>CM051458.1:97070577-97670577 GCA_028274465.1 Plantago ovata
CTAAATAACAGAACAACTAGAACTGAATTTATCCATTTTGTAAAATTAAACCAACCCATTATTTTTATAGGCAAGATTTCGTTGATTACGCTGAAGTGTGTTTCTGGGAGTTTGGGGATCGAGTCAAGAACTGGATCACTTTCAATGAGGCATGGACTTACTGTAACTTCGGATACTCTGAAGGCACATTTCCTCCTGGCCGGGGTACAAACAACGAGAATCATATTACCAAATACGAGTCATGTGCTCACAAGGGTGCTGGCCGCTATGTTCCACATCATTGCACCAATGGAGATTCTGGCACTGAACCATATATTGCAGGACACAACTTGCTCCTCGCCCACGCTCATGCTGTCAAATTGTATCGAACAAAATTTCAGGTTGAACAAGCATTGCACCGTATTAATTTCAAGTGATTCGAGAATCAAGTTCATATTTCATATCATTAATCCATCTCATTTAAAAGCAAGTAGAACTAACTAATGTTGAAACTGATCTTGATCACTGAACAGCTGAACCAGGGAGGCAAGATTGGAATCACAAACAATTTTCATTTTTTCGAGCCTTTGGACGCAAATTCAGAGGGCGACAAGAGTGCTTGCATTCGTGGAATTGATTGGATGTTTGGATGGTTTACTGCCCCAGTATGTACCGGGGAGTATCCCCCAAACATGAGGAAAACATGTGGTGACCGTCTTCCAACATTCTCCGAAGATGAAGTCAAGCTAGTGAAAGGGTCGTATGACTTTATAGGAATAAATTACTACACAACGTTTTGGGCTACACTTAACCCCAAACACCCTGGAGATCCAGATACTTTTATGTCAGACCGAGGAATTACCGACTCTTGTAAGTCCAACTTCTCTCGGAAAACATTTCTTCTGACTATTAATTTCTTACAACGATGTCTTGACATTTTTTTTCACAGCTGTAAGAACCCTACCTGGTGGACAAGAATTTATTGGTGCTCCGGTATGAAAACAACAACATTCTTCTAGTACTCTGATCTTTTCTCTTTCTTTGTATTCTTAACTGTTGATTCATTTGTACATGTTGTTTTATCAGACTGGTGCAGATTGGCTATACATAGTTCCAAGAGGGATCTATAATGCTTTGGTATACGCGAAGGATACTTATAAGATTGATCTCATTTACATTACTGAGAATGGTAAATCTAAATAGAATTTCAAAATCCACACTCGCAACTAAGCGTAGCTTACTCTCATTTTGTTTGAATAATAAACAAACGAATGCTAATGATATACAGGATGCGCTGATCTTATGAATCCTCATCTTACGCCCACACAAGCTAGGGATGATACAGCAGTGAGGGTTAGATACTACAGAGAACATCTTTGGTTTCTTAAGAAAGCAATCAAGTTCGTTCAACTCTCAAACTCACGCCTCGGCTATTTAGAACTAATACTTGTATAAATTAATTAACTAATCAACCTATGTTTGTATGATACGCAGTGAAGCTAAGGTAAATGTGAAGCAGTACTACTTGTGGTCTCTTGGCGATAACTTTGAATGGGCACAGGGATACACATACCGATTTGGAACGTTTTACATAGACTTTGTCAATGGTAAACTGACAAGGATTCCCAAGTCATCAGCTATCTGGTGGAGGAATTTCTTCAACAAGAAAACCATCAGGCCCCTGGCTAAGAGTGATGATGTTGTTGAGATTCAGGAAGAAAACAATGACACCCGCAAAAGAACTAGAACCACCTACAACAAAGCCTAGGGCGCACTAATGGGATCCTCCTTCTCATTAGCTACAATAAGAGTGGGCATTTGCACCGTCACAGTGATTTGATTTCTCTGTATTTTTCAAGGTCTTCTTCCTACAATTATTTCAGAGTAATGTATTTCTGTAATTGTATTGTTGGTTGTCATTTCATTGTAATTTGCATTCTTTTCCAGAGTCATGTATTATGTTTGAGCATTTGCTATACAGAGGTTGTTCTTGGTTCTCTTCCAATTTTAATTTCGTATTATCTCCGGTTTGATTAGCATGCATTTGATTCATCTAGTAAGGGGTTACTTCTACTAGAGGTGTAGCTGTAGTTCACACAGACACTAAAACCGTAAAACGTATTAACCATAATATATATGCACGTATGATCTTCACTCGCACGAGTGAAGGTTCTCCTTGAACGTTTTTCCCATTTTCGTGTGTAGCATATATAAGCACTACATGTTTCACGCGGATGATCTTCTGTTTATTATATTTTCTTTCCTTTTGCCTTTTGCCTTTTTTATCTTCCTCATTTCTTTATTTCTTTACTTGCCGACATCGCTAGAGGAGCCGGGAGGCCGTTTTTTCAGGCAGCTTTGCGCAACTACATATAGCAACACGTCACTCATGACTCATCACCATTATAATGGATACTAGGATGACGTAATATGAGTTATATGTGGAAATTGTGATGACAATGGGATATCAGAATAGGATGATTGTACCACCATCTCCACAGAATGTTCAGATTGGCGGATTCTGGGTACTCTGGAATGCTTCAGAGATGGATATGGTGCTCCAAGAGGCAAGTGACCAGATTCTGCACCTTAGGCTTATTACCCCTCATCAACCTCTCCCTATCCAGCTTACTACTTTTTATAACAATTCAGCTCCAAATCAGCAGAATCAGGTATGGTCTGATTTAAGATACATTGCAAATTCAATTTCTAGTATTTGGTAGCAGGGGACTTTAATTCCATATTAAGTTCAAATGAAAAATTGGCGGGATGCTAGTATAAATCCCATTAACACTTTTAGTTCCTGTTTATCATACTGTGGGCTAAATTATGGACTTGGGATTTTGTGGTTGTTCTTACACTCTCAAAATGCCACCCACTCACATACTTAAACTAAACTGTATACAAATGTTACCTTTAGAACAAAACAAAACCAAAAATTGTATTCAATTGTTTTCATATTCCTTTTTCGTTCGTTTTTTTTCAATTTTTTTACGTTTTCTTTCTTTGATAAATTTTTTATCAGGTCTTAACACTAAATTAAATATCGCATGCATATATAAAACTTTTAAAAATAAATATAAACGATTAAAAAAAGGATGAGTACTAATCGGTACAACTAAGGCCGGAAAGCTATAAAGTAATGGACCAATCACGACATTCGTTTTCGGCAGCAATGACTTTTATTATGAAACTAAACATTATATTACCAAAATATTCAAGTACAAATTTACAAAACATCCTTAGGCCGATACAAGCATAGGGAAATCCATAGTCAAGTCTGAATTTACAAAACATTCTAACCAATTCGATCGGTGTCTTTTCCCAAACATGCAAGCTAGTCACATGATCTTGATTTTTTGGAAAATAATGAAGATCACTTGGATCACTTCGTACTTGTTGCGCATCACGCGACGTTCCTGAAGCCCACCCTTCACTTCCACGCTTGGCAAGTGCATCCGCAGCTTGGTTAGTTTCCCGATAGACAAAATGATATCTTACATGTTCCATGTGTTGTTCCATACATTTAATTTCCTTAAGCAGCTGCTGCTGAAGTCGATCCTTCACGTAACATCTGCGGAAGGAAGAGATAACATATTGAGAATCTGATTGTATCTCTAGCTTAACAAACTGCCTTTGATTAGCTAGTATTAATCCATATTTAAGGGCTGTTAATTCAGCCATGCAAACACCAATATAACCTGATGCTGCAAGGAGGACTTTTCCACAAGAATTTCTAAAAACAATGCCTATTCCCGCATGCCCGGATTTTGGGCTGATGCACCATCAATATTCATAGCTATATACCCAATTCGGCAGCAATGACTTGGCGCAGGAAAATGTTTTCTTTGATATGATAATTAATAGCCCAAAATTAATATAAATTAAATGAATGTGGTTAAGTGTGTATAATTAATAAAGTACCAGTTCTTCGTAAAAAAAATAAAAAATTAATATAGTACTACCAGTTTATTTACCCTGATGCTGCTGAGATGTCCCCTGTGTTTTTTATATTTTTGTATTAAAGCTAGGAATAGAGTGTTATTCAAATATAACTGGTTCAAAAAGGATGGGTTACAAATGAACTCACAACGTTTAACATATGCCAAACAAGAAAGAAACATAATCGGGCAAACAAGAAAGAAACATAATCGGGGCTGGGAAATTATCTCTATTCAACATAAAATAACATGCAGGCAGAGCCCTACATTGCTTATATACTTAGTTTACTAGACACATACTTTGGTAACAGAATAGTAAAAGAAAATACTAATCTATCCGTCTTCATCTATCTATAGGATAAACTAAAACATTTCTATTTACTTCTACGAATAAGAAAGAACAATTATATTCACATACACTGATTTATCCAAAAGTAAATAAGACTTTTACATACTTCCCACTACCATAACTAACAGACTACGAATTAACGAACCCGTGTTGGATGGAATCTGAGGACATGTATTTTTTGGGTGCATATACTTCACCATATTTCTTTTTTTTTTTTTTAAACAGCAAAAAAGCTCATTAAACCCAAAGTCGTGTACAAGAATATAAGAGGGGCATTCTTCAAATCGTTACACAAGATATATCACTGAATTTCAAGTACAGAGAGGGTCCAAATAGCCAACAAAGCTAATGGAGGTATACAATACGACACAAAACCCAAAAGAGTCTAGCTACGCTATGATCCTCGGAGAATCTAAGGCTGAAGCTAAGATTGAAAACCGATGGCCATTTCCCATATTCCATTAATAATAACTTTCTATTTTTCTTTTTTATGATCATTTTATCAACTTTATAACTTTCAAAATGACATTTTATTAGTTCTCTTCTTTATTAATTTATCATCCATCTTTGATATTTTATCTCAATTACACTAAAATACTTATACAAAATAATTATTTAATTATTATTTATTAAAATGTGTACTTTTTACCCCTAATAATGGACGGAGGAAGCATTATTTACACCCGAAATAATGGACGGCCATCTAATCGATTAATCTCACGAGTCGTGACAGATTCCTGCGTTTCCTCGTGGAACATTACTTTCTCTTTTTTCTTTCTTTTTTTAATTAAACGGTACAACATTATTAAATTTATATAAACAGGACAAAATCGGGGATTGTTAAAATATCATACGTTCCATGCTAATCTGTCTGTTGTTGTACCGTATACAATTAAAACCAGCCAACCTCATTTAGTACGTAGATGCCCAATTATGGGCAGTGGTAAAGTTTATATTATTCATTCATATATATAGTACTTCTGAGTTCTGACTTATTTGCAAATTTAGCTGTAATTAAGAAAATTTTGTTTCAGATGCGGAATCCGAAATTTAAGTTTAGAGAGAGGCATGTGAAGAGCCTGGTTGGACATTGTGGGGTCCGTTCCCCTTATAATTTTAAAAAAGAATTTTTTTTCTAGATAATATTATCCATTTTCATAATTTGGTCCTCAGACCTCTGAACAAATTCTGTATATGTAATTTCGCCCCCAAACTTCAAATCTTGAATCTGCACCGGAGAGAGGCGTGCGTGACGGTGCGTCCCATAATTTTGGTTGTTTTATGATCGGGAACCAAGTACAAATGAGTAAAACGATGACAAGATTTCTAGAAATATATTTTTGATTAACTTATTGAATGTTCAACCAGTTACTATTCGAAAGAAAATGTTACTACTAGAGATCACAGAAGAGTTAGTATATACTAGAATTTAACGACACACGCTACGCGTGTGCTACGTTTGTTTTTTTTAAATCATAATTGTGTGTTGGCATTTTTAATAGTTAATTGAGTATCAAAGAGTCTCACTATTAAAGAGTCACTGTTATTATTAGTGCGATCAACTTCAAATATATTAACTAAATAAATAGAGTTTAATATACCCTAGAGTCTATAATTAAAGTAGGCTCGACCAAATGGTAATATAATTCAAAATAATTACGTATTCCTTTTTTGTCAATTTATAAAAAATGTTTATGTTTTGTTTTGGCATACTTTTGTATCAGAACTTTATCGTAAGTCGTACCATTAAAAATTAAACATCAACAACCTAAAAACAATGATGGAATTTAGCTTTCACTTTTTAGTTTATATTTGCATGCACTTTGGTTGCCAAATCCTACATTAAGCTTAAAAGTCGAATTTTGATAAATAAAACTGTTTCTCAAAAGTCAATAACTTCTACTTCTCCAGAACCACAATAGAAGACGGTCATTAAGGAACCAATCCAATAAAAATCAATTGCCTCTACACACTAATTAGAGAAGTATTGCAGAGCGACGCCATATAGTGAAATTCTTCTTAGCCATAATGCCATATATGAACAGATTTTCCTCTGGATAATGGCCGCTCATCTTCCTAATAACCTCTGAACGACGAGCATCCAGCTATGCCATCATATCTTAGAAATAACTTTTGTTTTACCAATCTGCAAATACCTATATACAGAAATGTCACCCATCAAAATCAAATACCAGTTTTCCCCAGTTTCCTTGTCAAGCACTTACTCGGTTTTTCAAAGTAGTGTTATGTGTCTTCCTATTTTTTCTGAACAAGGAACATGACATATGAACAAACAAGACCAGAAATCAGGTAAACAAGTTCAGACAAACACCTTTCAAATCCTACGAAATCAAATTCGTACTACATATCTATTAGCAACTTTCAATGGATCAAAGAATTAACTCATTAATACATACAAGTCCTACATTATATAAACCAATGCTCAAGCTTTCAATATAGCCTAGCTAGGTGCTTGACGAGAATAAATAAATTTATTAACTTAATTTTTTTTCTTTTTAAGCATAGTACAGAAAGGCAAAAGCAATCCATTGAAAAAAACTACAGTCCATGATTATCACCTCAACAGTAGCTCTAATAATGCTTTAGTTTTCGGAGCAGGTATGGAAACAAAAGAATCATCAACCACTGGTCATCTTTCTGAATACAAAAAACAGTTCGACCACTACATGTAATTTCACTATATATGCAACACTAACATCACAATTCAAGATATCCTAATGATACAAGTCACCATTTGTCATGTCCATAACTAAGCAATTACATTTTCTATCAAACTAAACAAGAATCCAGCTCCCTTCCACTCACCAGACAGGAAAATCAACTCAAGAGTAAAGAAATCCCTTGCACAAGCGCAATACTTATATATGACAGATAAAGATATCATAATGATCAAAATCAACAATTTCTTATTTCCAATTTCGAGCAACCTAAATATTTTTGCATAGTTTATCAAACTGAACTACAATTCACCTTAATGCCATTCACCAGACAGTAAAAATCAACTACAATAAAAGCTTGTGCTACCTTTGGATGGTTTTGGATGTACTTGTTGGGAGAATACCACGATTATGCAACGATGATGCAAGGAAGAAACAAGTCACGATGTAAGGGCGATAATTCTCTGTAATCATCATTAACTAATTCACATGAAGCAAAGTTGCGGAAGCTCTAAATTTATTAACCAAAAATCTCTTTATGCAAACAATTTACATAAAGAGTGTAATTCAACATACCTATGGAAAATGTTGAATTTTCCGGGTTTCAGATTAAATTGACTGATGACATCTAATACATATATAGCATATAATAAGATCATATTGAAGCATAATTAGTGTAATCCAACATACCGATGGGAGATATCTACAACTCCGGTGACTGTGAAGATGAACGGTCTTTGAGCCCAGATCTCTCGCGCAAAAGGATAGAGGACGAAGAGGTGGTTTGCAGACTCCTCTGCGGCATTTCACAACTTACAAATGTTCATTACAGATTCATGAATGCTCTTCCTGTTCTTTAAATTGTCAGCTGTTGGTTCCCAACCAACTTCTAAACAAACGCATTTACTTTCAGATGTTCCAATTTATTCCAAACAATTTGCTTCCAATGAATGTACAGATTCTCAACTTGCTCCACACCCAACCTGTTCACCGGAAGCCAAGTCACTTGCATTTTAATGCTGCCACCAGTCGAAAGCCACGTATCTTTCTGATCAGTTGTAGTCACTTTCCTGCTGCAAATCAATGTATAAAACCCCAAGAGTTGTACAACTGAAGCAACTGAAACAGATTATGCTAAATATCACAGGTGGAGAAATAATTACAGTATCTCACATATATATAGCAGTATAGCTAGAGTGCAAGTCCAATGATATAAGCATGATTTAAAATCTCATCCAGATTCAGCAATTACAATTTTAATTAGTAGAACATAGTTTAACATACTCTCACGATGAGACCCAAATTCAGAATACCTGGGCATGAAAAAGGTCTCTTCTCTAGAATCTCGAATCTCGAATAACATTCATTCCCCAATTCAACAACGCTGTAACCTCAAATTATCAACACATATCATAATCCTATATTACCTAGTAAACACTAACCTCTGGAATTCATGGGCTTGGCCCTCTTTTGTCAGAATTTGCTTTTCTCAAGTAAGACTTGGTGGAATTTGAGCTCTCCTAGAAGCCTAGAACTCTAATGTTTAAATATGAAACAAAAGATTACATCCCATAGGCATATTACTTTCTAATGTGACTTGTTTGTCATTATAAAGTTATGTTACATTAACACTTGGAATGAAATGTAACTATGCATACAAAGCTATATGAAATTCAACTGCTGCCGTTGTTTATTCTACTATGAAAAAGTAAAGTGTCCTTTAGGCTTGTGATGACACTATGGAACCATTCTTCCCTTTTGCATCTCCATTCATTTTATTAGTACCTGAAAGTGGTCGTATCCCATTACTGGAACTGCGAAACAGGGAACAATCACCTCTAGCAACTGGGATTGCAAGTACTCACTACCAAAGCTGCGTCCGGACAGATGCCCAATTCCTGAGCTTGAATAGCAGCAGCAATACTGCTTGGTAACTGTGAATTTCCTACTGCATTAGCCAATAAGTCTGCAACTAAACACAACTAATTGATTGTCATGCTAGGTACCTCACCATGTACATCTCTAACATTTCCACATCTACTGCATAATAAAAGAGTTTAACTTTTTAAGAAAATTAAATTACATTATGCGACATAAAGGTCTAGTTCAAGTAGCATGTTAAAGAAACTTAATACAAAATGTATATCAAAGTTATTATTTTGATAAATTAGGTTGCTTCAGAAAAAGAAACATGATTGCTTCACCTAGCTATTCAGTTTGAAGCATAATGATCCGGAGCAGATGAAACTCAAAAAGTACAAATTATAGCAATTGGTATGTCCACGGCATTATAGTAATGGACAAAAAAAACAGTAACCTCACCATGTCTACTACTATCATCAGCCTCACCAGGTAATTCGAACCCATACAAGTCAAATGAAAAATGAGCTTACCTTCTAACATTAGCAAGGGTAGGCTCCGGGATCTCTGGCGTGCAACAATATGCGCACGTACTGCCATATACAAACCTTGAGAAGAGATTATCACATCAAAGATATAAACAATCAATACACTGAACCTGTTAGGTTAATAGGAGAAAAATAAAAATAAGTAGAAACATATGGTAATTCAAGTGGCCAATTTCTGGGAGGAAAAAAAGTTACCTCACAGAACAACACTAACCTCTGGAATTCATGAGCTTGGCCTCTTTTGGTCGGAATCAGGTTTTCTCAGCCCTAGACTTAAGACTCCAAAGCCGCTCAACCATCTCACTTCACATCAATAGTAGCCTAAGCAGGAGTTTAGACTATACTACTAATCATGATAGACCGTATCGCCCCAATGGCTAACAAAGATCCATTGTTGTGTAGGTCGAAAAAGAAACTCCAATTCCGCGTTGATGAGGCCATTGCATCGACCGGAGATAGAGGAAGGAGATGAAAGAGAGTTGATTCCGGAAAAACCCTAAACAAGACTGGTGGCTACTCAGAAACTCTTTCTGGTCGAAGACCTTTGCTGGCATAAATTGATTTGGACTGTAGATGATGAGAGGAGATGAATAAAGAAGAAGAGATAGATAGGATGAAATCAAATATCAAAATAGTAATTTCAAAAGTAAAAAATACTTAATGACATATGTACGCACCAGATTGAAACTGAATAAGTAAGATCAACGGTTTAAAATTGATTGGTAGGTCGATCAATTGATTGAATCAACAGACTTAGTATATTACTTTAACAATGAAGTAATTACGGTAAATTTTCAATTTTGGATGAAATCATGCATGCATAATTAGTTTGACCTAACAGTTTACAATCTTAAAGATTTGATCCAAACATCAATTTTGATGCTAAGGTATGAACTCTAATACTATATGAATTTGGTACTGAAATAATTTCGATTTGCAGGATTTTTTATTTTTTATTCAAAATTCAAAATGGCAAATCTAATTATTTTATTTCCGCTTTTACACTATTTATTTACCACTTTATACTTTAAAAATACGTCTATATCAACCTTATAGCTCAAATTATGGCCATACCACCTTATGTTTTCGTCGAGATTGGAACCTCGACTTCTCCTATGCTACTCCAACATCATTCCTTACCATTCAAACACTGAGACACCCTTATTATAACTCCAATCCGATGTGCGTGATGTTGGTGGACCAATGAATATACGATCATCCCTCACCGTACTAGCCAATGCGCAATTTGTGCGCCCACTGGACCCGAGTAGCAAATTATACGTAAATTAGTAATATACATGATTCAGTATTTACATGCATGCAACAATTTTGCTCAGTGAACTTCACAAACTTAGGGTTGAGGTTTGCAAATTACTCGGTAATACTTATCCCATTTTATTAATAACTTATTCTTCGGTCAACAACCTTCATATTTGACTGCACATTACTCCTACATTATACGATGTAAATTTTTTCAAAGTTATATAATTAAAGTTCATAAGTTAGTAGTATTTTTAGTATTTTCTTAATTTTTTTTATCAATATAATTTAGTTGTAATAAACGGGTAAAACATGAATGTCATTGACCGAAGGTGAAGTTTGTAATGAAATGGAGTAAGTATCTTTAGTGACATGCAACACCATCATTGGTGGCTTAAGACACAAAATCAATTATCATTGAATAATTGCATGTGTACACGCTGTGTTACAGGTAATCAAGATGTATGCAGAAGATACCTTATTTTATTCTTCAAGTTAATTAAAATATTTAAAATAATTTTATTTTTAAATTACAGGAGGTGGTGGGGTTAGAATGTTTCTTGTGAGTTTAGAGGAGGTTGGGACTCGGGATGAATACACTTTGTATGGAATGTATAACTTATACACTCTAAGGGTATCTCCGGCAGTGTTCTGTTGGGCTTAATGACAGAACCCGTTCTGTTTTACAGAACCAGTTCTGTTGGGTTCTGTTGTTTTTTTGGGTTTAAATTGTGGGTTATGTTGAGTTCTAACTGCGGTAGAGGGTTGATGGTGTTTGGGTTCTGTTGAGTGTAAAGCTGATGTGGCAGGAAAGAGAGTGTATTTTGGATTCTGTTGGGTTCTAACTGCTGGAGATGGCCTGAACTTGTAAAACTTTTATGTGAAAAAGAAGAAAAAAGGAAAAATAAAGGTCTCATTTGGAGGTAACAAAAATCTTCATTACAAAAAAAGTCAGACACCTAGTCCCGCTGGAATTTCTCAATACCTCATACTTTATTATTTGAGCTCCATAATCACTTGATAACCCAGCCATTAAAACCTCTGTAACAAAACAATATTGAAAAATAATATTATAACACCATATCTAAAAAGGCAAAAGAAAATTTCATAAGATAATAAAAAAAATTCCCATTAAATATATATAACAAAAAGAGAAGTCACTTTGACTTTGACGTACGTGTTGAATTTATTCGGCGTTAGGCGGCTTTAAGCCTAAAGTGAATATTGCTAGCTATTACCTCCGAAAAGTTTTACTAGCCATTGTAACCGAATTGGTCCATAATGGTTGGTAAGCAATTGTAATTTGTGAGAAAATTAAATTACTACGCGTTCATACAGTAAGTCCATTGCGAATCATCCGGTCACACTCGTGCGTACAAAGGCAACAGCTACTTGCTACCCCATGTACCGTTGAATAGTATAGCAAAAAAAATAATTCAACATTTGACATGTGGGATATTTGATTAATAATCTATCCATTTGAATACTTGATGCTACTTGAGAACCAGCCTATAAATAAGTCTCATTCCACGACAATTACATCAACGCAATCAAGCATATTCATTCTTCACACTTTGTCTCGCAAGTCGCAACTATGGCTCAGACCATCCAAGGTACCACGACCACAATGCTGCCCGGCTACACCTTAGTCGGCCCTAGCTCCAGCGAGATCATTGGAGAGGTCACCCGTAATGATTTTGACAAAGACTTCTTTTTCGGAAGTGCAACTTCAGCTTACCAGGTATATATACATATGCATATTTATTACTTCGTCCACCCCGAAGACATTACTCAATAGAGATTTTAATTACTTACCTGAGTGTCAACCTTACATAGTTTGAAGGAGCGTATGATGTAGATGGCAAAGGCCCCAGCGTATGGGACTCATGGACTCAAATTCGCCCAGGTATTCTAATTATTCCAACTCCCTACATAGATGGAACTAGTATCTTTGCATGTCTTAATCACTAGATTTGATGAATTAATTGCAGACAAAGTTGATGATGGCACCAATGGAAATGTGGCCGTTGACCAGTATCATTTGTACAAGGTAACCAAACTGAATTGCCTTGATTCTTAAGTTCATAGATCTAACATAAAGAAACAGAAGTTAACTAACTTGTTTTGCAAAATTTCAGGATGATGTGCAGATGATGAAGAAAACCGGTCTTGAGGCCTACAGATTTTCCATATCATGGCCTAGAATTCTCCCAGGTGGCAAAATCGATACCGGTATCAACAAAGCTGGGATTAAGTACTATAACGATCTCATTGATGAGCTCATTGCTAATGGTAACTAATTAACTATATATATTCAACTTAATTCACAACCAAATCTGCTAATGAGAAACATGACTTTGGAAATTCATTTTGAAATGTAATTATGAGACTATGACTAATATATATGTTCATATACATAGGTATTGAGCCATGTGTGACTCTTTTCCACTGGGATCTCCCCATGGCCTTGGAGATGGCTTATGGAGGCTTCTTGTCTAGTGATATTGTGTAAGCAATCGATGCCAATTAACAGAATATTTAGTACTGAATTTATCCATTTCAGTAAAATTAAACAAACCTATTTTTATAGGCAAGATTTTGTTGATTACGCGGAAGTGTGTTTCTGGGAGTTCGGGGATCGAGTCAAGAACTGGATCACTTTCAATGAGGCATGGACTTACTGTAACTTCGGATACTCTGAAGGCACATTTCCTCCTGGCCGTGGTACAAACAACGAGAATCATATTACCAAATACGAGTCATGTGCTCACAAGGGTGCTGGCCGTTATGTTCCACAACATTGCACCAATGGAGATTCTGGCACTGAACCATATATTGCAGGACACAACTTGCTCCTTGCTCACGCGAAAGCTGTCAAATTGTATCGAACAAAATTCCAGGTTCAACAAACATTGCACCGTATTAATTTAAAGTGATTCGAGAATCCAGTTCATATTTCATATCATTAATCCATCTCATTTAAAAGCAAGTAGAACTAACGAATGTTGAAACTGATCTTGATGACTGAACAGCTGAACCAGGGAGGCAAGATTGGAATCACAAACAATTTTCATTTTTTCGAGCCTTTGGACTCAAATTCAGAGGGCGACAAGAGTGCTTGCATTCGTGGAATTGATTGGATGTTTGGATGGTTTACTGCCCCAGTATGTACCGGTGACTATCCTCCAAACATGAGGAAAACATGTGGCGACCGTCTTCCAACATTCTCCGAAGATGAAGTCAAGCTAGTGAAAGGGTCGTATGACTTTATAGGAATAAATTACTACACAACGTTTTGGGCTACACTTAACCCCAAACACCCTGAAGATCCAGATACTTTTATGTCAGACCGAGGAATTACAGACTCCTGTAAGTCCTGACTTCTCACTACTCAGTAAACATTTCTTCTGATGTCGTAATTAATGACTAATTGTTTTCTTACAATAATGTCTTGACATTGTTTCACAGCTGTAAGAACCCTACCTGGTGGACAACAAGAGTTTATTGGTGCTGCGGTATGAGAACAACAACACACTTGTAGTATTGATCTTTTTCTTTCTTCGTATTTTTAATTGTTGATTCATTTGTACATGTTGTGTGATCAGACTGGTGCAGATTGGCTATACATAGTCCCGAGAGGAATCTATAATGCGTTGGTTTATGCGAAGCAGACTTATAATATCGATCTCATTTACATTACTGAGAATGGTAATCAAAATAGAAATTCAAAATCAATATTGGCAATATCTTACTTCCATATCTGTTTGAATAATAAACAGACAAATGCTAATTATATACAGGATGCGCTGATCGTATGGATCCACATCTTACGCCCACTCAAGCTAGGGATGATACAGCAGTGAGAGTTAGATACTACAGGGAGCATCTTTGGTTCCTTAAGAAAGCAATCAAGTAATAGTTTGTTCAACTCTCAAACTCGCACCTTGCCTACAGAGAATTAATACTTGTATAAATTCATTAACTAATCAACCTATATATGTTTGTATGATACGCAGTGAAGCTAAGGTAAATGTGAAGCAGTACTACTTGTGGTCGCTTGGTGATAACTTTGAATGGGCACAGGGATACACATACCGATTTGGAACGTTCTACATAGACTTTGTCAATGGTAAACTGACAAGGATTCCCAAGTCTTCAGCTATCTGGTGGAGGAATTTCTTCAACAAGAAAACCATCAGGCCCCTGCCCAAGAGTGATGATGTTGCTGAGATTGAGGATGAATCCACTGCCACCCGCAAAAGAACTAGAACCGCCTACAACAAAGCCTAGGGTGTATGCACTAATGAGGTTCCTCCTAGCCACGAGATATAATAAGAGTGCGTTGCACCGTCACTGTGATTTTTATGTACGTTTCGAGTTCTTTTTTCCAGATGCATGTATTTTTATAATTGTATTGTTAGTTTTGTTTCTTTGTGATTACATTGTTTTTAGATTCATGTCTTATAAGTTACCTTGATCTGTGTTGGTTCTAGATTGAGGGCTTTTGCATTGTGTTGTACCTTTGAAACAAAAGATTGTTATATTGATCAGTCTCCCATAATGGACAGTACAACTAAGTAAACCTATATAACAATATGGTCCAATCACAAAACATGTTAGCCAATCAGAACATTTTATGTAGCCAAATAAGCATACAAGGAGCAGCTTGGAAAATGTTTTCTTTTATATGATGATTAGATGATGACTAGATTAGATTGGATTGGATTAAACATTATTATAAAACTATAAGAGATTAGGTTTACAAAATTAAATGAATGATGTTTAGTAACAGTAACACTTTATTTACTAATGTACGTTTCAAACAGAGATTATTAGTATTAAACAAGTCTTCCATCATGGATGGCCATCTAATCCATCTCATAATCACATGGCAGATTCCTGCTTTTCCTCAGTGAACATTAATAAATCCAAACAAGACAAAAGTGTCTATTATTAATAATCGTCCAATCTGGTCTGCGTGTAGTTTATCAGATCCAACTACCCTGCATTTCATCTTAGCTACCAAATGGTCCAGTACAAAAGTTTAGCAAACCAGATAAATATATTGTTGGTAAAGGAAACTACTGCCTACTAGCTATTTCAACGTTTTAGATGTCGAATAATATCCTATCCAATAGTACATATGTACATTACGCGCAGCCCTGAATACGCGTATGGTATCCATTTTGTGAATTGGACACAGTCGGGTGCTGAGGATTTTTTGTGTGTCAATGCATTATATAGTCTAAGAATGAAAAAGATAGATATAAATTAAGGATGATCCAGGCCATGATCTTCAACATTAGATACCAAGCAAGCATACAGTGAAAGCCTCACAAGCAGTCAAGCCTCAGTCCAATACAGAACCTGAAGCCCTTTTTGGCCTTTTTTGTTATTTAATAACTTAGTCTTAGTATTATTCATTGCTTTTAGGTCCCTGTTACGGTTTATTTAAAGATTATATTCTAGCTTGATTTTCATTATTCACGTTGTTTATAAAAAAAATAAAAATTGTTACACTTTGTCTACCTTGTTTTACACCATGTAATTGAGCCTTTGAACTCGTTGGTGGAGAATTCTATTGAATTTTAATCAATTCTCCATGTTAGAGTTGAATTTTTTTTCTTTCTTTTATTGCCTTCACTACTGTATTACTTGTACACAAATGGGACAGATATACAAATACCACCTTTCACATTACCTTCCTCCTCTGGGCACTCTCATAATAATTGATCTTTTTTCTTCCTTTTTTTAATAGGAAATAATTAAGCTTTAAGCAACCACATCCAATAGCATTATTATATATGACTTATACTTTCTTGGACTCAGCATTTATGGAAAGAGATATTGCAGTTGAAATCGATATTAACATCTGCATCTACCATCCCCTAATGTGTTTATTCCTATTGAACTTTCTATTAAGGTTGTTCTACTTCTACCCATTGCTACAGGCCAATAAACATCTTAGAGCTCATAAACACGATTATTCTACAATGATAGATCTGAACAAAGATTAATAATATTAGCACAGCGTCAAAACGTACCTCAAACGCTCGTCCAGTGCGACTATGTTACCAAACGATTGAACTTGGAAACCATGGATGATATCGCCAGCAAATCCATAAATCATGTTTCCTGTTTTGGGCAGGGAAAGTGTCAGGGAACCCTTGGCCAAAATGAAGTTCAGGACAATAATGAAATAACCAAATTTCCGCAATAAGATTTCCAAAATAGCAAACACTCTCCAGTGTCCAAATTAAGAAGGACTTCCAACAAAATCACACCAATCTAAAAAGAAAGATACATAAAATCACAAAGTAAGAAAACACAGAGCAAAGACCAGAACCTTCAATCTCTGTCCAGTCGAGTTCTAAGTTCTAACACTTACTCCTCCATTCAAGCTCCACATGCAGTTCCCTCGTCGATTGCTCCTGTGCAATACACCTCGCAAAAATTCACATATATACACATACAGAAAAAGGGGAAAACATAATCATAGATGCATATCTAAATGTGGATTATTCTACGACCTCAATTGTAGACGTATTTCAATTTCACTTTTACGGGTCCAATTTCGATTTTCTAGGGTTTTCGGCCATTATCGCGATGAACAGATGAAAGAAGAAGTGTGACTAGAAAGTCGAATCTGAAGAATATACAACTTACGATTAATTGCAAAATAGCCTTTAGGTTTCTGTTTAATTTCAAAAATACCGCCGAATTTCTGTTTACTAGCCCCGCCGAGCAAACAAAACTATTGTGGGCACTCACTCCTATACTGATAATTCGGGATAATTTGGGTGATATGTCAGTTTCATAAGTTAACATGCATCATTCTTTTACATTTGATCTTTATTTGTGCTTGCGTCCACTGAAATTTTTTGGAAGTGAGTCACCCATCCTTTTTTGCATTGGGCTGATAACACTTTTTTCATACTTTCTCGCTGATATTAAATTTACTTCAAAATAATAACGGTTAACATTGGAGCTCTTATGAATTATTTTCCAAAAAGGAAGGTATGAGTAATATTTGCAACCCCTTTAAACTATTTGAAATTTCAAAGAGTTACACTCACCTCCTTTTAAATTGCATGTTGTTCTCGCCGCGTCTAAATCCCTTTTGACCCAATTTCAGCTCATGTTAGAGCTGGTCTAATGAATGAGTAATGAGTATACTCATGTGTTTAATAATTTAGTCTTCCAAGTCAAGTTCTTTGATTATTGATTTACCCTACATGTACATGTAAAGAAAGAAGATTGAGATAATGTAATGCTAAATCGTATTGACTAGCTTATACTACCTTTATTTTTTAATAAAAGATTTTTAGTATTTTTAACTCTTTTCATAATAATATAAGATGTTTTAGTAGTACAACATATACTTTTAAGAACAATTAATTACTAAATAGGTTGAAAAGTACTACAATAGTTAGGCCTGGCAATTCAGACCCAATCCGTGGGTTCTGATCCGATCCGGACCGGACCGATCCGAGTCCGGACTAATTTCTAAGCTAATGGATTCCAGGCGGTCCAGGTCCATTTGGTCCGGATCGGATTGGACCAAAGTCCAAGGATCAACGGATCAACTTTTGATCCGAACGTTCCCAACCTAAAGATAAATATGACCTTATTTTTCTCTGCATCTTTGCATCTTCACAACAACAGATCGACTTTTTTATTTCTTTCTCTCTTCATCTTCTTCTCGGCATCAACAACCATGGTGCCTGTGCAAACTCAATTCCCCTCCTAACTAGCTCAAGAATTCTGTCTTGCAAACCCAATTCAGCCACTTCTCCAATCTCTATTCCTCTCGTTCTCTACAATCAATTCACCCAAATTGGGGGAATCCAAAATAGACAGAAAAAATGGCTTAATTCCATGAAAGAGGCGAGCTTTAGATTGGAGCCGTGTTGCTTTTGATCGGAGTGGGGATACACTCTTCCTCTGTAATGATATGTCCATACGATTAGCAAAAGAGGAAGTTTTGAGTTCAGCTCAAGGTAGGTGTTGGTTCTTTGGAATATGTTACACGTGGAGGATTTTATCTTTATCAAAATAATAACCTTTTATTTATTCTATCACCAGTTCTTTGACTTGTGAATATTTTTGCAAGTTTTGGTTTTCTATAGTTTGTATGGATTAATTATATAAAATGTATGCTTGAGTGGTGAATTTGTGTTTACAGCTCCATAAAACTATACTGTTAATTTGTTGGTAATAAGATCCAAATTGATTTTTTTTTTTTTTTTAATATCTTTATTGCTATTCGAGATTTTTCGAAACTTCTCACTTTTTTAAAAATCTCAAAACGTATTCCGAAACTGAATTTTTAATCATTTATAGTAGTTGATTTTCAGTTAAGGATTTTAGGTAGTTACTAATATTATTTCCTGATTCTACTAAACATAAGGGGAAAAAAAAAAAAAACGGATCGGGTCCACGGTCCGATCCGATCCGGACCGGATCCGGGACCGGTCCGACCAATCAGCCATCGGATCAGCGACAGATCCGATCCGAAACGGTCCGATCCGACCCAATTGCCAGGCCTAACAATAGTAATTAATTATGTAATATGACTAAACAATTGACCACCCTTATACTCTTCACTCCATCTTTCTCTATCATTATCAAACCCCACAATCTCATATCTATCCATATCAATAATAATTATCATAATGAAATGAGTGAAAAATTAAATCTTTTCTTAATATGTGTGAATAATGATAAAAAATCTTATATTAAAAAAAATGAAGGTAGTACAATGTAGGTGTTGTGTGCTGTGTAGGTACAATGTAGGTGCTGTGTGCGCACGTTCGCGCACTATTGTGATGACAACTTGGACTGATGGCCTGCAAATCGGACGGCACAAATAAACATTGGCCTCCTTGACAGAGAAAACACATTTCACTAATTTTCTTGAACCTTGATCAGCTGATCTCTTCATTACTTCTATGAAAGAATCTATAGTGCTGCATGCCCGCAACTACACGAACCCTATCCACAAACCAAATGATGAAACAAGTAAAAGCAAATAGTCCTCAAAAGAGAAAAATAACCCCACAAAAGGGCAAAAACACCATAAAGAAAAATGAAATTCCATTTAAAGAGGCACAACACACGAAAGAATAATTCCTTAATTGGATACTATATTTAAACAAAAAAAGAAAAAAAGACAAAGATAAATGGTGAAAACATGAATATTTTTTTGGAAAGACGTACGTAGGAGCTAAGTTAACTGATTCGAATTTGAAAGAGAGAACTGCAATGAAAGCGTAATTGATCATTTTGAAAAATATTTACACGGAAGCGTAACACCCCGGTCATTTGCCGAAGATCCAACCCGTTGGGCCAACATGGTTATTTTTTAATCGCTTTTTTAACTCATATGATGTTCCCACAAATCAACACGTATTCCGACACATTTTGAAATTCTTATGGATGAATTTTTGAAAGAAAAAAAGGTGCACCTTATCAAAATAGTAGCATTTTCAATCTTTTAAATTGTTTGAATTTTGAGGTGTGGTCTTAAATCAATTCTTAAAGAAAAGGGAAAGAAGAGTCTCAAAGTTTTTATAACAAATGTGAAAACTATAAATATAGATAGATAGAGGGGCGTAACCACGAATTAAGGTTAGGGGGTGAAATTATATATACATCATTGTTTGAAAGTTCGGGAGGTCAAAAGTTGAAAATTTGTAAAAATTACTTTTAAAATTTTTGAAAAATCATTAAGTCTACCTAATTTTTTTTTAACGATATCAATCTTTTCTAGTTTATCCAACTTAACTTAAGCACTATCTTTGAGAGAGAGACCTTATGTTTGTTAGTCGTATGTACTCATTAGAATATATTCCCTCCCACAAAACACTACGTACCATTAAAATAGAAAATAGAGAGAAAGTTATTCCCTCCGTCTCACGAAACATTACCCATGAAATTAGTGGTAAATTTTAGAATGAACATGAAAGTAAGAACATTTTAATTTTTGTTAAGAACATAGCACTGTATATTTATAAGTTAAGTACATTTTTTTTTAAAAAAACTTTCTCATATTTTTTAATGTGTAAAGTAAATAAGTAATTATCTTCTTTAGTACGTGTAACGACCCGACCAATCCGGCTGGCGTGGTTACTCCTGGACGGACCCACACACGTCCCAGTATGATAGAAAATAGAGAGAAAGTTATTCCCTCCGTCTCACGAAACATTACCCATGAAATTAGTGGTAAATTTTAGAATGAACATGAAAGTAAGAACATTTTAATTTTTGTTAAGAACATAGCACTGTATATTTATAAGTTAAGTACATTTTTTTAAAAAAAAAACTTTCTCATATTTTTTTAATGTGTAAAGTAAATAAGTAATTGTCTTCTTTAGTACGTGTAACGACCCGACCAATCCGGCTGGCGTGGTTATTCCTGGACGGACCCACACACGTCCCAGTATGATATTGTCTGCTTTGGACTTGAGCCCGCACGAATTTGCTTTTGTAATCACCCAAAAGTCCTCATACTATGTGAGAGTGGTGGTCCAACATATATACCTTTTATTCCACTCACTCTTAAGCGATATGGGATGCGGGGCATTACAGTACGTAGTAATTTGTCACTTTAGTTCCATAAAAAGCATTAATTCATACTTGAGGACGGAGAATTACTTTAATTAATCTATCCAGAAGTGTATTTCTTACACTAGGAGAATCAGCCTATAAATAGGGCTTAGTAAGAACTAATGGACCTGTTTACACAAAGTTTGGTGCTTACAATTTAGGTCTCTTTAAATGTTTGTCATTGAGTGTTGTTTCGTTCGTTCTCTAACTCCGTGCGTGTAGGCTGTTGGGGCTGGATCCTAACTTGACATTCGGAAGATAATACTTGCTACTGGCTCATAACTTTATATTCATTCAGATCATTGAGATCTCAAGGTAACAAGCTTATTGGTCAAATTCCAAATGAGATAGGCGATTGTGTTTCATTGATTGATACTGCTGTAAGTTTATAAAACATTGTAATCACTTGAGTTTGGATGTTTGAATTCATGATTAAGTTGTTTACATAGCTTAACGTACTGTGTTTCATTAATACAAATTGCAAGTTAAAGTATCTGAACAAGCTGAGTTGAGTTTAAGACCTGATTAAGTCCTTTTACATAGTTTGCTTTCCTGATGCTTTTTATTGAGATATAGGCACCTATTTAGGACACATCTTAGGTGGCAGGTAGGCACTGGGAGTAATATTGCAGTTTGGCATGATGTCTGGGCTTGAAATCGACCTTTAAGTGATTTGTGTCTGCTGTACCGGATTAATTGCAGTTTTGGCCCCTTAAGTCCATGTCCACTTCGATTTTAGTCCTCTGTTTCACGTTCTTTGCGAATTGAGTCACTCAGAGCGTAGAATTCGGCGTATAAAGCCCAAATTCGCTAGTATACGCTTGGTTCGTCCTCCCAGTCATCATTTACACTCCCAATCACCTCCATGTCACTAAATTTATCCCCAAATTAAAGAAAAATCGAGCTCTGTTTCAGAGCTTACAAAACTTTGAAAATAGAACTTGATAAGCTCTGTTACAGAGCTTCATCAAGCTCCGAAAACAGAGCTTTTGAAGCTCTGAAAACAGAGCTTCGAAGAACTGAAAACAGAGCTTCAAAGCTCTGAGAACAGAGCTTCGTTAAACCCTGAAAATCGAGCTTATGAAGCTCTGTTACAGAGCGACCTTGATGAGGCATATTATCTTAACATAGCTTATAAACAGAGATCGAGAAAAGAGGGTTCAATTTTGGGAATGGAATGGATTAGTGTTAGGGTTTATAGAAAGGGGAATTTCAATTTTGGGGGAAATTAACCCCATAACTACACTAATTCGTCCAATTTCAGTTCGGCCACCTCATCTACATAACGCCTCCACATAGTATAGGTCCTCCGTATAGGACCGTATAGAGATTTTTGAAGATCAAAATCGAAGTGGACTTGGACTTAGGGGACTAAATCTGCAATTAACCCTGTTGTACCTCCTGCATATATAATATATAGGGCTCCCTAATATATATGTATGTATCTGAGTTTATTACAGATTTTGGAAACTGGAATGTGACATTACTTGAATCTTATCTTCCTTTGGATATTATCAAGTGCATTTTGGGCATTCCTCTAGCCTTATATGATCCACAGGGGCGGGGGAGAGTAGTAAAACTGGTCAATTTAGTATTAAACAGGCATATAACAATTTACCGCAAGCTGTTAGAAATCAGCCTGCTTGGTCGTGGCATCGTCTGCGGACGCTGCATACTACCCCACGGGTTAAATTTTTTGCGTGGTGGGCTACCCATAACCATTTATCCACTCGTCAATGGCTCTGGAGACAGCACATCCAACCTGATCCCTTATGCTTACTGTGTAGAACTACTGATCAAAAACTTTAGCTCATCGTTTTTTCACTCACTTTGACATGTTTAGGCTGTCTTTCTTTCCTCCGTTGGATTACGCAGGTATTGTGAGTTGTGGGCAGGATTTTTTCTTTTTCTTTTCCCCATAACTCTGATGCTCAAATATGTCTTGTTTATGGGTGCTGGTTAATTTGGAGAGCACGCAATGTGGCTGTATTTGAACACCACCACATCTCACACTCTGAGTTATTGTTTAAATCCAGAGATTATAAACTATCTATTCCTCCGATCCCCCTAGTGTTACAGTAAAAAAATACCATATGTTTGTTCCTGCTTGTCATGAGTAATAAATATGCAGGTGTAGGTGCCTTAATTGTGAATCATGAAGGCTGTTTTTCTTGCTACATTAGCTGAGTGTATTGGTTGTTGTGATAATAACACAGCTGAATTGTGGGATGTGCATTCTGGCTTACTTCAAGCATTGCGTTTAAATATTTTTCGCTTGCTAATTCGCACGGATTCACGATATGTTTTGTCATGTCTTTGCAGGGGAGTGGAGCCTCCTTGGCTAGCTAGAAATCTGGTACTACAAGACATCAGGAGAATGGTCTCAAATTTGAAGAAGTCTATGTTGAAGGCATATATATCGGGAATGCAATTCTATGGCAGATTGTCTTGCCAAAAAGGCAAGCTTAGAACTAGGAAATGAAGTAGTTATATCAAATCTTGAACATCACCTACGTAAGCTGACTGTTATGAAAACGACTCGGTTCGTCGCGAATCCCACAGAACAAGCATTGTAGAGATCGACTGGTGTGATGGAATAAAATAGTTACTTCATAAAAAAAAAAAAAAAAAGATGTATACTATAGACACATTTCTTTTCTTCATTTTTCTTCTAGGCCTAAAATGTCCTTCGGTGGTCGATCGCTTTTGTTGATTAGATGCTGGAATTAAACAACTATCACTTTCATTCACATATTATATATATGAGTTGAAAACCTGTATAATTTTCAAATGATAACTTGATGCTATAGGATAATCACTAATTATTTAATTATGGACCTAGAGTTGGCGCTAGCATACATTGCAATGAGTCAACGTACGTTTTACAATTATGGTTAAAGTGTTCTTTAATTGTTAGTTGATGTAGTTGTTAGTACTCTTGCAGGGAGTATATAATATACTATACATATATTTTGAGTTGTTCCTGTAATCTAGTTTGGTTGCTGATTTAATATGAATTGAACTCCACCAGCTTGATGTGATATATGATGTATTGTAAATTATCAGTATATAATAACTGGCTGGAAAACGCGTGGAGCCTCCACGCGCCCTTCAATTTATTAGCTATTAGCCGCATTATACCTTCCGTCTCTTTATCTCCTACCAAACAAACACAGACATGTCTTCTTCTTCTCTTCTCTGAAAACACTTTCTTCCTCTTTAAAATTTTCTAAAGTCTCCAATCATTCGAGTGGGTAATTTCGAGCAGGTGAGTAGTGAAGGCCGATTTGAGCTAATCTTCTTGGGCCGTGTAGTTTTTTCTCTGTATTTCTCCCCAATTTCAATCTCTCTTTCTTCCCCAACCCTATCAACTCTCCGTTCTCATCTCGCCGGCAGGAGGTTCCAATCTTCACCTTCAGGTATGTATTTTGTATGTATTTGCTTATACACGATTCGATTCAGTTGCTGTTTTGTTATTCGATTCGGTTATCGGAAATGGATCTAGGTTTTCTGATTTTGCTTGTTGTTGTTGTTGTTGGATGAGTTATCTAGGGTTACTCAACATTCGAATTCATCGGAGATTAATAAAGCGTATTACAAGCTGTCCCTCAAACAGTGAGTTTTGCATTTTTATTTATTTATTTATTTTTAGCGATTGGGAATTGTGATGTATTTATTTATCGTTTTGTTTTGTTTATGTATGTATTTTTTAAATTTTGTGTAGCCATCCGGATAAGAACCCTGATCCAGAATCGAAGAAGCTGTTTCTGAAAATTGCAAATGCTTATGAGGTAGTTGCCTATTATTTGATCTTGCTATTTCGAATTGTGACTGTAAAACATATAATTATTGCATGTTTGTATTTTTTATCATCAATGTGGAGGAGAGTAAAATGATGCTGTTTCAATTATGAATCAAATCACTTGATTTGAGATACAATGCAGAAGTTATTATAGAATGGGAGATGAAATTATCAATATTATGAGTAGTTTCGAACCTTGATGTACAAAGGAAAAGAACTTGCGTTATTTATTATTTACTACTACTTCTTTTCCAGCAAGATTTAGGTCCATATATAGCACATAGAAGCCATGATGCACACTGGTGAAATTCCTTTCACATCACTACAAGAAATTCTGAGAATACCTATGGAATTTACCTACGGAATATACTCAGTAGCTAAAATGGCAACGGAATGCCTACAGAATGTGTACGGCCTACGGAATGCCAACAGAATGGTGACGAACATCAATTGAACCTCAAGTTGATCAAGCTGTTTGTTGCCATTCCGTCACTAAAATCACTACGGACCACCTGTCTGTAGCCATTCCGTTGCTATTTTGCCTACGGAAAGGATATTCCGTAGCTAAAATAGATATGGACCACCAGTCCGTAGCGATTTCGTTGCCTAATTTAGCTATGGAAAGGGCATTCAGAATGCCGCATTTTGTTGGCACTATAAGTCCTAGGTTTTTGATTCATTTTTTAGAGGCATAATTTCCAGAGTTCATTTTCGTCCCTGTAACTGTACTAGAGATTGTTTTACCAAAAGTAAAAGGAAGAAAGAAATTGTAGAAGCCATTTGATATTTTTGATTTAATGGTTTATGTTGGTTGTTCAATATGTTTTTTGCAGATTCAACAAGTAGTGGATTCATTGTTATATTTGCTGCACAACAACGAATGATAGATGCAGATACCAGTTTAGCTTTGGATTCAAGTATGTTACGAACAGAAAATAGTGCTCACTGGAATCAGTTTAGCCCTTCAAATATAAGACTTGCTCCATTCCCAACTCGTGCATACACTGATGATGAGTTTCAGTCAATTGTCAAGAGAGTGATGGGAGTTTTGTATGTCTTGTATCCTGTTCTGATTTTTCTACTTCTGTGTATTGATTAATTATCAATAATACATGTTTTATGACCTTATTCCTTTATTTTATTTTCAATTATATTATTGAATTAGGTACCTGCTGGGTTTCCTCTATCCCATCTCCCGACTGATTAGCTATTCTGTTTATGAAAAGGTAATGCATCTTTCAATTGCTTGCTTCTCTGTATCACCCGTTTTCGTTTGTTTAGTTCGAGTAATGGGTTTTCTTCAGACCTTTTATGCCTCCCCTTTCAATCGCTGATACACCAGGAGCAGAAGATCAAGGAGGGTCTTTACATGATGGGTCTAAAAGACGAAATGTTTTATCTCTCATGGTTTCTGACCTATGCATTGCAGGTTTGAGTTGCATTATTGTACTTGGACTAAGTTACTTTCGTCCGTGGTATTATTGTTTACTGAGAGGGACGACAGGCTTCTCATAATTTATTAATCTGGCAGTTTGCAATCTCTTCTGGAATTATCACACTTTGCACTATGGGGACCCTCTTTAAGTACAGTGACAAATCACTGGTGTTCGTGTACTTCTTCACTTTTGGACTCAGCTCAATAATGCTGTCATTCTTGATATCCACATTCTTCAATCGGGCAAAAACAGCAGTAGCTGTTGGGACCCTTTCTTTCATTGGAGCCTTCTTCCCTTATTATTCTGTAGATGATGAGGCTGTTTCTATGTAAGTCTTTTCGCCACATATACATTTATTATGTTCTTTGGTGCAAACTATACCTGAATTGCATATTCCTATAGGATATTCAAGGTCATGGCATCTTTTCTTTCACCTATGGCATTTGCCTTAGGATCAGTTAACTTTGCTGACCATGAACGTGCCCAAGTTGGACTTTGTTGGAGTAACATGTGGCGGGTATGTTTCTAACTGTCTTTCTTTCGTTTTTCTGTCTTTTACTTTTTCATCCAGTCCTATTAATTCCTTTTCATTGTTATTTCAGGACTCTTCTGGGGTTTGCTTTTTAGTTTGTCTTTTGATGATGTTCTTTGACACGTTCATATACTGTGCAATTGGTCTATATCTCGATAAAGTACGTTCAGTACTTTCATATTTTACTAAGCGTGTTAGTGTCCAACAGTATTGCAAGAGCTCAGGATTTTACAATGTGCACTTGAATTTCCATGATCTTTGGAAGATGTCTTTTCTGTATATAGGTTAGGAGGTTTACTTTGAACACATTTGTTACGTAACAGGTCCTGCACACGGAAAATGGATTGCGCTACCCATGGAGTTACCTATTTCTTGAGTTCTTTTCAAGAAAGAAGAATACTAGCAAACAATTTACATCCAGTAGCAACACTGAGAAGAATCCCTGTCTTTTTCAAAGAGATGTACATACACCGGCCGTGGAATCTGTAAGCTTTGAAATGAAGCAACAGGAGATCGATGGCCGGTAACTAAATGCAACGATTGAAGCGTAATGTCCATGCAATCAAATCAAACTAAATTTGTACTCACTATGCAATCTGTTCTGTCCTCTAGATGTATCCAGATTAGAAATTTGCACAAGGTATACTCCAGTAAGAAGGCAACTTGCTGTGCCGTCAATGCCTTACAGTTGACACTGCATGAAAATCAATGTCTTGCTCTTCTAGGTACCACAGCAGAAAGTGCTTCTGCCTGGTGCTGCCAGAATTGGTTTAGTAAACGCTTAACTGATGATTAATTGTATGTTTTAGTATAGAAGAGTTCTCTTGACATTTATGTGATGTTCTAAGTTAGTGTATTGAGATGCTTCTTGTGTTTTTACCCTATGCTGATGATAAGTTTCGTGCAACACTAGCAAAATTGATTATAAGAAAAACTGAAATTAAATGACATTTAGTTTAGCACTAATCTTTGATTTCGTGGAATTTTTGTAGTTTAGCACTAATCTTCGGCTTCATGCAACAGAAGCCTTATGTTGCAATAATCAAGGTAATTTCTTTCTCAATGCTTGAATCTTGCTGAAAGATATTGTTGTCTCAAATAGAGTATCTTTGGTAGCCTTCAGTGTTGTCCTAAACCATGTGATGATTATTAGTATAGGTTTATGAGTTAGTTGTAATATGTAGTAGTAAACACGATATAATGAAGAACATTCACAATTCCATCCATATTTTTATGTTACTGTTGAACTCAACTGTGAATCATATGATTGCCCAACAATTTTCTGAGATGTGAAAACTACATATATTTCACTAATTATAATATTTAAATGTCCATTAATGTGTTCTTCTCTTGAATTAGCAAGTTTAAGTTGATGATTTGCAGGTCATTATTGCTAGGATCTTTATTACATTTGGAACTCTTGTGTGCATTGATGACGGTCGTTTTGTTAGCAACTTTGTCGCACAGGTAAACTGTTCTGGGAAAAAATAAAAATAAAGAAGAAGAACCGAGATAATCATCTAAAACCTGAAAGCACCATATTATGTTGGAGCTAATTTTGTAATTGTGAATTGGCAGGCCTTGAGGAAGGAGCCATACTGGTTATGGTAATGGGGAAATAGACAAAAAGTCTTTAGTATGTTTCTGACTTGGTAAGCAACTTCTATAGCTCTTCTATCCTTGGTTTTGTTCCTCGAGATTAGTTTTCTCATGTGTGCTATTACTATTTTATTTATGAACTTGAACTGGTGAGGTTAGACTATGAATATTGTTACTTGATTTGGACCTTCAAAGTATCATGTTTGAGTTCATTCACTTGTTCATTTTGGATTAAATTTGAGATCTATGTTGATAAGCTACTGGTTTAGGCCTAGGATTTAGTTTAGTAGAAGAACTTTTGTCTATCCTTAGAATATTATGTACTTTGTACTGTTTATTCTTGAATTCAACTCTGGATATGCTTGTATATGCTGAAAACCGTGTGTTTACCAATTGTAAGGTTAAAGGATTTATGCACTTAATGAAAGGAGTGCATGTCAGACCATTTATCATGGAAATCCAGGAGATCCGGGATACTTCACTATGCTTGAACTTGCTCAGATATGTGTATTTCGCACTTACAGAGTTTTCTGTGCCGAAACAAACTTATGCTTTGTTCTATAACTTGTGTCTTTTCAGTTTGTCGGGTGTAGGTGGTTAAAGTGATGAACTACGTCAAGGTGAAATGCTAGATAGTGTTGCACTTTGTATGCTGATCAAAGCTTATGCCTTGTAGTGTAAGAGTCTGTGTATTTCCTCTTCTTCCTTATTCCCGCATTATCTAATCGAAATTATTGTGTTTAAGATCTATGTTTATTATGAGGTGAATTTTGTGTATGAATGGAGCTTTCTTTATAATAATATTTGTGCATTAGTATAATGTTAATTACAATAAGTATGTTTGGAATACTTTTATGCTCATGTACCTAGAATTGGTTGAATACCTTATACGCTTATCGATTTTCTCTATTGTTGTACAATGTAGTAGCATTTGAAAATGTGTTTTATGTGAGTAATAATTTAAATTGGGATATGCAACTCTCTTTTTTAATTGCTTTTAGTGTTTTGTTTTGATGCTTTCCATTAGTTATTTTCATGACTGCTGTCGTGTTGTTAAATGAAAATGGGTGTTTGGTCTAATGGTATGATTCTCGCTAAATGTGAGAGTTAGCGGGTTCGATTCTCGCAGCACCCAAAATGAAATTGAAAAATAAATAAAAGGTTAGTTTTTATATTGGCTACGGAAATTTTGTAGGCCATTTTAGCTACGGAATATTCCGTTGCTAATTTGGTGGACCGAGGCCTCCAATCCGGTGTTGCTATTCTGTCGCTATTCTGTAGCCAAAGTGGCTACGGAAATTAATCAGTGGGCATTATTTAGCCACCACACATTTAGCTACGGATTTTATTTTCTGTAGGCAATCCGTAGGCCGCTTGTTTTTCCTACGGATTTTGGACCTAATCCGTAGCTAAATGGACGTAGCTAAATATGGGATTTCTTGTAGTGCATATAGATATTGCTGAATTATCTAAGTCATGCTGAAGTGACTTTATGGGTTATGCGCTCACTTCTTCTCTTTATTTCAGATTATGAAAGATGAAACAACAAGGGAGCAATATGATTATGCGATTGCACATCCAGAAGAAGTACGTTTTTCTTTTTGTGTGTTTTGTTAGCAACTTAGCATGTAATATCCTGATTCTCCGTAAATCTGTTTCATCATGAAGACACACTCATTAAGTTGGTAATGTCATATTACAGATTATGTGTGTGTTGGGTGGGGGGGGGGGAGAGGGTATTTTGTGAGTTGTGAGCAACACTACCTTCCGTTGAATATACTTCACTTGTATGAGTAATAAGAAGAAAGAAAAGGTGGCAGATGCGGAATCATTACACTTTTTTTAATACGGCGCATATTGGTAAAAAGTGTGCAAGTGTAATAATCAGGGTTTAATTTACTAGAAATAAAATGTTGATTCTCTTTTCTAGATGCATTCTCAGTTACTTAATATTAGCCTTGCAGGTCCAATAATTAGGCCATTGAAGTATATGCGCACGGAGAGTTCGAAACGGGTATAATAAGCCAACTGCAAGAACAAATAAAGACAGTGGCAAATAAAACATTCGATACCTTTGGTACTCTTCAAAGAGACGCGCAGCCTCAAAGCAATTTCTAATGTCTGTGGGGAGTTAATTTGGTGAATTTGGACTTTTTGTAATTTGTTTTTTGTTTTTCTTTTTGTTGGTGAAAAGTGTATAATAATTCCAGAACTTGATTTGAGATGTATTCTTGTGTACTTTTTGTCTCGAGATGTAGAATAATAGTACAACAATGAAATTCTGGCGCAGGGGATAATATTAACATATTTCTGTTGATTTTACAGACTGATAATTAAGAGAATATTTAGTTTTATTCCAAATATTATGTAATGGATAAAAAGGAGAAATTTTTTCAAATATGTATGTTGTCTACCTACAGAGTCCATCTTTTATATGCTAAGACCTATCTGTTGATTTTAGCTGATTGATAATTAAGAGAATATTTAGTTTTATTTCAACTCTTATATAATAGATAAAAAGTAGAAATTTTCTCAGATATGTATGGTGTCTACAGAGTCCGCATAATATATACTTCTTAATAAATTCTTACTATATATTCCCCACACAACAACGTTTATATTCTTATATGCGAGTTGAAGAACATTAGTTTTCTTCTCCTAAACTCTACAACGCTCCAGTAACAAGGTTCAAGGTATGTGTTTAAGTTTAAGTCAGTTTATTGTTTTCATATATGTGCATATGTCTTTCTATTATTTATTTCTTAATAACTTATTTGATCTTTAAGTTACAACCCCAGATTTAGTAAGTCTTAGAGCCATTATTTGACTCACTCAATAAGCTTTTTATGTTGTGTATGTTTATTTTCGAGTAGCCAACAGCCTCACCATGGGAACAAGATTTCATCGACAAATGCCGAATAGTCGGAAATTCAGAGTGTTACTACAGGACATTGGTGGTAAGCAATTTACTATATAAAATTTCATTTAATTTAAATATTATAACCATTGAGTACATATATTTTTATGTTAGTACGTTAAAATTATATCTACTAACATTTCAGGCCGACTTCTTCAACACCCAAAACCTGGATAGGCGCAAATATTTTTTTGAAGACATGTCCGAAAAAATATTAAACCATCCAGAGTACAAGTATGCATCAATAGTCTTTAAGTTACTAACACTGAATCCGGAGCACAGACGACAAGGATGGTTAGATATTAACAAAATGAAAAGTACGCCGTCAGGACTCGATTATGTGAAGAAATGCAGACGCAATCTAGCTCTGAGGATAGATAACCTTAAGATAGAAGACCACTTGAAATTTGTATATCATCCATACTGCGGCGCTGACATAACAAAAGGCATCGACGAAGAAAAATGGCAAGAGATAATGACACACAGGACGGTATATACACCAGATGAAGAACACAAATTTACATGCAAAAGCTGCATTGCAGATTTCGAAGTGGAATGTTTCAATAGCCTATAGACGTATTCGGTGGTTCTTAAATCATCGGAGGAGTACTTTACGTACGTCTAATACCGTTCAATTCAAAATTTTCATCGCATGACTATATGAACTATTTCTGTTACTCAATAAGTTATTTTTAAATTAGATTCAATTATTCAGTTAGTTATTTTTTGTTTGTTTGAAGACATTTCGTGACAACTTTTGATTTTAATTACTCAATTATTTAATTGTAAATTTTCATTTACTTACGTTAAAATCAATTGAGAGAACATTATATATCTATAAACTACACGTAGCACACGCGTAGCGTGTGCCGATGAATTCTAGTACTGAGTATAGTATAGTATAATGTTGGTGTTCAGAATGTTACATCATATAGAGAGTATATGTATTATTAGGAAATTCACGGTATCTTGAAAATGTAAGAAAATATTAATGCGAATGTTTGATAAATCTCGAACTATAAAATAGACACATAGAAAACTGTCCTAATTAAGTAGTGTGGCAAATAAACTTATGTTTTAATAGTCGTCTAAGCATGAATGTTTTCAACTTTAAAGTTTAGCCGGATTTGGAGACATACAATCTAGCACGGACATAGTTTTCTCTAGTTCATTTAAATAAATTTAGGGCTCTACAAATATTAAAACAATAGCAGAAGCAAAAATTGACAGGACCCAAGATTAAACCCTTCACCTGTGTTGATTCCTTATATGTTTGGCTTGCTTGTACCAGGAGGATCCTATGGGCGCAACTGCTGATGTGCTTAAGCTAGCAGGACAGATATAGGGATTGCAGGTGGTATTCTATATATAGACATACTAATCAAGCTGCGAGCACATTGGTTAGGCATGGATGTTGGCATGCAGGGGCGAGCACATTAAGGCACGGGGGCCCTCAAGTGCTGCCCCTAGCTAGAAACGTTACATTTATATACTATTATACAATTTGTAGTTAAATCACTTGTAGTGTGATGGTTGTGTCATGGTACCAAATGCTCCTTCTCCCAGGTCCAATGGTTCAATACACAATGGGTCTAAGTTTTGTTTCAATATTATTTCTTTTTCATTAATTGTTTTACGTTCTCCCATTTTGATTTCTCATATTCTTCAATTTCAACTTTCTATTTTTTCTCTTATAATTAGTGTTATATTTTCAATTTCTTTCTAATTTTTGTCATTTTCTTTCTTACAACTTTGTTTCATCTCGATGTATATATACTTTTTAGAAATATACGTAACTTTTATATTCAGTTTCTACATTTTCGACATATTTTTATTCAATATATACATTTGAAAGTGAAAAATACGACATTCAATAATTGTTAAGTTTAAAAAGAATTAACTTTACATAATTTTATTATTTAATTTTAGAAGAAAAAAATTAATTTTACAAAGTTTTGCTACCCCTGACGTAAAATTCTGTGTTCGCCCCGTTGGCATGGAAGTGACAATCTATGCTTCGGTACCAGCAGATCATGTGTGTAGCTTCTATATACGTTTGGGACGAATCTCCGAACTGATTAGCAACTTAATTTAAATGTTCAAGGTAGTTGTGGGATTTGAGTTTTGTAATATGCTAATCCTATGTTGTAATCCTTTATCTAAGACTGCACTAGTCTTTTATTTAAAAAAATAAAATTATTCGTATTGCAGGGTTAGGCGATGTAGATCCGCCCCTTTGACTACTCTCGTGCTAGGTTTTTCTATATTCTTTTATTTGATTCTCTAATTTTTTAAAAATACTAAAAATTTATTAATTAAAAAGAGCATAAGAAATGTTCGGAGCAATTCCAACAAACAAAAATCACAACTTTCCCAACAAGACTGGAAGTGTTGAACCAAACCTCATAATAAACAACTACACCAAAGAAAAGTATGCTAACCAATTTCTCTAAATCAACGAGAGTCAGGGGGATCGCGTGCATATTGACCATACCCACCCTTCCTTCCTCACCCAATTACTCCTCCAAACATAGTACCGGTTCTAACAACAATTCCTCCACCTTATGATACGCTTTAAAGCTTTCATTTTCCTTTAAGCCATGATCAACATAAGAGTTTGATTTTTGTTAGCACTTGGCACCGTGTCCATTCGACATCATTGAATAAGAGATCGTTTCTAGCCTTCCAAAATAACAAAATGTTCCCGAACCACAAAACTTGCCAACACTTTTTACCACTCTTCCCTTAAGCCTTTGAGAACATGTCTAAGGCCATCTCCAGCAGTGTTCTGTTGGGGTTATGTTGGCCTTAACCGAACCTCAACAGAACTCCCGTTGGGAGTTCTGTTGGGTTTAATGACATAACCCGTTCTGTTCTATAGAACCGGTTCTGTTGGGTTCTGGTGCTTTTTTTATTTATTTTTTCATTTCTTTATCTTCTTTTTTATAACTTTTTATTTTTTTTCATTTTGATTTATATCATTCAATTTTATTTATTCTTTTTTTTATTTTCTTTTCTTTTATATTTACATTTTATTTTTCCTATTTAAAAGTTGATCTTCGATTTTATGTTTTAAAATTATGTACCAATGTTATTTCAAATTTAAACTTTGATACTTAAATGAAATATTTACAACGGAATTCAAAATCGGAATAGATGATAACTTTATAAATAATAATACATGAGAATTTAAAACTCACTTTCCTAAAAATTAAAATTACGAATCCCTAATAAAAAACCATACACTTACTTTAAAACTAATTCTACCATCATTCAAGATGGTGGAGGAGTTGTGGGTTGAACGCATGTGGACGGACAAATCAAAGAGCGCTGTAATTTTTATTTATCAAGTATTTTAATTTTTAAAATTAATGTAATGTTATTATTATTATTATTTAGTGGTTTTAAAATGAAATAAAGAATGAGTTTAAAATATAAATGAATAAAGAATGAAATAAAAATGAGTTTAAAAAGGAAATGGAAAAAGAAATTAAATTGTGGGTTCTGTTGGATTCTAACTGCTGGAGAGGGTTGATGGTGTTTGGGTTCTGTTGAGTGGAAAGCTGATGTGACAGGAGATATAGTGTATTTTGGGTATTTTGGGTTTTGTTGGGTCCTCCAAGTTTGTCCCTACCTTGACTTTGACGGCCTTGAGCCAAGAAAACAAGGAATCCCAAAGTTTTAAGGCAAAGTCACACTACTCAATTTTGTTTATAAATCGAACACGAGTTCACCCTTTATTAAAAAAAAAAAAATAGTAAAATAAAAAAATTGTATCAGAGTTGCTAGTACATGTGGAGTAAAAGTGCATAAAATTGCTGGTATGTAATGAGAGTTGAACACTAGAGTACTCGCCTGAATTGTACCCTTAATTTTCCAATTAAAAAATTGACCACTTTTTGTTCTATGAAACAAAATATAAGATTGATCGCCGGTGAGGAAGGCGATGGAGAGTGAGCTTGCTTTTTGCTCCACTTTTGCTCCACCGCCTGAGATTGGTCCATTTTTACTTCAGAAATGGACTAAGGGCTTTGTTCTCTTTTTCCATATTAGAAAAAAAAAATCTGAAAATTGAAGTGTACACATAGTTTTGTCTTTAGTTCTTTAGTGAATTCAACTTCTCCCAATAATGTGCGATAACAAACCCTATCATCAAGCTTTGATCGCTGTTGGGACCATTACGTGAAATTTGTGCTTATTGGGCTCGGCTTAATTCACGTGAATCCTTCCATGATTAATGAATTGTTGCAAGGACCACCCTGGCACCCTTTCAGACTAACTCTTATCTTATGTTCTGAATGCATCCATTTCTCACCTTCAATCCTTGACTTATTCCATGCATTATTTATTTCATTCGAATTGTGATTCATGTTGTGCATAATATAATACGCGTGGCAATGACTCATTGCTACGAGGATGAGTTTCTTCACGGTACAACACGATATGTTGTGGCTCATGGTGTATGTACCATGATTAACGTACCGTATACTATATACTCATCTGTTTTTCTGGATTTTATACGTTTGTTTTGTTCACTTTTTTTAACCCAGTTTGACCTTCAATAAATCTTAAATTAAATCATAAAAATAAAATGTAAAATGATATTATGAAAGTCTAGTCACTCTATTTTCATAATATAATATTATTAATTTTTTTTAAGGTTTAATTTAGAATTTATCAAATGTCAAACTGGGCTAAAAAAAATTAACAAAACAAACGTATAAAATCTAGAAAAACAGATGAGTATATTTCACAAAATATCACACTAAAGAATGAATAGTGATACAGTATTTTTATTTTTTAATATGTTTAATTATCACCAATGTTTAAGTAAAACCTTGTTTTATAACCATCCTTTTTCAAGTGTCTAGCTTTGAATACTTAATCTTGAATTTGCCACCAAGGAACAATTAATTTTTGCTAATTTGCCTGGAAAATTGATATTAGACAGTAGTACATTATTTTACCCTTTTCATTCTATCTAAAGGTTCCCATTTATCATTAGGAAATTTTTAAAAAATAATAAAAAATAAAAAATTGTGATTGCAATGTCTTTAGATCTTTAGAGCACTCCTTATGGTTTGGGACTTTAAACATATAAGGGAAAAAAAAAAAAAAAACCCTCCCAAATTGAAGTTTGAGGCTTAATTATGACTTTTTTTGTGTGGGATCCTATGTTCCAAATACTACTCCATTACTCCATTTCCTACAACAAAAAAAATGTATTAAACAATTAATTTTTATATTATTTGAGGCTTAATTGAGGCTACTAATTAGTAGCGGCTACTAATTAGTAGCCCTTTTTCATGAGCTATTATTTAGTATCCCCAAATAAACCTCCATTGGACCTTACGGGGTTTATAGGAATAGCAATTTATATTAATCCTATCTTAATTTTAAATTGATATTCCTATAACCCACTGGTCCAATTTTAGATGTTAATGGTGATGTCAAATGTTTAACACTGGCAATATTGAGTATCCGTGGGTAGCTGTTCTGCACAAGGGTTTGTCCTGAGTCCTTGCCCTTTCACCTTAAATTGCTTCTGCAGGACTTTTCAGTACCATGAAAATCAGTACATTGTCTTGTTGATTAAAGTCAAATTTAATGAGCTGGAGCTATATATAGTTTGGCATTAATAGATATATACCCACAATGTGTTATTTGGGGTTACAATTTGGGCTATACGAAAATCAATTCGCTAATCGACGACCGAAAGTCCGACCTTTTGGACCGGCACGGTTACTCCTGAACTGCTCTCCGAGATGATATGTTGGCCCCACAAACCATCACGTGTTCTAATCCGCGCATTTTTTCCTTACTCGTCCGCTCACCAGGAACTTCCAATTCATCCATCCTAAAATTGCTTCAGAGGGAGCACGTTTAACTCTGAAATTCTTCTAGGTGGATTCCCAAAAAAGAAAGGTGTATCTTATTGACATGAGTAACGTTCTCAACCCCTTTAAACTTTCATTCAGGGTGTTACATATTTAGTCCCTATTATATTTCTCATAGGTTCATTACTTCTTCACCATTATTTCATTTGAGAAATTTATTAACACTTGCACATTTTCTGTAACTTTAACGCCCCGGCCACTAATCGATCAAAGGCCCGACCTTTTGGACCGGCACGGTTACTCCTAGACTACTCTCCGGATTTTCGGTCGATTAGTGGCCGGGGCGTTACAAATGGTATCAGAGCCGAACCAGCCAAAGACCCACAACGGGTGGAAAGTTAGCTGGGACAAGGTCAAGGTGCAACGAGGACGTTGCACGATTCAAGGTGGGTGAATGTAACACCCCAGAAATTCAAGGTATTCACCTAGAAGAATTTCAGAGTTAAGCGTGCTTGCTCTGAAGTAATTCTAGGATGGGTGACCCACTGGAAAATTCCCAGTGTGCGCACGAGGAGGACAAAGTGCGCGGATTAGAACCGAGTTGGTCTGTGGGGCCAGCATATCACCCCGGATAGCAGCCCATGAGTAACCGTGCCAACCGAAAGGGTCGGGCCTTCGGTCGATTAGTGGCCGGGGCGTTACATTTTCTCATATTTCAATTTCAGTTTTTAAGCAAAGTGTATTTATAATTACTTTCACGCTCAGATTTCAGGTTCAAATGAAAGTTTTTTTTGCATGACATTATATGTGTATATGCCGCTAAACAATTTTCTATGAGTTATTCGTTTCGTGTTTATTAGATGTTAGGGGTGTAATCACTGCGTCACTCCCTAATGATCTCTAGTGTAGAATTTGGGGTTCACACATGGGAACCACATTATCCTCCATTAGACGTTAATTGTTATCCCTACCACATAAACATGAGGTGGGGTGAAATAAAATTGTGAAAGGAAGGAAACATGTCTTAGGCCGTCTCCGATAGAGACGAGACAAGGGACTTCCATCTCCAATAGAGACGCATTGAGGAATTGGCCAATCTAATCTAATCTACTCCTACACTACTCATTTAATTTTCTTCTTCTTTATTTATTTTCACTTACTTTTTCTTTGTTCCTTTTTCTTTTTCTTACAACATTTTAGTGTCTTTTGTTTTCTCAAAATTTCTCCTTTTTACTATATCATTTTTATAGCTCAGACACGACACCTAAGTAGGGATGACATTTTATGTTTATGTGTGTAATTTTTAATTTTCGTGAATGTATTTTTTTAAAAGATTTATTGTAATAGAATTTCTTGTAATATTTATTTTGAAGTATCTGAATTTTATAATTTATGTGATGTTTTAAAATAAAATGAATAATGAAATTAAAAAAAAATGAAAATTTGGGGATTAAAGGGTGATAGTAAGAGTTGGAGGGTTTAGACAGAGGAAGTTAGCTTATGCTTTACCACATTATATTTTCGCAATGACGATTGAACTCTGTCCAAGTTTCATTCAATTGTACCACACCATATAACTCAATTGAAAATGGTTTTAGTGAATACAATATACACGTGTCACACTACAAGGAGGATTTTGAAGAACCGAGGCACTTTTAAAGACCTATAATGGCACTTATAAGTATTACTGGCACTTATAGGTATTATCGGCTTTTCCACAAGTACCACCGAAGCGTCGACCATGCCGCCGCCGGCAAAGGTTCCCGACCATTACTAAAGCCCTCTCCAGGGCGTTCTTTCTATTTCTATAGAAATAGAAAAAGCTAAAACGTCGATGGTCGGCCGGTACAGGTGGATTCCTATGCCATTTTAAAAGTGCCATATTAGGCCCGTTTTCTTGTAGTGTCATTATTAACTGGATTTAACATATGAATATTATTATTGGCGGTACACTAAACACGTTCCCAATACAATTTAGATAAAATCTTACTTACACATCAGAAGAGATTTTTCGTTAATCCCACGGCTCTCAATGGAACAACACACCATTACCGCATTTTTATGAAGACTTGGGGTTGAGCTTATACCGGCTTGAGGGTCCATGCGGCCATGGGAGCTCCTAGCGAAGGAATTGACCAGGTGGGTACCTTTTGAGTGAGACATTATCTTCAACTAATATGCATAATCTTTCATTAAGGTAAAAAGATGGAGAATGACCACTTTATATAGTGGTGGTGCAAAGATATGAAAATATAAATATTAAAGATATTAACTGATAAATATAGAATAGGATATTCAAGTAATATTCCTTATCTTACCTCATGAGCAACTACTAATAACTAATTGATAAGTATCAATCTTAGAGAATTGAAGATCTTCTATTAATTATGATATATTATACTAATTGGACTTTTAGCGACTAACTAAACCTAACCCTAGTCTAGATACAATGTATGAGGTTTGGACCAGTAGTGAACCGGGCTCGGGCTTCCGCGTTATCATCACATTTACATTACACCATCTTAAGGTTATTAAAATTTCAGATTAGCACGTTCAAACACTTTTGTTTGTTTGGTTGGTTAAGTTCAAATTTTCTATGTTAAGTTAAATAGTGACGGTTGGTTTTTTACTTAGTAATACACTCAATCATAGGTGGGGAGGGGGAGGTTGATTTCGATGAAACGTGCATGGTTAATTGTTTCCTTTAAATTTTAGTATTAAGTTTAAAAATGCATTATTCATGACGTTCGTTAATTTTGACTCTTTCGTTAGGTATATTTTTTATACTATTACAATTACAATGTTTGGCCTACAAATTTGCATCAATAAATTTCTAATAACCCCCATTTTAATAATCTCTATATAGAGCAGATAATGACCCATTTCGTAGGTATATAGGGCACTGCTTATAAGCTAAAAAAATTCGTGATAACATTGTATTTACCGTATAAAACAAGGATAACAAGATCTCAAAGTTTTGGAAAAGGATAATTTTTTCTCAACCAATGAAAAAGTTGGTTTTTCCCGTGGTTCAGCTAATGTCCCGTATGATTGGTCGAGGAGACCACTTTCATTATATTTTTAAGAGATTATGTTATGGTTTTAAATTGTTTGTATCGAAAGTTTATGTTATTGGTTTAACACCTTTTATTATACTTTAAGAGGTAATTTGATGGTTTTGATGTGTATATCTCAATTATTGGTTTGACATCTTTTGATAATATTTTAAGAGATGATGTGATGGTTTTAAGTAGCTACATTTTGGTTATACCATGGTTTGTTATCATTTTAAGTGACAATCTAAAATCACAAATTTAGGAAACCGTCATTAAACAAGTCTAAATATTTTAGAATGCTATGAAAACATCAATGAACAAGTTTAAAATAAACTACTCGAAACATTTAGCTATTACAATATTGAAAGTTGAAAAAATAAGTCATCCATGTGTTTTTTTACATGTTTCTTATACAAAGCAAATTTATTTGTTGAAATAAGTTTTTTTTCGAATTAAACTTGTTTGTGAACTTGTTTATTCTTTATTTTCGCTTGATTTCTACTCATAGAACGCACAACTGTATCAGTGTATCACCACACTCATCAGTTTTTATTTATTATTTACTCCAAATAGTATCACAGTCACCATACTTTTTGTATATTATTTGAATCATACTCATTTATACCATTTCTTTTGAAACTTGTTCTTTCAAGATAATGGCAAAATGAGGAATGGAGGAAGTATTATTTAATGATGCATTCATGATATACATACTAACAAATTTTCCTTAAAAACTGCTTATACTTTTAAGATTTAAGATATATAGTACTCCCTCCGTTCTTTCAAAAGTGTTTCAAATTGATTTTTTTCGGTCAACAACTTTTAACTTTGACTTCAGATTACTCTTAAACTATAATGATAAATTATTTAACGAAATTATATTATGAAAATTTAGGTTCCAAATTTTCATAATATAATTTTATTAAATATTTTATAATTATAATTTAAAAGTAATTGAACAATAAAATTAGAAAATATTGACCGAAAAAAGTCAAGTCAATTCTAATATAACACTGAGTGTAGTTGGTCCTCAGTCCGTAGTTAGGTCTCTCTCAACCCAAAATGCTTAGAGTCAAAATAACGGTGCATTAATAATAATAATAATATAGGTAGGGCTAAAGCCGTACCTAGTTTACATGTGCATACTGCATAGATAACTCTGTCTACAGACGGCGACTGATATCACGTTTTTCATACCACACTCTTTCAAGTGTGTTTCTAAATAATTTTATAGAGTAATAACCTAATTTTCTAAAGTTGATTTTAATCTAAATATATTAATTTAAAATTATAAAAGTAGAAAATATAGTTTTTGATATATTTAATTAAATTTTAGTTGAAAAGGAAACAAAAGCACAAGCAATATACTTGCATCTGTGCTCCCGGAGGAAAACTTTTTTTTTTTAGATGAGATGCATCAGAACTACTAGTGCAAAAAAAATATGGTAGACTCATTAAAACTACTTTTACTAATCATATGGTAGACTCATTAAAACTATTTTACGGACTAATCATATTGAAGACTCATTAAAACTATTTTACGGACTAATCATATTGTAGACTCATTAAAACTACTAGTGCAAAAAAATAAATTGTATTTTATAGAACGGAGGGAATACGTACAAGAATGATTTTTTTTTTTTTTTAAACGGCCAAATTTTATTACTAACAAGTGAGCATAAGGAATGCTCGAGAAATTACAACGAAAATAGAAAAAACAAAGCAAACACCGTCCGGCCTACGCTAGAAGAAACTAGGAGCAACCCAAACAAGGGCAAAGAAAGTAAACACAACACCCAAAACTCTACTAACGAGCCTTGAGAAGTAGAAGCAACCAAAGGAGATAATCGGAATCAAGGTGGCCACGAGCCAAAGAGGAGGTGAGCTTCCCGCATCAAGAAACAAAACAAAGCCAAAGTGATGGAGTCGACACCCAAGCAACGAAAGAGGAGATCAAAACTAGAGCAAGTATGTACAAGAATGAATAAATTAAATCCATGGTAGTTTAAATTTGTTAGATTTAATAAAAATAAATAAATAAATACATAAATTAAATAATAATAATAATAATCAATACTGATTAAAGTATTTGATATGGCTAAGATAAGGTTACAAGATTATCATTATTAGTTTTATTATTATTATTATTATTAAATTATTTGGAATAAATTTTATCATTATTATATTTTAATTTTTTTTATAGAAGTTAAATTAAATAAACAAAAAATAACGAATATTTACACAAAATTAGTGGGTAGCTGAGATACAAGCTGACTCCCACTCCCTTAACAATATAAAAAATAACTCTAAAAAAATATGATGAGTAAAGCGAAACCCCAAACTCCTAAGTGGAATACAAAATAAGCCCATTTGCTAGTTAATTATCTTGTCTCACAAATAGTACCGGGTACAAACACACATACCCTACCACTTGAGAAATGTAAAAAGTACCTAATAATTGATTCAGTAATTTTCCATTCAACGTAACTGGAAATTTCACCAATCACCTACCCTACTTTTTATCAACATTAAACATGTGGAATATTAATCTAGTACTGTTGCTACGTGAGAATGAGCCTATAAATAGAGCTCACTCCAGTACCCTTAGTTCATCAACACAAGCTAACTCAAGCATATTCATTCTTCAATACTTTCTCCGGCGCCATGGCTCTTGTTCAAAATGGTCGCAGTATCATGGATAACATGGTGCCTGGGCTCACCTTACTTGGGCCTGAACACATCGAAGCCATCGGAGAGGTCACCCGTAAGGACTTTGCTCCAACAATGCTTTTTGGAAGTGCAACATCAGCTTACCAGGTTTACAACTTTGTTCACTTTCATTATGCATGTCACATGTTTGTTACCAGAAGAGTATAGAACCTCTTTAAATGAATACTACGTGCTCAGATTACTTAATTACTTCAACTTCGAAATTAATAAAATGTCACGTACCTACGGTGTCATTTATAGTTTTTTTATACCTTGCTTGTACGTCTGATACAGTTTGAAGGAGCGTATGCTACTGATGGCAAGGGTCCTAGCATTTGGGACTCATGGACTCAACTTCACCCAGGTGATCTTAAACTTTATTTTCTTATAGTAGTATAGTGTAATTTAAATTTGCCATATATATATATAGATTCTAATCGTATTCTTGCATGGCTTAATAATTAGATTTAATTTGGTGAATTAATTGCAGACAAAGTTGATGGTGGCACCAATGGGAATGTGGCTGTTGACCAATATAACCTGTACAAGGTAGATAGATTGTGATTTCACTTCATGGATCTACCACTACTACAAATAAAAAATATAAAAAAATTGAAATTGACTTAATTGTTCGGTAAATTATCAGGATGACGTTCAGATGATGAAGAAAACCGGTCTTGAGGCCTACAGATTCTCCATTGCATGGCCTAGGGTACTTCCAGGTGGCAAAATTGATACTGGTGTCAACAGAGCAGGGCTCAAGTACTATAGTGATCTCATTGATGAGCTCATTGCTAACGGTAACTAATACATTAACTGTATGTATTCAACTTAATTCACAACCAAAATGGTCATATATATTATATATACTATATAAGCAACAGAAAAGACTTGATAAATAAATGGATCTGCAGATATCAAAATGAGAAACATGACTTTGAAAACTTCGTTTGACAAATATATATGTTCATACTTAGGTATTGAGCCATGTGTGACTCTTTTCCACTGGGATCTACCCCTTGCCTTGGAGTTGGCTTATGGAGGCTTCTTGTCTTATGATATCGTGTAAGCAATCCATGCTAATTAACACAACATCAGCACTAAATTATATTGATATCCATTTTGTTAAATTAAAACAAACATATATATTGATCTTTGCAGGCAAGATTTTGTTGATTACGCTGATCTGTGCTTCTGGGAATTTGGGGATAGAGTGAAGACCTGGATAACGTTCAACGAGGGTTGGACTTACTGTAACTATGGATACTCTGAAGGCACATTTCCACCAGGCCGTGGTACAAACAACCAGAACCATAAAATCAAATTCAAAAGTTGTGCTCATAAGGGTGCTGGCCGTTATGTTCCACATCATTGCACAAACGGAGATTCTGGCACTGAACCATATAATGCAGCACACAACATGCTCCTCGCCCATGCGTATGCTGTCCAGTTGTACAAGACAAAATACCAGGTTGGATCGTCAAGCACTGCATTGTATCAAGTTGATTTGAAAATGAAGTTTGTATTTCATACCAAGTAGTTAAGGCTTTTATATAACCCCGGCCAATAAAAAAATATGAATAAATCCATCTCATGTTAAAGCTCAACTTATTCTGAAACTACTGGTTTATAAACAGGAGAGCCAGGGTGGCAAGATTGGAATAACAAACAATTTTCATTTTTTTGAGCCTTTGAAAGACAAAGATGATGACCGTCATGCTTGCATTCGAGGAATTGATTGGATGTTTGGATGGTTTACTGCCCCAGTATGTACCGGGGATTACCCTCCAAACATGAGGGAAACATGCGGCGACCGTCTTCCCAAATTCTCCCCCGAAGAAACCAAGCTAGTGAACGGGTCTTATGACTTCATAGGAATAAATTACTACACAACGTTTTGGGCTACGCCTATGCAGAAACACCCTGATGATCCACATACTTTTCACTCTGACCGAGGAATTGACGAAAGCAGTAAGTTCCAAGTTGTCTGATCTACCCAGAAACATTTCTTCTAACATCGTACTGAACCTTTTCTTACATTGTCTTGCTATTCTTTCACAGCTGAAAGAACCCTACCTAATGGAAGTACGGAAACTATCGGTACTCCGGTATGACATGACAACATGCATGCATTAACTCTTATAGTAATGATCCTTTTTTTTTTTCTTTTGGTTGTTGCTCATCATCACTTGTGCATGTTGTTATTCAGAGTGGTGCAAATTGGTTATTCCTCGTTCCGAGAGGGATTTATAATGCGTTGCTTTACGCAAAGCATGTTTATGGCATCGATTCAATCTACATTACTGAGAATGGTAATCTCATTTACTACCTTATAATTAAATTGGTTTGGAAATATAATTAACAAACAATTGATAATGTTACGATATTTAATATATATACAATATATATACACACATATACGTACAGGATGCGCTGACCTTCTGAATAGTGGTCTTACACCCACACAAGCTAGGGATGACAAAGTGAGGGTTAGATACTTCCGAGAGCATCTTTGGTACATTAAGAAAGCCATCAGGTACATATAATGGTTTGTCAAACTATATATCAAACTCGCATCTGATCACCTCGGATCGAACTACTAATTACTAGACGTAATTGATGTATCAGAGAACATGATAACTAACTGATCTATCTATGTATGTATGATTTGCAGTGAGGGTATAAAGGTGGAGCAGTACTTCTTGTGGTCGCTTGGTGATAACTTTGAATGGGCTCAGGGATACACATATCGTTTTGGCTCATTCTACATAGACTTTGTGAATGGTCAACTGACTAGAACTCCCAAGTCTTCAGCTATCTGGTGGAGGAAGTTCTTCGGCAAGAAAACTATCAAGGCTCGACCCCTTGAACCCGCTATGGTGGTTGCTGAGACGGCTGGGGAAGAAAAGACAACTGACTCTCGCAAAAGAGCTAGAAGCTTCTTCTAGGATGCTCTAGTGGCCGGGGATCCTCCTATCCTTTAATAAAACTGCATAAGAGTGCACATTTGCACTGCCAATGCGACTTGTCTGTATTTCTGAGTCTTGTTCTTTCGTATTTTTAGAGTCGTGTATTTCAATAATTGTATTGTTGGTTCTGGCCTGGTTTCGTTGAGATTGCTTATCATGTACTGTATTAAGTAATTCTATTTCTGTTTCTAAACAGAGGCAGTTGTTTATCTATATATAAATAATTTTTGGAGGATTCCATCAAAAGGACTTTTCATAAACAAATCTAACGATCTCATTACATCTCTCATGACACTGATCATGAGAGGCAATAAATCAATTAAATTCCATATATATTATTGATATGGAAATTCTGTTACTTCTATTTGATTCTTACATGATTACATGGGCACGTGTTCAATAGGTGAACAAAAAAATTGAGCAGGAGCTAGGACGATAATTCTTCTAATAATTGAAGTGCAGGGACTATTTTGTAAAAAAGGAAAAGTTAAAGTCTTAATTGTCTATTCCACTTCAGTCGAACGACACAGTTTAGACTTTCCCTCTTTCAATCAGGGTTGTACACTGTGCCTTACCGGTTGCACTGTAGGGTTTCAAATGCGAATTAAGAATTGTCCATGGGCCAAATATATGACTATTTGAGCTCTACGTTAGGCGTCCCAAAATGAAGCCTTGTACACATGCGTCCAAATATCCTAACCAATCTATGTTTACTATCTTCAGAGAACTGAAATGAATAATAATCAATTAACTTGATTTGGAGAAGTCTACGGTGGTGTTTAGTCGGAATACAACCCCTGAGCGGATTGAAGAGGTGAGGAATTGTCTTCCAGTGCGTGTGGTTGAAAAGCATGATAAGTATCTTGGCCTCCCTACAACTATGGGACGATCGAAGAAGGAGGTTTTTCATTGGTTACGAGAGAGAGTGTGGAGTAAAGTTCAAAGCTTTGGAAACCGATCGCTATCTAAAGTAGGGAAAGAAGTACTTATTAAAGCAGTTATTCAAGCGATCCCTACTTATGTGATGAGTTGTTTTAAGCTCCCAGATTCTTTGTTGCATGAGATCGATTCCATTATTGCTAGATTCTGGTGGGGTGAGGCGAATAACAAAAAAATTCATTGGACAAAGTGGGATAAGCTTTGCGATTCTAATAGAGATAGAGGTATGGGATTTCGAGATTTGAGAGCTTTTAATCAAGCGATGTTGGGGAAGCAACTATGGAGAATTTTACAGTTTCCAAATTCCATCTTGAGTCGAGTTCTTAAGGCGAAGTATTTTCCCGCAACCAGCGTTCTTGAAGCTGTGACAGTAGGGAGTGACTCTTTTACGTGGAAGAGTTTTATGGGGGCTCTGGATCTTGTCAAGTCTGGCGTTCGTTGGAGAGTCGGGGATGGAGCTGATATTTCTGTTTGGCATATGAATTGGATCCCGCGCGATTATGCGTTGCTGCCTTTCACTCCTGACCGTCATGGGCTGCCTTCTCTTACTGTCTCTTCTCTGATCACTGATGGGGTTTGGGATATAGGTTTGATATGGACTATTTTCTGGGAAGAGGATGCCAGGGCAATTCTACGGATACCTCTACCGATTAATAGTTTGCCGGACGTTCAAATGTGGCATTATGATAAACATGCGGCGTATTTCTTGGCTCGCCATATGAGGAAGGTGGCACAGGATGCTTTAACGGGCAGCAGTAGCAATTCCCAGGTATATTCTTGGTCTTGGCTTCGGAAGTTGCATATTCCTAATAAGATTAAGATTTTTGGGTGGCGTATGTTGCTTAATTCTTTAACGTCGTGGTATGAATGTTATAAATATTTGCCCGATGTGTGGTCTTTGTGCTGAATCCTTGCTACATGTTTTGCGTGATTGTTCGTATGCGAGATTATTTTGGGTTGTGTCTCTTTTCCCATCTGCGCATGTGATGTCTGCTGATATGGGGGTGGTGGATTGGGTGGAACATGTCCGGATTGGGTGTGATCAAGAGGCTGTGGAGCGGTTCCTTGTTTCGTGTTGGAGTATCTGGTCCAATAGAAACAAGAAGGTGCATGAAGGGAGTGGGTATGATGCTGCGCAGGCTGTGAATTTTGTGCGGGATTATTTATCTAGATATAAGGCAACTTGTGATGTGTATCGGCAGAATGGTACGACAGCCCCTGTTCTGGATTGGCAGCCGCCGGTTTCTCCATATGTGAAAGTTAATTTCGATGCCTCCTGGTCAGAAGCTAATGGTGCAGGGCTGGGTATGGTGGCACGGGATGCTGCTGGTTATGTAGGTGTGTGGCGCCGACGGAGAGTGTCGAACGTGGGGTGCGCGGAGCATGCAGAATTCTTGGCGCTTCGTGAGGCAATATTGATGTCAATAGAGGCAGATTTTCAGCATGTTATATTCGAGGGAGATTGTCTATCGTTGATTCAACAGATGACTGCCCGTGGTTCGTCGATGGGACCGTTTGGAAGCCTCGTCGCAGATATAAAGGAATTAGTAGTACATTTCCAGTCTGTTTCCTTTCGGTTTGTTAGACGAAATGCGAATCACCTTGCACACACTTTAGCTAAACATGTTGCTGTAGACAGTGCTGGCTTAATTTTCTTTGTTGCCGCATGAGTGTTTAGATAGTGTTTGATGTAGTTGAGCGTTCACTGATTGTATTACTGTGTTTCTGATTCATGAATGAAAGGTTGATGTTTCTAAAAAAAAAAAGAATAGGGTGAATAAACTATATATTAAAGATAATATATAGTTTGTCCCATTTAAAATCGATTAAGTTATTCAAAAGATATACTGTAAGTCTGTAACATCTAGATTTGAAAGTATAAATGTCCATTTTTAGTTGCTTTGAATTATCAATTTCTACTAATAGTATTTCATAACTCCGAATTGCAATTATTAGAGTTACGTTTTTTCTATTTACTATGTACAGTACAACTATAGCCACTTATGAAAAAAATATTAATCTCCTTGATATGTGTTCTAAGGATTGAATGAATTATGAATTTATTTAAATATCTGCTACGTGATGCAGACATGAACAAGGTTTGGGTTCCACCGGAAATTAGTGTCCCCATAAGTCAATCAGAGGTAGGGGCGTTGTTGATGGGGTTGAACGTCGCGTGGGAGAAGCGGTGCCCAAAGATCCAGATCGAGACTGATTGTTTGCCACTGCACAAAATCGTGAAAGGGGAAATAGTTTGTGAAGAAGACACAACGATGAACGAAAAGATAGGGGAAATGTGAAGTGTTACTACAAGCCTTGGGAAGTAGACTTTAGGTGGATAAGAAGATCAGCTAATTTGTATATTGATAAGTTGTCTAAACTAGAATGTGGAGAAAGGAGGAGGTACTCTTCGAGATTTACCACCTCTCTTACCTGTACCATTTTTAAATTTTGATAAAGTTTAAAAACTGAACGTCTTTCCTTTCCCAAAAATAATTTAATAAATAAATTATTTTAAATAGGAAAAAGCTAGCATATGAAAGTGACGATTTTAAATGGCACGTCCAAAAATAGTAAGGCTAAGTTTGTAATATATTATTGGGAGGTGTTTAAACTTTTGTAAAGCGAAGTGACTAAGGTCTAAGCTAGCCATGTATGTAATTAAATGTCATTTATGCAAGCTCTAATTAAGTTTGTAATATACATTGCAATTTATTATGCCATATTTATTTAAGGTCTGTTTATTTAAATATTATCAATACATTGGCAAAAAGGTAATCCCCCTAAGCTTCGCCATGTCTGCATTTCCCTCTAGTCCTTGACTTCATACAAAACGCCTCTTGAAAATTCAAAGTTTAAAAGCATTAAGATGCATGGTATTGTGCAAAAAAAACTTAAGAAATCAGGGTAAAGTGCAACAAGCAAACTTGAATATGGAAGTGTACAAAAACAACCAAACCTTGGGGTCCCGTAGCGCAAGGGCGCGCAGCCAAAGGTTTAAAGGTAAAGAAAAAGAGTGGCAAATATGTTTTAAATTATCGAAAATATTACATGAAGTCTTTTTTTACCTTCAAGTTTTACTGGTGTTGATGCGCACTATGCACAGCCTGATTCAATTGTAGAGTGCAACTCTTCTAGATATTTTTGAAGAAATAATATGAAATTGAGATACAATATTGAACAACTCATAATTGTAAATTGAAAATGAATTAACTCTTAAATATAATAAAAAAATCAATTAAAGAATCCAACACTTCTAGCAATCTTTGAATAAGTAATATGGAATTTAGATATAATACTGAACATTCTTATGCTTGTAAGTTCTTATAAAGTTGAAATTGAACTAAAAAGATTTAACTCGTAAATAACTGAATCATTAACCAGTTGAAAATGTATGTGTATATGTGTGTGTGTGTTTTTAATTTTTTTGTCCATTCCACCCTCAATGGACCAAGGTTTTGAACTCTGGCCAACAAAATTAGAGCATGTCCTAGGTCCTAGTGTCCTTTTTGTAATAATGATTCAGATCCGGCCCTGCACGTCATATTATAAAGTAAAGAAATGGCAAAATTAAAGTGATGTACTACAAAATAGGTGAAGAGTAATTGGGAAATCGAGACCGGGATGGAGCAGAGAGAGAGAGAGTTGATAAACTTACAATTATATTGGCATGGTGCATGCATTGGTAGGTCGACCGAAAGTAGACCTGGCAATTCAGATCCGATCCGCGGGTTCTGATCCGATCCGGACTGAACCGATTCGAATCCGGACCAATTTCTACCCTCATGGATTCCATGCAGTCCGGGTCCATTTGGTCCGGATCGGATTGGACCAAAGTCCGAGGATCAACGGATCAACTTCTTCTGATCCGCTCCCAACCAAAATAAAAATCTGACTTTTTCTACAGTAACAAGATATATACTCTCCTCACCCACTCTCCCCCAATTAAAATCTAGATCGATAGAGACCCAGAGTGCTCTTCCTCTTTCCCCTTTCAGTTTTCTTCCCTCAAGTCTCAGCCCAATCTCCGCTCGTCACCGTCACAGACACATCACGGCACCACCTCTTCCATCTTTCTTCAATTCTGATTCTTACTCTTCATCACAGACGCAAACATGGCACCAAATCTTAATGAGGTTCGAAGGAGAGTGATGACTGCTGAGATTAGAGATTCGAATGAGATTGATTGAGATTGCTCAATATAACTTTTTTATTTGGTCATGGAAGATTGGCGATATTGATGAGATTTGGGTTGTTGGCTATTCTCTCTCTTTCATTCTATTTGGGGCAATGGAGATTGGAGAGATCTTTGGGGGCATGGTTGATGACAAGCTGTAGTAGTAGTAAACATGTGGACCTGTGGTCATCTAGTCATCTTCACTTTCATTCTCTTTCCTTTTTTTTTCTGTCTTTTTCTTCTTTTCTTGACATATATAAAAATTAACCGTAACTCCAATCCATAAAAAAGAAGTTGGAAAAAAAAAGTTGAAATTAAAAAAAAATAAAGAAAAGGAAAACGGATCGGGTCAACGGTCCGATCAGGACCGGATCCAGGACCGATCCGAGCAATCTATCAGGTGGATCAACATTTGATCCGATCCGTGAAGGACCGGACCGATCCGGCCCAATTGCCAGGCCTAACAGAAAGGATGATCTGTGGGGGCTAACATGAAAAGAAGAGAGCAAAATGTAGCCAAAGACAACTTGCCGGACGGCCGGAATACACAGTGCCTGGCGCAGGCCGGCAAGTCATCCTTGGCTGCAATATACTATCTTCCTTATCCATGAAAGCCCCTTAGATCGACAGGATAAGGGGACACGCACATGAAATTAATTAATCTTTTACTATTACATAATAGCTACATGAAATTAATTAATCCTTTACTATACATAATAGCTAGTTATATTGACGACTATTTATACTAGTTAGCTAGCACATGCTCGTATTGCAAGTGTCTCTATACGTATTGGATTCCCTTTTATTTTATTCGATCGATTGATTGCCCATTGCGCGCATAGTATATAACAAATGCATGGTCGATCGATCGATCTAACTTTTTTATTCCGAGGCCATCTTTTTATTCTTTTTGACGGAATATAATATCGTCAAGGGAATTGCTATTCATTCAATTAATTCAACGCGTTACGTCTCGTAATAGTGACATGATATATGATCTAGAAATGTCGTTGAATCTACATTTAGAGACATTATTTTTCCACTATACATTTTTTGTGAGGCAATCAACAATCCATGGTTCACAATCACCAGGTATAAATTGCTTCGTAAAAAAAATAAAAATAATAATAAATAAATATCACCAGGTATAAACTACTATGTATATAAACTTCAACATTTGGAGTTTTTTTTTTTTTTTCGAAACGGCCATTTGGAGTATACTAGCTAGGTGCATACATGCAATATTTTGTATAGGTTCAATTAATACATTATTATGTAGGTATGTATTGTTTCATTATTGATCATCACTGATTGTAACATCTATTTGAAAGAAATATATAATTGAGCGATTGGCCGATTGCGGCTGATCGACCATCAGCAAAAAGCAAGCGCAACATTATGAGGAAAGAAAAAAGGTGATAGATTTGGTGTTGAAATCATAGATTTCATGAGCATGGGATATACTATTATAGTGGCACGTACTTTATACTTTACAGGAACAAAGTTGGATTGGATCGGACCTACTTGCCATATACGGGAGACAATGGGCCAAGATTGATCACCACACTTGATGTATTAGATGCCGTATAATTGGGTATTGCATGTCAACTTGCTTTTTGGCACCCCGATGGAACAATTAATTTGGAACAATTAATTTGTATCAGATGGATCAAAAGAGACGAATAAATAAAGGTGATCATAATCGAACGTAAATGTATTGGGTATTTATTTTAGAACATAGGTGCATTTCAGCGAATAAATGTGAAGGTCATAAGCGAGACTATGTACATGTATGTATCGGGTGTTTATTTTAGAAAATAAGTGTATTTCATCAATTGAAGGAGGAATGATGATATCTATTTAGCTACAGCATGTGATTGAGTTGAGATTGGGTGTAAGCTTGATCACAGGATGCATTGACATTTCTGTACTAATTTTGGGAGGGCAGTATTTGGATTTTTGTTTGAATGTTTGGGTTGGGAAGTTGGCTTATTCTTGTATAATTGTTCGTGGCAGTGGCGGACCCAGAAAAATTTTATGAAGGGGCACATTTATTTATAAGAAGGTCGTCGAAGTGATATTTTAATTTATTTTAAACAAATATCTTTTATTCTAAAAAGAAAATCAATTTAAATAAATTAATCCAAAACTGGTTTAAATATGTAAATTTAAATTGGAGTACATAATTTAAATAATTTACATTTAAAATAAATTATTTAAGATATATAAAAAAATCAAAATATAAAAGAATTTGAGTATTTTTATTTAAATTATTCCAGGATTTATAAATTAGAAAAAAAAACTTGATCATCTGAACATTAATGAAATCTCAATGATGTATTTCTAAGATTATAACAAATTAATGAAAATAAATAAACGTACGTTAATCTATTTCAATAAATATTATTTCTTTTATAATTGCAAAAGGTTCCAAAGAAGTAATATAATTTAATCTTTAAATGAAGGAAATAAGATCTTTGAATCTTGAGTCTTGGTAAAAATGAAAATTTGTTTATTGTAAATGATAAACTAAATAAGAGAAATAGAAATATGTGATTAAGGAGAAGGAAATTTTTGAAGGATAACTTGTGAACTCTGCACCTCTGCACCACTACACAACATGCAGAATATTTCATTCTAAACTTATATACACAATATGCACTTATCTTGTATGGAGGGTATAATAGTAACTTCAACTCAAAAACCAAGGGGGACACTTGACCCCCCCTTGCCACACTGTGGATACGCCAGTGGTTCATGGGACGTTGAGTTCTAAGACTCCGGGTATGCTCCGTGTTCTATTGTATTTGTTGACGAGCATTTCATATGTTCAATAATTAATAAAAGTTCTTTTGCCATTTCAAAAAAAAAAAAGAGTGTATTTTCATCAATAATTTGTCGATTACAAAGTATTATGGATTACGGTCTCTCATATAGATCAAAAGACGGATATATATAAAGACACTCGCAATCCTCTAAGATACAATCGCGTGACAACATATTCTAAGACATATTTCATCAACTGATTTGTCCAGTGTTATTCTTGTAGCGGTTGCTCGGATGTTATCGAGGTGCATCATTATTCCCGTAAGCTTGCAGCGGTTGCTCGGATGTTATCGAGGTGCATCATTATTCCCGTAAGCTTTAGGTTACATGAATTGTTGTGTAAACTAAGATCATGAATACCCTAACTTTCATCGGTAGTATTTGAATAATAGTTGGTCATGACTACGAGAGCGCATAATCATACCTTCACATATTTGGTCAATAGCATGACAAGCATAGATGTATGGTTCGATTGGTGTTTGTGGCAAGGTCCTCGTCTTTAGGCCGTATGGATTGTACGATGTTGACGTATCCAGGGTCAACTTTGTCAATACCGGGGGACCTCTTGTCACTTAATATTGTCATGGCTTCCACTATTGGTTCCGGTGTGCCCATAACTTTCTTCGTGGCTATTTTCGTAGTGTGGGTTGGTCCAATTTTATCGTAGGCAATAAAATCACCATTTCTCTTTGAAAACGTTGGGTGAATTGGTTCTCCCATGGTTTTGGTTGTTGCGGATGATGTCTCATCTTTGTTATTAGTATTGAAAATTTATCCAGGGAATTTGGTTAAACTCCCAAGTCGTTTGTATGGTCCTGGAGCTCAAAATCGATATTGTTGGGTCTAACTGGGCTGCTAGCTTCATTCTATTGGGTTATTGGCCTTGAGTTGGTCACTATTGGTTGAACATGATTTTTCCTTCAACTCGGATCCATTCAGCCATCTGGTAAAACCAAGCTTATTCCCTTCTACTCCATCCTCTTAATTGCATCCCTCTTCCCTTCCTCTTCGACTCGCAATTTGCAGGCGGCAAGGTTGGTTGTGGATAGCGGCGGCGGTGTCTTATTCATTCTTTACATATTTGGCCTCTCTCTCTCTCTCTCTCTCTCCGTGTTTGGTGGCGGTGGTGAATGGTGATTGACTAGCGTTGGCTTGTGAATCGCTACTTTAGTTCCTTCTCTGGTGTATGGATCGATGGTTGTGGTGGTAAGTGTGACAAGTAATTAGCTGCCCTTGCTCTGTTCCTCCGTGGTCCATCTTCTCCGGTTTTAATTCCTCTTCTTCGTCTTTCTTCTCTGCCACGGTGCCATTCTTCACCATTGTTGCAAGTTCTTCAACTTCACCTTCAAGCTTCTTTGATATTCAATTTTCCCAATCAGAGTTGGCGTGGTGATGAAGATATTTCATTAACTATAGCTTCGATACGAATTGTTGGGATAAATTTGGCCAAACCGAACGGCTCCTAATACTTAGGAATCTCCATTCTGATGGAGGAATCGCCTAGTGCAAAACTTTTGTTAAATTAATTGACTCTAGGCATCATTCTTCATAATCAACGCTAAATCAATAATGAAAAAAGTGGAGCTATTTATAAGCTCAAAGTACAAGGAGATAAAAGGTAAATAAAAGATGAGAGCGTCTAAATTCAGTCGCATTGTACTAATTTTAGTATACCATCTCAACCATTAGATCAATTTAAAATTCAATCTCAACCATCGATTATTTATTAATGTGACATAACTTCGCAGTGGTCACATAATAATAAAAAATAATATTTTAATAATTTTACATCAATTTTAAACATTATAATTAAATTGATTTATATTTTCATTTTAATTAACTCCCATTTCCACTCACCACCACCACATCTCAACCGCCGTAATCCGGCAAATACCCCACAACCGAACTTAACAGAATCACGAATTCACCACCTTTTCCATCTATTGACCTTCCTCTACTCTTAAACATGTGAAACTTAAGTCGCCATTAATGGTGATAATGGAGCTTCCTAAGTTACAAACTTGATACAATATACGTCTGGTTTGTTCGTCTTAGATGATCATTTAGTTGGAGGTTGATGTCTCGATTGATGTTTGGAACCCCAAATTCGATTTTAGGAGTTTGAATTCGAAGTTGTAAATTTCTTTAGATTTACGGGGACTAGTTTTCTAAAGATTTAAAACTCCAAGGACTTTCAATGATGAAGATGGTATTAGGATGTGAGTATATTGCAATTTGACAAAACTATTTATCAAATTAAATACTACTTCCTCGTCCCAAAACAAAATGAAACAATTTATTTTGTTGACTTTTTTAGGGTCAGTTTGACCTTAAATTATTCTTAAATCATATGATAAAAATAATTAAAAATATTATATTATAAAATTAGAATGTTTATATTTTCATTATATAAAACTCTTACCTTGTATGATTTGAGATTAATACGAGGTCAAACTGACCCTCGAAAAGTCAACAAAACAAATTGTTTCATTTATTATGGGACGGATATCAGGATTGGGATGAGAGAATAATATTGGGAGACTAAAGTCTGGGGAGTAGCACACCTGCATAACATCTTGTCAACATTTCGTGGCTCGCACGCGCTAGCTTGTCTCTGGGCCGTTGGGTCCGGCTTTCTTCCACCTCGTCCGTTTGGGGCCTTTGGGCTTGCATTAGAGTTTCACTTGTCTTATGTAGTATAATTAATTTAATTAAATATAATATAATTCAATTCAAATATTTTCAAATTATATTTATCATACATGAGAATATATTTTTTGGAACGAATGATTGTATTTTATTAGCACCGACCAATAAGGTATAAACACCGACCGCAGTTCAAGCTAAATAAACGCAAAATCCTAACAACCTTAAAAGCAACCTATTCGATTAGGCACAACACCCTACCTCATATTCTAAACTTCAATTGTTCTATGTAATTAAAAAGCACAAGGAAAGTTACAACTCTTGTCATTGTCGATCCAATAACATTCTGCAAAGTTTTTTGAATGTATAACGTCACACTACTAAATATGAGTTCATTACGTGCCATCCATATCCCATACACAATTTATGCTAGAAGTATACGTAAACGTTTATGGAGGCAAATATAAAGTATAAATACAGCTTTTCGTCGAGCCTTATTCCCCATCACCATATGTCGCCACTCAACCACCTTATTATGTTATGTGCTCTTGCAATAGGGCCTATTTATTAATTACATTAAATTTTTTGTAAATTAATATTTGATAATTAAATTAATAATTTTGGTAAAACTAATGATCCAAATAAATAAATTAATAATATAATAATATTATTGAAATCCTAGTCCATATATATATATATTGGTCCCTACGAAATTATCGCATTTATTGTTTTCACTGAGTGCATAAAGTACATAACATAGAACTTTATAGTGTTATCTGAAGGAGAAAGTAATATTAGTTGTCTTAGTTATTTTGAGGGTATGCATATCCCTAATGAAATTGTGATTCACATTACTACTAACCAATTCATAGTTGATGTCTTGACGATAATCATACGAGAGGGATGCAATGAAGGCGTATCAATTACTACTAACCAATTCATAGTCGGTGATACTATCATACGAGAGGGATGAACGAAGATGTACCACAATGAACTTTCATCACGTTTGATGGAAGAACGATGTATTATATACATGAACATTACGGGCACCGTAGATAAAAAACAAGTGGTGCATGTATTCATTCATTATTGATATGGAAAAATTGAAAACACTTTTATATGGATAACATCGTGCTCCATTGTGAGGGATTCTGGGAGATATTGTTGTTTGTGGCTTTGAGAGACATTGCATCATTACATCCAAGAGACGTAATTTTAGGGACGCTTTGTGTCGTCCCTATATATTTTTCAGGGGAACTGTTAGTTGTTTTAGAATGCAATTTTAAATAGATTTTACCGGTGGTACCAAAAAGGAGTACGTTTGACATAGTGTATGTTGTAATTCATTCATCTAGCTTTTGGAATCACTGCGAGGTACTCAATATAATTAATGAAGAACATGATACTACAAGTAGAATTATAGTTTCACAGTTATGTTTCAATTTGGTTGTACAGTTCCACTATATTTATGTGTTGATTGATCATTTATATTGGTCCAAGTTGAATCAACTTTTATAGAGATCGAAGAAGTGATCGTTGAGTGGATACTTAAGGTGGGAGATTGTCTTGCCAATTAATAGTGAGAATGATAGCAGTGTTGGAGGTCGAGTTGTCAGATGATATACTTATTCGAGATGTAACTGACCCGCCCAATCTCAACTATCATCGATAGTACATACCTATTTTGTTAGATCATATAACTAAATTGTGAGGTTCCTAAGCATGTGACAGATAACAAGAATATGTTAATTTTAGTTAATGTCTTTTTACCATTATGACTTTTACATTGATATAAGTTGTGCTTATAATTAATTTGTACATGTAGCGGTGGAATATGAGGTCACGAAATAATTTCTCATGGGATAATATGTAGTCAAAATCGAATACAGTTGAACGACAAACAAAAAAAAAGTCAAAATTGGTGGATATACAGGGAGAGAGGGAGTATATAGTACTTTCCTCCGTAAACTTTAAATAATCTCAGTTTGTTTTATTGATTTTTTTATATCCGATTTGACCTAAAATTAAACATAATTCATTGTATTAAAAAAAAAAAAAATCATATTATGAAGTATATTTCTTACTCCCTCTATCTTTGCAAAAGCTTCTCATTTGATAAATGTTGATTTTTTAAGGCTCATTGACTTCATATTTTTCTGTAATGAATTAAAAGAATAAAAATCAAAAAAACAAATTGCGAATATTTAAAATTTATGGAGGAAGTATATGAAATGTATAATAATATTATTGAAGTTTAAAATCATTGTCAAAAGGAAAAAAAAAAATGAAAGCAAGCAAATGAACCTCGTAAATTAAATGAAGAGATGGAAGGTGAGAGACAAAGAACGAATTTTTAAAATATATTATAGGGAATCACGCAATGGTGACTTCATCTTTAATGAGTAAAAAATTTCTCAATCGGTCCACTAACCGGGTAAATATGTTCAGACCCTCAATATGGTCCTTTAAGTTTCTAAACAATTCAACCAAGTACCTGCAACAACAAAAAGTTTATGGAGTATTTCCTTGTACAGATCTGGGTTCAAAACTGTGATTTTCACACGAATACTCAACACTTGTTCGTCTTCTTACTCACGATTTTCTTGACTGCTCATCTCCTTGCTTAGGACGGTGGTGACGCTAGGTGTCGCTTAGTGATGGTGGTGGTGGCCGGACTGGTGGTTGGCGCGGTGGTGACGTGGAGGTGTTGGGTGTTGTTGGTGGTGGCTTCGATGGCTGTTGGGGGCAGTGATGGATAAAGGTTGTCGGGGTTGTTGGCGTCGGAGGCGGCGACCGGAGCCGTGGTGGCAGTGATGATGGTTTGGAAGGAGGAGTTGGAGTATTATATAATTATATATCAAAGTATAAAATTTAATTAAGTAAATTTTTTCACTAAAATCTAAATAAATATGGCTTTGTAATAATTTAATTTGTTAAAAATGTTTATTAATTGAATTAAAAATGGATGATTATGACATGTGTCATCTTTTCAATGGCGTACTAATATTAGTACAGTGCAACCTATACTAAATTTAGCCATCACCATAAAAAATAGGTATGAAAAGAGAATCCTAATTAATCATGAGATTCTAGTTCTATCTTTTGAGATATATATATATATATATATATATATATATATATATATATATATATATATATATATATATATATATATATATATATATATATTTTTCATTAAAGAGTCGTTCTCTAAGTTATAGTATAACAAATTAAGATATATTAGCATATACCTAATTCCTCTTCATATGATATGATGTTCGGTGAAAACTATTATTATAGGGTCGAATGCATTAAATCTAGTTGATCCGGTATTATTGGCAGATACTAATCTACTATAAAAGTGAAAGATTAGTGTTTAATTATGATGGAAAGATTAAATTACTTACCAATTTTAAGTCTGACATTCTTACGTAACGTTTTAAATTTGTCAAAATATATCTTTTTTTATACTTATCTTTACATTTAATTTTTATTGTATACACAAACATCATAATACATACTATTTTCATATCATTCATTTAATCTGATTCACTTAATTAGTTGCATCCGCAGGTTGACATAACTATTCTAAATAATTAACCTAGAGTTCCATAAGGTTGACACTTGACATAACTAACATAGATGGAATGATTTGTTAAATGGGCACATGACAGAACTCCAACGGCGCCCTAGCTAGAAAACACCGCACGAAGATTGAAAAAAAATAACCTGAAATTTCATGAGGTGTCTGTATCTTGCATGTTTGTGCAGATGACAATATAAGAAGGATGCCCGTGACTCTGCCATGCAAGTACTTATAACTTTTAATTAATTAATTAATGTGGTACCGTGAAATGCATGCGGCCAAAACAATATATATATTATTATATTATATACTACTCAAATATCAATCCACGTGCATAAGAAGTTGGTATAGGGTACGTGTTTATACATGCATGCATCTCCTACATGCACTGGAGAATTCATAACCCTATAAATACTTCATCAACACAAGCTACCTAACTAAGCACTATCCAAAAAATAAATGGATCCTACGGGCTTAATGCATTGTCATCCTTCAGCAGGATTGGATCCACAATACAAAAATGTGATGCACAAATTGATCGGCCCTTGCTCCAATGAGATCATCGGTGAGGTCAATCGTACTGATTTCAGCAAAGACTTCGTATTCGGAACTGCAACAGCTGCTTACCAGGTTTACAACTATATATGCACTAATTACATGCATGACCATGTTAATTTATTACTACTGTAATATTAAAGCCTTTGTACATTTGATTTGTATTTGTTAGTTTGAAGGAGCTTATGCCGAAGATGGCAAAGGTCCTAGTGTATGGGACTCATGGACTCAATTTCACCCAGGTCTTGATCATGACCGATCAACTTTATTTTCTTGCTAAATATATTTTGCTGCATCATATCATGCATTCATATGGATGGATGATCAGAGAAAAGTATTGATTTGCTACAGATAGAATTAAAGATGGCACCAATGGAAATGTAGCCGTTGACCATTATCACCTGTACAAGGTAATGAAACACTTGATCGGTTTCATCAGCTTCATCCATCTTTATATATATGAATTATTATGATCATGCCTAAGCCTTCAAGAGTACTTCAAGTAACAACACAAAAATCTGTGATGATATATATCTTTGGTAAATTGTCAGGATGACGTACAGTTGATGAAGAGAACTGGTCTACAGGCCTACAGGTTTTCTATATCATGGCCTAGGTTAATGCCAGGTGGCAAACGAGATGCCGGTGTCAACCGAAAAGGGATCGAATACTATAACAATCTTATTGACGAGCTCCTTGCTAATGGTAATTACTGAATCCAAATTCACAGTATATTGATAATTAGTACCGATTGAAAATGAACCACATGACTTGATGATTTGATGATTTTAGAACGTTACAATCTACGTTTTTGAGATGAAATTACTATTATACCCCTGTCAAGCATAAATTCAAAAGGAGTTAAATATTTCTGTCTGTCCAATAATAAAAGATAATTCCGTGCAGCCCGATTGGCTTTGGGTATAGCCACCCAGTATCGAAACTTTCTGTTGCACTCATTTTTATTCTTTTATTTCTTTTTTTTTTTTTTCCTTTTCACTTTGGTGAGCACTAATCGTCTGCAAAAAAAAAAAAATAATAAAATTCTTTTTTTGGGTTTTGGGAGCACATTTTTATGGGTTTTAGGAGCACATTTGTATTCATAACTTTTTAATTTATTTTACACATTTTTAAGTATATATGATCATACATAATCATAAAACTATATCTTTTATTTAGGCAGATCAAATAAAAAAACCTTTAATGTTATGTCTTTTATTGGTAAAATTAATTATTGGTATGTTTTAAATTAAATTTACAATAAATTAACTCTAGTTATATTGTAAATTCACTTAAAACAGTTTTAAACTAAATTTACAAATTAAATTTAACATTATACAGTAGCATCTTTGTTGCTAATGTTTAATTCCCTTTTAAAAAAAAATTTTGATCCCCCAATTATAATTTCTGCAAAAGTCTCTCTACGGTGAAGAATGAGCGTGTTCTTGGGCCATTAGAAACCTAGATAGGGTCAACGGCCTAGATTGTTTGTACAGACAGACTTTTGCCATTCGCCCCTACGTACTATATATGACGTCAAACATATATGCATGCATGTGATGTGTCGTATAGGTATCGAGCCATGTGTTACTCTCTTCCATTGGGATCTACCCCTTGCCTTGGAGCTTGCTTATGGAGGCTTCTTATCTCGCGACATTATGTAAGTAATATATACCAATTACATTAATTAATGTATGCATGCCCACAATATATATATATATAGTTTGTTACCAAAATTTTACATATATATCTGCATATATTAATATGCCATGCAGCCCAGATTTTGTTGATTATGCGGAGCTGTGTTTCTGGGAATTTGGGGATAGAGTGAAGAACTGGATCACGTTCAATGAGGGATGGACATACTGTAACTTCGGATACGCTGCCGGCACATTTCCACCAGGTCGTGGCATAACTAAAGAAACCCATTCTTCCAAACACGACCATATGACTCACAAGGGTGGCGGTGTACTTGATCCTACTCTTTGGAAAGAAGACAGCACCAACGTACAATATCCACGTCTTGTAGTACCTCAAATGAGCCGTGTACGTTCATCCGGGGGTGATTTAGAAGGAGATGCCATCAGGCCCACGCTCCTTACCAAGACTAGTCCTATCCTTGCATACTTAGCAGATGCCCAGGTTCAACACGCATTTTTGTAGTATCAGTATTAATTAACTGATGATTCGAAACCACCAAATTTATCCGTGATTAATTACTATATATGTAAAATCTCAAACTCATGGAGAGGTATATATGGATTTTAATCAACTTATATATAAAAAAAATATTATCTAATTGGACGTACAGGAGAACCAGTGTGGTGGTGCTCCTAGGTTTTGCACCCAAGGAGACGCCGGGACTGAACCATATCGTGCGGCACACAACATGATACTTGCCCATGCTCGTACTGTTGAGCTGTACCGAAAAAATTTCCAGGTTCACAATGCTCTGTATTTGATTTGTATCAATTTAATGAAGTGATTTGAAAGCCAAGTTTATCCCCACTAATTCACAGTACTACTAGAGTCTCAGACATTAATTTGTCTTTTTCTAATTAAAATCCTTTACATCAGGAAATAATCTATCTAACACAAGTGCTAGCTAGCTTCAATTTGACATTCTTGATGTTAATTAATTACAGGAGGCTCAGGGTGGAAAGATTGGAATCACAAACTGTGCAAAGTTTTTCGAGCCTTTGAACGACACTGTTGATGACAAGAACGCTGTCATTCGCTCTCTTGATTGGCAATTTGGCTGGTTTACTGCCCCGGTAACAACAGGAGATTATCCCCCTAACATGAGGAAGACATGCGGTCACCGTCTTCCGACATTCTCCCCTGAAGAGTACAGGCTAGTGAAGAACTCTTATGACTTCATAGGAATAAATTACTATACAACTCAGTATGCTACCCTTCAACCCAAAGAGCCAGGGCAGCCTGACACTTTTGTCACAGACCAAGGAGTTCAAAACAAAAGTAAGTCCAGGTTAATTTCTCACACTTGTAAACATTTCTCCAGATGTCACTTGATAATCTTCTCTTACAACTATATTTTTGCCTTTCTATTCTTTCTCGATCAGCTGAAAAGTATGGCAACGGAATTGGTGAACCGGTATGCAAATAATTAACTGCCTTTTAGAGTAGTGTTTTTACACAATACATTATACATACATTTATTATTCTGATTATGCTTCACTTGCATTATTCAGAGCGGTGCAAAATGGCTATACAGCGTTCCAAGAGGGATTTATAATCTGTTGGTTTATGCCAGGGAAATTTATAAGATTAATCTGTTTTACATTACTGAGAATGGTAATTATATATATGTGTGAATCAAACTTCAAAATCCACTGGCATTTTACCTTGTTCATTTGGATAATGAACAAACAAGTTCTTCTCAATCAATGCAGGCTGGTGCGATAATCTTCAGGATCCTCGTATCACAATCTCAGAGGCTAAGAAGGATCCAGCGAGGGTTAAATACTACAAAGAGCATCTTTGGTACCTTAAGAAAGCAATCAGGTATTGGCTTAAAATTTAATTTCAATCACACCTTTACAAAGAAATTTCAGATGAGATGGATTTTTCAACAGTCTCGTTACCTGATCTATGTATGTATTCCATGATATGCAGCGAGGCTGGAATAAATGTGAAGAAGTACTTCATGTGGTCACTTGCTGATAATTATGAATGGGCTGATGGATATACGTACCGATTTGGCATATTCCACATAGACTTCGTGAGTGGTCAGCTGACAAGAACTCCCAAGGATTCAGCTTTGTGGTTGAGAACTTTCTTGAACAAGAAAACTATCGGAGGCCCAATGAAGAGAGATGCTACTGCTGAGAATGAGAATGAGTATGAGTATGAATTACGTAAACGGCTTAAATCCGACTACGCGTAGGAATGATATTAGTGTTCTTGTTTTCACTTCGGTTTAACATGAACCTAGTTTCTTCTCTTCCTTGCGTATTCATCTCCAATTAATAAGAGTGCTTCTGCACCTATTTCGTCAGTTTGACATGTCCGTACTTCAGGGAAGCTCTGTTCATATGTACTTTGAGAGTCTTCGATCTGTAATAAGAGTGCGTTTGCACCAGTTTCGTCAGTTTGAATTGTCTGTACTTCATGTAAGCTTTGTTTTCAAGTATTTTGAGTCTTCATTAATAAGAGTGCGTATGCACCTGTTTCATCAGTTTGATTATCTGCACTTCATGGAAGCTTTGTTTGTAAGTATTTTGAGAGTCTTCTCTAATAAGAGTGTGTTTGAACCTGTTTCATCAATGTGATTTGTCTGAACTTGGAATCTTTGTTATCATTGTATTTTCAGAGTTACGTATTTTTTTTATTGCAATTTGGTTCATACGCTTTGAGGTCAGTAACGATGTATTCTGTTTTTAATTTGTTGAATTGCGTGATCGATGTTAAAAAGAATATTCTCCAACAAGATGGTAACAATTTCATTTTATCACACCATAGTACTATTTACATCACAACAGTCACAGCCAGATTTCAATTATCATTTCAACAACATTTCAAATTCATCAAGCGATTTGCACAATATTGCACGTGCGGTTAAAACTTGAAGGCAACCAACTATTTAGGGCGGGACTGAGATGCGTTCCATCCCAAAATTCCTGTATTCCAACCCTAGCCCTAATAAAACAGAGATTAATTCCAACAAGTTGAGACAAGTCACATGACCGAACTGGTGCAAATTGCACAATCTTATCAGAGATCGAATACTCTGAAATTATTAATTACAAACAAGCAAAGCTTTCCACCAAGCACACACAAATCACACTGACCAAACAGGTGCTTATGCAAACGCACACTTATTAGAGAAGACGCAGAGAATACAAACAAACAAATAAACACACCATCAAGTACAGACAGATCACACTGGCGAGACATGTGCAAAACGCAGCACACTTATTACAGAAGAAAAGGCCAAGAGAAAAGGAAACGGAGCTCAAGTTCCCAACCCAAGTGAAAGGGCAAGAACATTAGCATGCAGTAGTTTTATTCTGAGGCCTCGCAGCTGTCATGAGTTTTAGGCCTTTTGCGTAAGTCATAGTCATTCTTACACTCAGCAGCAGCATCGATGAGAGAGACATCTCTCTTCTTCAGTGAGCCCAGAATATATCCATTGAAGAAATTCCTCCACCAGATAGCTGAAGTCTTGGGAGTCCTTGTCAACTGACCATTCACGAAGTCAATGTAGAATGTCCCAAACCGGTAGGTATATCCCTCAGCCCATTCAAAGTTATCGCCAAGCGACCACAAGAAGTACCTCTTCACATTTATGCCAGCCTCTCTGCATATGCATATATATCATACACACAAATATCAGATATTATCATCAAACATATATGCAGGATTTAATTGATCCATATTTCTACTAATATATTCTCTAGTGTATACAATTATATTAATTCACTTACAGGAACGTACCTGATTGCTTTTCGAAGGAACCAAAGATGCTCTCTGTAGTATCTAACCCTCACCGGATCATCCTTAGCTTGTGAGGGCTTAAGAGCATGATTCAGACGATCAGCACACCCTGTATTAAAGAAGAAGAACTTGTTTGTTTATTATCCAAATCAACAGCGTCGTAAAATGGACAAAGGATTTTGAAATTCTATTTTGAATACCATTCTCAGTGATGTAAATGAGATTGATCTTATAAATTTCCCTCGCGTAAACCAAAATGTTAAATATCCCTCTCGGAACGATGTATAGCCACTCTGCACCGGTCTGAACAATAACAGTGAAGCATAATTAGATAAATATATAGTATATGTACGGTGTAAGGACACTATATATTAATGTTGTTGCATGCATACCGGTTCACCTATCGGAATACCATTTTTTTCATCTGCAAAAGAATTGCAAGACAGAAAACATATTGTAAAGATAAGAATTTTCATATGACGTAGTACTAGTGAGAAATCGGGACATACAGAAGGTGTTAACTCCTCTGTCTGTGAGAAAAGTGTCGGGGTCCCCTGGCTGTTTGGGAGCAAGGGTAGCATACCAAGTTGTATAGTAATTTATTCCTATGAAGTCATAAGAATTCTTCACTAGCCTGTACTGTTCAGGAGAGAATTTCGGAAGACGGCGACCGCATGTCTTCCTCATGTTAGGGGGATAATCTCCTGTTGTTACTGGGGCAGTAAACCATCCAAACATCCAATCAATAGCGCGAATGCAAGCGTTTCTGTCATCATCAGTGTCATTTAAAGGCTCGAAAAAATGTGCATTATTGGTGATGCCAATCTTGCCACCCTGATTCGCCTATAATCCAAGATCAAGAATGAATATTCTGTTCAAGCTTATATATATCAGATGGAACTTCTTTGTGATATCAGATGATTTTCAAATCACTTCAATTGATGCAGTGCAAATTTAATGTGCTAGACCTGAAATTTTGTTCGGTACGAATGGACAGCCTGAGCGTGAGCAAGGATCATGTTGTGCGCTGCAAGATATGGTTCTGTGCCTGCGTTTCCTTTTTTGCATTGCCGAGGAGCACCACCACACTGGCTAGTCTGTCCAATGAAAAGGATTGTTAGTGAATTTCAATATAATTAGATCGATTCATTTCCACAACTCTCCATGTGATTGAGATTTTAGATAAGAATCCGAGATGAAAATTTGATTTCGAAGCAACTAAGTTGATACTATACATGCAAATGTGTGTGGAATTAACCTGGACTTTTGTTAGGTATGATTGGAAAGCATTAGCCCGGGCAAGGATCGGGTCGTGTTGTTGTTGCATGTGGGTGTCTCCTTTCCAAAGCCTAGGATCCATAACACCACCACCCTTGTAAGCACAGTGGTCGTACTTATCACAGCGAGTGGTTGCAGTTATACCATGGCCCGGTGGAAATGTACCAGCAACGTATCCAAAGTTACAATAAGTCCACCCCTCATTGAATGTGATCCATGTCTTCACTCTGTCCCCGAATTCCCAGAAACACAGCTCCGCATAATCAACAAAATCTTTGCTGTAAGAAGTTGTAATCAATTTGTGAGCAAACTATATATACTGGCTACAACGATCGTATTGGTATTACAGTACTATTACTTACACAATTTTTTCAGATAAGAAGCCTCCATATGCAAGCTCCAAGGCAAGGGGTAGATCCCAATGGAAGAGAGTAACACATGGCTCGATACCATTAGCAATGAGCTCGTTGATGAGATTGTTATAGTATTCAATCCCTTTTCTATTGACACCAGCATCAAGTTTGCCGCCTGGCATTACCCTAGGCCATGAGATGGAAAATCTGTAGGACTCAAGACCAGTTCTCTTCATCATCTGTATGTCGTCCTGAATATATATAACAAATGAAAACGATTTCAGTAGTAATCTTTAAGTATATATTACTGTATATCTTACATGTATGAACAAATTTAATATATAATTAGCTCATTGTCTCTTGAAGCATCACACTACGTACCTATATATCTATATATTCTACATGCATGATCAGAAGTGCATGTTTACCTTGTACAGGTGATACTGATCAACAGCTACATTTCCATTGGTTCCATCAGCAACTCTGTCTGCAATTAGCATATATGTACACATGCATATCGACCACATCAAACATTGTTTAATTATCTCATGACACAATTTAACAAGCAATCGAGAAAGGTTGAAGAAGACCTGGGTGAAGTTGAGTCCATGAGTCCCACACGCTAGGACCTTTGCCATCTTCATCATACGCTCCTTCAAACTACGGAAATATAAATAAATTATAAACCACCCGCATTTTAGTATAACGAACAAAATAATTTACTATATAAGTATATACAGTAAACATGCACCATATATAAATATGCAAGGATTCAATATATGTGTGTGTGTGGCTAGGACAAAGTTGTAACCTGGTAAGCAGACGTTGCACTTCCAAAAAGGCAGTCTGGGTCGAAATCCAAACGCCGGATCTCACCGATGATCTCGGTGGAACTGGGGCCGATCAACTTGGACATGACACGTCTGTACTGAGGATCCAATTTTGATGAAGAAAAGTGTTGTTCAACATGTGTGAAGTCCATTGTGCTAAACTGCCAATTAGTGTGTGCAAGTGTGTTGTGGTGAACTGCCTGGTATTACCTGAGCCCTATTTATAGCTAGGCTGATGATTCTCTACCTAGTGTAAGAAATACACTTCTAGATAGTTTAATTAAAGTAATTCTCCGACCTCAAGTATGAATTAATGCTTTTTATGGAACTAAAATGACAATCAGAATATTTGATCGGGAAGAAAGAAGTACTCTATGTTAATTAAATTCTGCTCATTAATTTGATTTCTCTCTCTATTTCTATCTTAATGGTAGCATTTTGTGGGAGGGATGATATATTCTTCTCTCCCTTTTAAATTGAGTAACAAACGCAGAGGGAGTCTCTCTCTCAAATTGTTGTGTTCTAAAGACATTAAAACCATCTCTAATAATAATGTTACACCAAGTTAGAACCTGGAACATCCAACAATATGACAAGTTCCACTATTTTCCCTTTTTATGTTAATCCTCTCCTCTTCTCTCCCTCCCTCCACAAACTTCTTTGTTTGTATTTCATTTCTATCTCTCTCTTTTTTTCTTTGCCTATCTTTATTTCTTTTCTTTTTCTCTGTAAACTAAATTTCAATATTTACATTACAACCTTCATTTATAATTTTATATTCTATATTCTTTAATTTTTTTTAATTTTATAATTTATAATTTTTTTTTCAGGATAGAAGAGTACAAAATACTACATGTAATTTATAAATTAATAATAATATTTGAAAGAAAAAAAACCTGAATTAGAACTACGTATACAAAATTCTAGTAAAAGAATAACACAAACTATTGGTATTATAATTGATTGTTTACGTTAAACTGAAATGAAAAATAAAGTTTAAAAATACAAAAAATGAGGGTTCCAAATGAATTCACTTGTGGAGATAATGTTTTATTATTTGGTTCCAGTGACCGGAAAGATAAATGACAGGAGAACGATGATTTCAGAGTCATCCATCGTTGGAGATGGTATTAAATTACTTTTATTTTAAAATAAATTTAAATATTCGGTAGTATAATTTAAAAATAGACCCTTAATCTTTTTCTTTATAATTAATTGTTAAAAATAATAAGTTTTTTGTAGATTAAATAATCTTAGAACCAGGTGGCCAATAAAAAGTTCTCCCGATGTGAATAATATGTGTTAGTCTATAGAACCGTTATATTGTGGAGTTAGATCAATCATCAAAGTATGTTTTTTTCAATATATAAGGAGGAAAAACCAATAAATCTCATGGTAATTAGAAATGGTAGTAAAATAACGCAGTCAATCAATTTACTGATAAAAAAAATCATTTTATAATTGAACCTCTCTGAAAATTATAATAAATTGGAGCATTCATATGATGATTAAATTAGAAAAGATTGATATGGTTAAAGTTGAATATATTGAAAGATATGGCATATTTATCTATATTTATAATGTTCGTATTTGTAATAATTGCTTTGAGGCTCTTCTTTCCCTTTTCTTAGCGCGCCTTAAATTTCAAACAAATAAGGGTTAAAAGTGCTACTATACTAATAAAGTGCACCTTTATTTTCGAAATGGGTACCCTTTCGAAAATACATCAATAATAATTCCAAAATATGTTGCAATACGTGTTGGTTTGTGGACTATCATATCAATTCGAAAATCAATTCAAGAACGATGCCCCAAAGAGCCGGATCTTCAACGCATTAATGACCGGGGTGTTACACTTTCATGTACGTACATATCTTTCAAAATGATCAATGACGCTTTCATTGCAATTCTCGCTTTCAGATTCGAATAAGTTAACTTAGTTCTTACGTACTTCTTTTTTTTTAAAAAAAGAAAGAAAGATTCATATTTCACCATCTATCCTTTGTCATTTTTTTAATATAATATCAATTAAGGAATTATTCTTTTCGTGCGTTGTGCTTGTGCCTCTTTAAATGGAATTTTATTTTTCTTTATGAAGTTTTTGCCCTTTTGTGGGGTTATTTTCCTCTTTAGGACTATTTGCTTTTATTTGTTTCATCATTTTGTTTTGTGGATAGGGTTCGTGCATGTAGGGGCGGGCATGCAGCACTATATATTGTTTCATAAATAGATGATATCACAGCGACTTTCAACTTGGAAGTAAAGGGATCAGTTCAAAGATTAGCGTTAAAAAAATAAATCTCTCTTAAGCTCTCTCTTTTGTGAAAATTAATTATTTTAAATTCAGTTCAATTGAGATGCATTAAGTTCAGTTCAGATGCAATAAGTCCAGTTCAGTTTAGATTCACCTAATAGTTTTTTAGGTTCTGTTTGATTCGCCTGAAAACCTCTGAACTAATCTGAACTGAACTGAACTTATCTAAACTTAATAAATCTGAACTGAACTGACATTATCTGAACTGAACTTAATAAATCTGAACTGAACTGAATTGAATGAACCTGAACTGAATTTAAGACTTAATAACAATAATAATAATAACAACAACAATAATAATAACAACAATAATAATATTAATATTAATAATAATAAATAAAAACATTTTAAATATTAAATAATAATAATAATAATTTGTTATTATTATGATAATAACTCATTTTCATTACTGTGAAACTATGAATATAATTATTATTATAACAAGAACAACAATAATATCATTAGAGGGTCAAAATTTTAAAGGAAGTTGAAGTACAAAATAAAAAGAAGTGGAAAGAAAAGGGGCAAAAATAATATCATTAGAGAGTCAAAATTTTAAAGGAAGTTGAAGTACAAAATAATAAATAAAAAAAAGTGGAAAGAAAAGGGGCAAAAATTTTGGAAAAAGATGTTAAAGGTAAGGATCGAACACTGGTCTGCATCATTTTAACCATAGCATAAAAGAAATTATTATTATTATAAGGTAAAATTTTACAATTTAAATAAATTTTAAATAGATGTCATTCTAAATACATCACATAACAGTTATAATCACGTCAAGTTTCAATGCATCACACACATATCATATCATATAACGTGAATCGTAATAATAATAATAACAACAACAACAACAACAACAACAATAATAATATTAAAAAAATCTTTAATAAAATCTAGTTGCTATACTCCCCTCTTACTCTACGTGATAATAAAAATAATTTATTATTAAAAAGAAAAAAAATAATAATAAATTAATATCTGGCCTGAACTGAATTGAACTTAATAAATGTGAACTGAACTGAACTGAACTGGACTTAATTAATCTGAACTGGACTTATTTTAACTGAAATTAAGGTGAAATGAATAGAGCCTTATACTGGAAATAAATTCAATTCAGTTCAGTACAGATCAGTTCAGATACATTAAGTTCAGTTCACTTCAGTTCAGATGCATTAAGTTCAGTTCAATTCAGATGAATTAAGTTCAATTCTGTTCAATTCTGTTCAGACGAAAATAACATAGTTTTAATTGCCTATTGAAATTGGCCTATATATATACACGCCTGTATTATTATCGTAGTGTAGGTGATCTACTAGACTACTACAATATCTATCTTCTAATTTAGAGTCTCTTCTCTGACCTTATTACTGTTGTGATTGAAATAATTCATGCATGCAAATCCTAGAAACATTTTGAAGAGATCTTGGACAAAGTTGACCAGGTTGATATGATGAATTAGAAAATCTCAAAAATTCGATCCAACTTGAGCACTATATCTCATCTTCTCAATATTAGAAGTAATTCTTAGATTATGCTACTACATGAATAATCAAGCAATATAATAAGTAAATTAAGCAAGAACCATACCTGTAATGCAGACAATATGAAGCGCGATTAACAGCGTCCGTGCATCTTCTTCAATTCCTCTTCAGCTCACCTCTGAATTCATTACACGATCTTCTTCTTCTCCCTAAATTTCACATTCGAAAAATGAAAAAATAAGAAATTAAAATTGATCAATTACATTAATTATTCGATGACCTCAAATTAATTCACCAAGCAACGAACGCCAATTACCTGCTACCTTATCATCTTCAGGCGCCGGACGGCCGGCCAATTACAAAAGGCGTCGTCGATTCTCCTCCACCCGCAAACTCCGCTCGACATTTTTATTTATTTATTTATCCTACAGGGCACAGGCTACCGTACGTAGTATTGACGAAGAGTCTCTTCAGACGAGTATCATGATCGATCGATCATTCGATCCTCATCGGCTAATACTTAACTGTCTCTTCAGAGTTCAGACAAGATTCAGAGAACTTATTTTTCGACGATTTTGGTTTCCGAATTTTTATTTTCTCCCACTGCCTTTGAATTTTCATTTGTTACTCAATACTCTTTTTTTTTTGCTAAAAATTGTTTATGTATTCATATTTTATCGGTTTTCTAAAATTGCTTACTTTTTATTTCTTGACAACCTTTAATCTCACAAATATATTCCAAACATGTTAAGTGGCTGAGACGACCAGCCTCGAAGCCCAACAAGTTAAATGTCTGAGACGATCATCCTCGAAACACAACAGATTAAGTATCTGGGATGTCAAGCCTTAAAGCCCAATAGCTAAAGTGTTTGAAATGACCATCTTGAAAGCCCAACAACTTAAGTGTCTGGGAAAACAATTCTGAAAGCTCAACAACGCAAATGATCAAAGATTGGAGCTCCAAAGATGGTAAAAAAGTCAAATCTCATGTCAAGTATGATAGTCTCTAGGAAGGCCCACAAGACCCACCATGCCCAACTAGTAAAGCAGGTCCTCAAGTCCATGGGCCCAACTCACCATGGATTTGTGTGAATCCACCATGAAATTAGGCATCCCAATAAAAACCCGTGAACTCTTCTGTTACAAGTGGAACAATCTATAACTTGGCGACCATCTAGAGGTCAAAGGATTACTATAAATAGGTGTACTTCATCATAAAAGTAACTAATGAATCCCACTTATGCTATACATTATACTTTGGGGTGACATGCATAATAAGATTCAAATATAAATTTGGTATATCATTGGCACATCCAATAAGATCTTAGGACGTTAGGACGTTCCAAGACGAACTATCAAAAATGCAAAACCCCACCATCAATTTCGAATATCAAAGCCTTAATTTTTTTTGAACGGCAAAAAAACTTTTATTACTGAAAAAGCATAAGAGATTGTCTGGGGTACTTACAACTAAAATACATGGAGTATCAAAGCATTTAATTTGCAATTTAGTTGATTAATTAACTCAAATACAACCAAACCATGACGTCACAAGTTCTATTCTCCGAAATAATCGATTATTTGATAATTTGAATTATACTTTTTTTCTCAAAAAAAGATGAATTATACTTCTTTTCCATGTACCATCAATTAAGTCCCAAATAGTTTTCAATGGGGACTACTAATTAGTAGCGTAGCCCATAGAAATAAGCTACTAATTAGTAACCTCAAATATTGGACCCACAAAATAAAATGAATTACATTTAGAATGATGTAATGTGGGACCACAAAAAATAACTCCAATTAAGCCCCAAGACTATTGGATACTTGATTTGGATGAGGCCTTTTTGGAGTTTATATGATAAAAACCCCCTAATTAACCCTCAACCATAAAGAGTGTTCTAATACATAAAATTAATATGAGGTACAATTATATAGTATAACACTTGAAACATCGTAAGATACATAACTATGTCTACATGGAGCAAATCAAAAAATAGAATCAGGAATGATTTTTCCGCGGCATTTCCCCCCATATGTACTCATGATCCTCGCTAACTCACCATTGGTCCAATTTGATCCACTAGAGTCTCAGGACTCTTCTTGAAACTCGATCCAATATGCGCTTTATATCATCTCTTTGCCCTACTCACACAAACTTGCCGCCCCAGTTGAAATAGCAAGACTAACAAAAATGGGTTACTGTGCATATGAAATTATTGATTGAAATAGATATAGTATATATCTCGTAGGAATTTCAAGATCTATAACATTCTTTTGGAGTCCCACAATTATTATTCAAGATTTTCGCCCTGCTGGAATTTTAAAATTGTCATTTGGTGCTACCGTGAAATGCATGCGTAGAAAAATATGTATATTATATACTGCTACTGGTGTTAACTTCTCTTAGACATATTATTTGGGCCTCCATCTTCCGTAAATAATATTGTAGCATGAAAAGGACATGAAACACCAGTCAAACAAAACACTCCGAGAAGATGACATTTTGGATAATATAAATTGTATTTATTATTTTTATCCATTATAATTATTCCCTTGCAAGCATGCTACACCAAATGCTAGACTATAGTATATAATTTAAAAACATTTAGGAGAATGTATATAAATAGATTGGGTGAGAGATTCATTTTCATATACACTTACTAGATCTAGAATATATAAGAATCAGCTATAGCTAGCCATGAAAAATTCATACTCTCCATTACCAATAATACCACCAACTATGTGTGAAAAATTTACAAATGACAAAGCAGATAACACAAAAATAGCTCGTAGTGACTTTCCACATGATTTCTTATTTGGAACTGGTGCATCTTCTTATCAGGTTTGTCAAAAAATATTAATCTTTCTAATCTTGAGAATTTGCTTTATACAAAATAAATTTCCGGTTGTGATTTTGATTGTTGTATAATGTATATTCAGGTTGAAGGAGCTGCAGCAAAAGGTGGTAAAGGCCCCAGTGTATGGGATACATTCACCCAAAGCACTCCTGGTACTTTTTTAATTAGTGATGACTAGAATTTTTTTTACTTTTCGTCTTTATGTGATCATGATATGAATTTGTTTTTTAAATGGCAGTGGGCATTAAAGATGGGTCCAATGGAACTACAGCAGTCGATATGTATACCAGATATAAGGTCGTCATATCATATTGATTACTGGCTAGCAACTTTAATTTGGAAATTTTTCATTTGAGATTATAATTAATCATTAATGAGTTATGTTGCATAAATTGCACTACTAAAATTTTTAAAGTTTTTATCATTTAAAGTTACGTGTATGATTTGCATGCAGGAAGATATTAGATTGATAAAGAAAATGGGATTTGATTCGTACAGATTTTCGATTTCTTGGACAAGAGTATTGCCAGGTAAAAATTTATATAGTTATGTGCCTGCATGTTCTTTTTCTCATCCTCTCTTAAATTACATCCCTTTTGTTTTTAAGATTTTCTTAAGTAGAGTTGATCGATCTTGTTCTTGATTATTAGGTGGAAGATATAATGGTGGTATCAATAAAGAAGGGATCGACTACTATAACGATGTCATTAACACATGCATTGCTAATGGTTAGTCTTAATTAAACTCATTATTTCACCAATAATTTCTTACATAGCTAGATTAATTTTGGCATTGCAAGAAATTACATGAAAAACCAAGTTGGTATGTGTTCATAATTTTCACTTATCGTCTTCTTGTAGGATTAGAGCCTTACGTGACTCTCTTCCACTGGGATCTACCCGATTGCTTGGAAAAAGAGTATGGTGGCTTCTTAAGCAAAAGAGTTGTGTAAGTAACTCAAACTACTTAACCTATCACTTCAATGGATACATTTATGCGTACATGTAGGGTGAATGTCATTTTTAGAACTCTATAAGTGACAATTTTGTTTGTTTTACATATACATTTTAAAATCGAGAAAATATGTTCATTTTTTGTCCTACGACGACATGGAAGGCTGAGGCGGAAATCGGTTGTTTCTTTTTCTTTTTGAAAAAACTCACCAAACAACCCTTAGCTCGTAAAGTTCCCCAAACTGGCAAAACCCTCACCAATAAATTCCCAAATTGAAACAAAAAATTCCCACCACTGATTTATCATACACCCTAACCTAATTTCACAAAATTCCCAATTTAAAATCATTCAAGAGAAAAAACAATAAAGAGCTTCAATGGAAGCAATAGGCAGCTATGTTATATATGGAGCTTCATTTTTTAATTTAAAGAGCCTAAGCTGAGATTCCATGGAAGCTCTGTTTAGAGATCAGATCAGTGCTTCCCTGGAAACACACCCGGTAAGACCTGAAATGAACATGACAGATAGCCACTTAGGGGACCAAACATACAATTCATCCCATGTATGTACGTACATATATTTATTTAGTTCATAAATTTTGAAACACATTTTTAATATCGTGCAGACATGATTTTCGCGAGTTTGTGGAGTTATGCTACTGGGAATTCGGTGATCGTGTGAAATACTGGACAACAATGAATGAACCATGGACTTATGTTGTTCATGGATATGTTAAGGGAATTTTTCCACCAAATAAAGGTTTAGTATCTAGTGAGGAAATAGGAAAATACCTCCCTCATTATAGAGACGGTCATGTCCCTAATTTCAGGTATGATGATCCCGTGTTAAGCTCTGATGATCTAGCCAAAGATGCATACACTGTGGCAAGAAACTTGCTTCTTGCACATTCTGAAGCAGTTCACTCATACAGATTCAAATTTCAGGTATGTCACTTTTCAGTTTTCACTCATATATATGGAATCAAGACTGGTTCTTTGATATGCTGAAATGGACATGCATTGTATATATGAATTGCAGGAATGTCAAAAGGGTAAGATCGGAATAACACTTAACACCCTTTGGTACGAACCTTTAGACGAAAAATCATCTGATGATGTTAAGGCCTCCAAGCGCGCCCTTGATTTTAAACTAGGCTGGTAAGCACACTACAGTTAGAAAGGAAATAGGTCTTACAAGGTCACATTTGTAAGACATTGAGGTCAAAATTCATTGCACATCACTCAGGGTTATCGTTATTTATCATACGAGTTTTTTATGGGCGTAATGTGTACTTTTCAGGTTCCTAGAGCCCATACTGTATGGTCGTTATCCGCAAAATATGATGGACTTTGTTCCTAAAGGAAACCTGGCCCAGTTTTCAGCCCAAGAATCCCAAATGCTGAAAGGATCAATTGATTTTCTTGGCATCAACTACTATACTGCAAATTATGTTACCCATGCTCCTAAGCTTGATCCTGTAGAAGCTTATTATAGAGATCAACAGATTGCGTTTTTGAGTAAGTTTCTTCACAACATTCTCAGTAAAGGCTTATGTAACTACTCTTGTCTAGCTTTAGTAACTTGTTTCCAAATGTTTTGTCACAGCTGAAAAAGATGGGGTGCCTATAGGACCAGCTGTAAGTTCTACACATTGCTGAGTTATTTAGGTGCACCATTAATACTCGTTTTCTTTTCCTGATGTTAAGTTTAATGTGATTTATTACTACATGACATATATCAGGCTGCTTCGCCATGGTTATTCGTGTATCCAGAAGGAATTTACAAGCTCTTGAAATGTCTAGGCGCGTATGAAAACATTCCTCCTATATACATTACTGAGAACGGTACGTAAAGAGTCTAAAGACCATATATTTGACCAATGTTTCCCATTGTGTCAATTTATATCATTACGTGATTTCGAATTATATTGTATGTAGGGGTGGATGAAGCGAATGATTACATGCTACCAGCTAATCAGGCTTGTATAGATACGATGAGGATTAAGTATCACCAAGATCATCTTGCATACATTCTGAAAGCAATGGAGTAAGTTCTAGGACTAGTCCAAGCTTTTACTCTTAGTAGTGTAGTTATGAATTATGATACTGAAGTTTGATTCTGGTACATTGTTTACGCAGTGAGAAAATTAATGTGAAGGGTTACTTCGTGTGGTCTTGGTGCGACAACTTTGAATGGTGTGAAGGATATACAGTACGATTCGGGCTTATATATATAGACTTCATGAATAACCTGACCAGGCAACCAAAGGACTCAGCTATATGGTTCCAGAACTTCTTGACAAGCAAAGAACAGAGAAACGCTATTGATACTGCAGACAACGAAGGCATTAGAGACGTGTCGTGTGTTACGCTGAATCATTTACTGAGTTCTCTTCTATCGTTTGGTTTTCTCTTTGGTCAACAGAACTAAAGAGTTTTGCATATTCACTTGAATTTTGGTGGCAATCTTGTTTTCATGGATGAAAATCATGTAGTAGCTTCAATAGTACTTACATTGAGACTTGAGAATGTGATCCAGTACCGTTGTGATTACTTAGATTTTAGGCTCTGTGTTTTGTTTATTTTGACTCACTAACAATTGAACCAAAAGGCGGAACTCAAGACATACACGATAAAGTAACAAAAGACTAAGTCAGTAAACAGATTTTCACTCTTGCGAGTGCAAAATTGTTATTCAATAACATTAATTAGGTACATTTCTACACTACAGATACAGCCGGAATCAACACTCATGTCGCCTGATGTTTGCAGCACTTGTCATGGCAATTTCTTGACGTTCTTCCTGCTTGTGCATCCACAATTTCATTTTCCAACCGATGGTCGCTGTTCACTGTCTGTTCGTCTAACTCAGATGATAGTGATCATGCACTGTTGCAGCTTGCAGTGTGTATATCATGCCCACATGTCTGTGGTTCACACTGGCTTGGAGTCAAATGAGGACTACTAACTTGCACACTACTACTTGCATCTTTGGCATGGTTGTGTATGTATTGTGGTACCGAAACTATTGTGACATTTCCACAGCAATGATTCATGTGATTGTGTGAATGACACTGTGTCTCTTGAGTATGAGAGTGCCCCTTATGGTTCTGATCTTGCGAATGAGAATGTTCGTGGCCGTGATCGTGTGAATGAGAATGTTCCCTGTGGCTATGCTCCCTGCTAGTTCTTGAGTGCATATTAACCCTATGAGATACTGAAGTTGACTCAGATGGTGAACATTTGGAACCACAGTTTTCAGAAGAGCATGTCTGAGCAGCGCAACTCTCCAGAGATTCGATATCCTTACAAGATGAATGATCTGTATGCATGAACAAGGTGGTCTTAGCTTTCGATTTACAACAATGTTTCCCCTTTTTAGGTGGTGTGCCTCCTCGTAGGAGTAGCATGCTGTTGAAGATCACCAACAAACATGTTCCAACGTCAGTGAGGACGGCAGCCCAAACAAGAGGATGCCCTGCTATGGCCAGTCCCAGAATACCGGCCTTTGTTGCAAATGATATGATCACATTCTCAATTATTTTTCTCTTGACTCTCCTTGCAATACGTACAGCTCTCGGTATCCTCTGAATGTCATTGGACATAAGAACGACATCACCAGACTCTGTTGCAAGAGCAGAGCCAGACACACCCATCGATATGCCAATGCTTGCTGTTGCTAATGCTATAGCGTCGTTCACCCCATCACCCACCATAGCTGTTGGACCCTCAGTCTCAAGTTCTTCAATAATTCTTGCTTTATCTTCTGGTAGGAGTTCTGAGTATATCACCTCCAAAGCATTGTTTAGCTGATGAAAATTTTGATATAAGAACATATAATCGGTTGAAGTCGTATGACATGCTTTAAAAATGGAGACATTGGTTCGAATGTGTACCTGAACTTGAGTATGCCTTGCTGCGGCATTGCAATCTCCAGTTAACATAACAGTCTTTATGCCTATTGACTTGAGAGCTTGAATCGCTTCCTTGGCTCCGGTTCGGCATACATCAGAGAGAAAGATAATACAGGCAGGCGTTGAGCCGATGAACACATAACCAATAGACTTGCCTTCTGTATCATAGCCTTCTAACCGTGGAACTGCATACATATAGAAGTACAACCAAAACTTACTAATGCAGCACAGAAAGGTAACCAAGTGTTGATCAGAGAATGCTTTTGGAAATAATCTGTCACCTTCAGGATAACCAGCTCTTGAGGCGACTTTTGAGTTACCGATATATATTTCATTATCTTCGATACATCCATAAATGCCCTCTCCAGGAAAATTTTTGAAGTTCTCTACTTGATCAGGCTTTGGCTCGATCTCTTGAGCTCTTGCAAAGTCTACAAGAGCAGCTGCCATCGGATGACTTGATTTGCTCTCGATACTTGATATCCTGAAAAAAAATTATATGTTTACATGCTGGGTGGCATATTTGAAAGGATGAACTAAAAATATGCAAAACTAGTACCAGAATAGCATCTTGTTCAAAGAAAACTCATCCTGGAGAAATTTGACATCAGCCACCGAAAACTCCCCTCTTGTTATTGTTCCTGTTTTATCAAAAGCCATTATTTTTATTTGAGCTAGCGTTTCAAGATACTCTGCTCCTTTGAACAGAACACCTAGCATTGCCGCTCTTGAGAGGGCACAGAACATTGCAACCGGCGTGGAGAGAAGAAGTGCACAAGGGCATCCGCTAACCAAGACAACTAGAGCCAGACGGTACCAATCACCTTTGTTATGAACATGCAGCACCAATGGGATTATAGCAATACAAGCTGATATTGCCACAATGGCTGCAAATATTTTTAACCATATGTCATACACAAGTAAAGAAACTCGCAGTCTCTGATCAGGCAAGAATCCTCAACTCAGTATAAAATTAAATAGGCGGGTTCTTTTTCTTGACGGAAACTTAACAGAGAAATACTAATTAACCTGGTGTATAATACTTGGCGCACTTGTCTATAAACCGCTGTGTCCTGGATTTTCTGTTTTGAGCATCTTCAACAAGCTTTGCCATCCTGGCCACCACGCAATCTTGAGCCACTGCTGTAGTTTTAATTGTTATGTAGCCTGATATGTCCATTAATTTCAAAATGTCATCAGTTTCATGGCTAGCCGTAACAACACAGTTAAGTAAAAAGCTGACATTGGCAAAAGTGATTACCATTAAGATTGATTGTGCTAGCCCAGACATTGGAGTCTTTTTCCTTAAATGCAGGAAATGATTCACCTGTCATTATCTTTTCGTCCACTTCACAGTTTCCTTCAACGACAATACCATCAATTGGTATAGTCTCACCGGCCTTCACGGCCAGGATAGTGTTCAACTTGACTTCATCTGCATTCACTTCTTCGCCAGTTTCTGCTATGATTGCTTTCTGTGGTACTAAACTCACTAAAGATGACATTACAGCAGTAGCCTACATGATTATACGGTACGTTAGCACTTATAGTATAGTGTTTTAATTGAACTATGTTAGCATTCGCGCCGTACCTTGTGACTTGCTCTCATTTCCAACCATTCCGCAATTGTAAATAAAAACACAATAGTCGCAGCTTCCCAGTAGTCTTGCAGGGCGATTGATCCAGCAACTGCAAGACGTCAGCGTAACTCGTCACCAAAACTTTTAACAGAGAAATACCCACTAAAAGAATGTACCATACCATTTCTTGCATTCAGTTTAAATCTTGTTATCCTTGTGGTTAATAGTGATTGAATTCAATTCACCTAACAAATAGTACATGACATTCATTTCTGGTAAGAAATAGTACTAGTAAAAATTAATTTGTAGACATGTCACAAATATATTGAATTGCATTATTAGTCCAAATAATTTCTTGTTAGGCAGCTGTAATGGATTTTGCTACGAATAGAAATGCTAAAAGACAAAGAGGTACAAATCAAATAAATCTTTCATATATAGTTGGTTAGAAAGTACACTAAATGAGATGGACCAGAGTGCAATGGTGCATGACCAGTAACTATCACACAATTCATCATGCACACCGAAACCTGATCACCCATGCCATGAGATATTATTATTTCCCAATTTTTCCTTCAAAAAAGTTGATCTCCACTCAGAATCACAGTAATTACACGACAGCCACAAAAAATATAAATAAATTTTATCAAATTATGCCATATTTTCAATTACTGTTTTTACGACAATTTAACAGTTTTTGTTAACAGTGGAGAAAAAGTGTAGCTATATTTTATTTTTACGACAATTTAACAGTTTTTTTATAAGCATACCTGCAATTAAGACGAGGATGTTAATCTCGAGCGTAAGGTTTTGAATGGCGGAAACGGCCTTAAGCAAAATTGGAAAGACTCCAACTGCAATTGCCCCGACCGCTAACCATTTCAGGGGGCTGTAAAAGTACTTCAAAAATGACAGAAGTAGTAAAGTGCCGCTTATAATTGCGTAAGGGCTTGGCCATTTGTTCTTGTAATTCTTTTGCCCTTGTACTTTTATATTCGCCTCTAGCCTCGCTTGATTCAATGCTTTCACTACCACAGCACAAAAAAGTGAAGTTAGGAAAATCAAATTAAGAATAATAAGTTTACTAATGTTACGTCACAAATGACTCGAACCCGTGTACCACAGTATACAGATTGGACCCTTAAAAAGTAGCTTATCTAACAAGATGTGTGACACATGCGATTCGCGAGCAGAAGATGATGATACAGTAATACAGTATATATGGCACCGCTTTATTAGTGTTCGGCATAAATCCCCATTTAGTGGCCGCTTATTTGTCACTTTCCCAAAGGTGATTTAAGTCGTCTCTACATCCTTTTGTAGCGATAAGGTTGATAAATAAAATTCTCTTAGGTGCAACACTGAAATGTTTAGTTCCTGCAATTTACTCTGATGTGCTGTGTTTCATTATTAATTAATGACTGAAAGAGACTATGTAAATATCGCTAGACACGCTACACGCTAAGCAAGCAAACTAAAATTGAATTATTTGCAAGGACGGATCTAAAAACTAAAGTTAAGAGAGAATAGAGCGAAAGTTTATTGGGAGGGGACGCCCCCAATACCTTCCGATTTCGCATTGCTTATTATTTGTACTTCAAAAGGGAGAATATCAAGTACTATTTGTAGTTACATATAAATCGAATACCTTTCCCATTTATGTGAAATGTTAATGTTTCAATTCTAATTCATACAATGAATTTGATTTAATTAGGTATACTTTTTCAACCTAAAAACAGAGGAATAATTTTTATTTTATTTTTTAAAGAAAAAAGGAGATTCCACTTGAAGGTTTTATGAGATGAGTCCAGCTTCCTACCTAACTTTTTCCAAGTAAGATACACCATACGAAAATGGTTTGGAAAAAAGAAAGAAACAGAGTAGAAAACGTGAAAGAAAGAAAGAAAGAGCATGTACGTATGGTATGTATAATTTACCTATCTGTATCTCTGAAACAATAAGCAAATCATGAATAACGACGACGGTTTTTGTAGGAACAATAACTGAAAACTCTGTAACTCCTTCAACGGACCTCAGAATCTTCTCAATAATAGGCACTTCAGAAGTACAGCACAGACCAAGAACATCAAAGTAGCTCTTCTGCAACAACTTCTTTTCAATCCCCTCCATTTCTTTAATTTTCTTCTCTGTTTCTCAAAACACCATTAAAACACACACAGAGAAAGTAAGAAAGAAAGAATACTAAAAAGACGGGTAATTAATAAGAGACAAGTGGATAGGCTAATTACCTGTTGAGTTAATGAATTACTGAATCTTGGAGTGGAGTTAATTAAACTCTAATTTGCATCCAATCCAATGAGTTAGGATTTTATTATTATTATTATGTGGTTGAGGTAGGGGAATTATATAATTACTACTGCTATGAGTGTTAGTGGGAATTTATGGAGAAAAACAGCAAAGTTGGTTGGAGCCACATGTAAAATGCAATATCAGAGCGAGCAAGCACAAACAAGGCTTATACTCCAAGTCTCCAATGCACTTTCTTGTGTATATATAGAGCTCAAGGTTCTTACTTCTTACTGGTACCACTTCCGTTCTTAAAGCAACTTTTCTTGCTTTTCACTAATAATTTCACACTACTTTTCTTGAACTACCATTGCTCCTTCTAAAATTGGTTTTACTTAAACTGATTTTTTTATTATTATCTTACAATTTTCAGTCAGTCATGATGATTGATTTCCACATACTTATTGTTCACTATTTCCTATCAAATTGAAAACGTATCAAAATGGGACAGTATATTAAATTAAAGTATTTAAATTGGACATAATCACTCTAAAATAATTAAATTAAACATGGTAGTATACCTAATGAACTTTTGAACCAACTAATTGGTGCAAATCAAACTACTTTTGCTTAACACATGCATTGGTATACGTTTGCTTTATATACCTCAATAATAAGCTAATAATTGAGTTTGAGGGTCTTGTTTTTCCTCGATGAGTTTGTCAATATCTAGTACCCACAATTGTAATGCTGATTCAATGCATTTCGATACTTTTTGTGCATGCTGAGACAAATTAAAGAAAGAAAGAAAAAAAAAAAGTTTGGTTATTTATGCTAAACACCTCTTAAACTTTCTATTTGTGCAACTTGCACCCTTATATTTGGGATGAATCACATACATACACAGAAACACACTAGCCTTTAAATCCCAATAAAACAAGTACTCTTTCCGTTCTTTCAAGTTCTTTGTGTTTGATTTTAAAACGGTTTTGAAGAAGTATGTATAATATGTGTATTTGTTTGATTAGTGGTAGTTAAAGTTTGTCAAAAACAAGAAAGCTATGTAAAGCATTTAATTTAAAAAAGACAAAAATTAATATGAGTGTGTAGAAACTAAAAACTCTTATAAGAGAACGGAGGGGGAATAATGTATAACTCTATGTTTTAAAAAACGGAGTCGGAGGTTGAGCCGGACACCCCCCAAAAAGGTTTAACAGGGGTCGGACCTGTTGAGTCGGTGTACCATTATAATATTATTAATATATAATATACTAATATTAATATATTTATACTATATTATTATTCATATTTTCATCCAAAATCACACTAAACAAGATTAAATGATCACCAATCAAGTAAAATGATTTGGTGAAGATCTATATTCAATCAAGATGTTGATGGAATTTTTTTTTATTTTATTTTTTTTGATTTTTTTTTGCAATTTTACCAAAAAAAACAGCTCAACCTCCGGCCCAACCGCTTTTAGAGCCTCCGACTTTTTAGCAGTTTAATAGCGGCTTTAGGCCGGTGAACTCCGATTTCCCCGGTTCGACCGACCGACTCAACCCGGTTTTTAAAACATAGGTATAACTTATACGTATGGTATTACTACTTGCAAATTTAATGAGTGAGAGATGACCAAAATAATTTCTACCGTGTACGTACCGGTTCGGCGAAGGGGATGAAAAGGAAGGATCATCCTGCCCGTAACTAAATGACTAAATGTAGCTAAAGGTCAAGGTGATGACAGAAAATAAATCGCTAAATATAGCTCTAAACTAATCAAGGAATGAAGACTTCTAATTTAGATCATTCTCTATCCTTCATATGGAATCATGAAATATTACTATAGATCATAATTACCATGAATTCTGTTGTTTAGTGTGAACTCAATGATATGACTAGTATGATTTGATTTTAAATACTTTTTAAGGGCTTAATGAACCAAAATTTGATGGATTTCAAATTACTTGATATAAAATTTTAAAATCTAGTATTACACAACTTGGTCTATTTTATTTTAGTTATGAACTCCGATTGTTAAACTAAACTTTATTTAATCAATTAGTGTTGATGTTGTTAGATTCTTCTATTTATAATTTTATACACAGACACCTCCAGAATCCTTCGCGGATCAAACTCACAAAATTCTTCATGAAAAGGTAATGTTAACATCATATATAAACGGACACAAGCCTAACTAACCAAACTGCTTATTATAAAATGAGAAAATGCTCGAATTTGTGGAAATGGAGTATGACTCTAAACTGTAAGGATATATGTATCACCCATACTCAATGCAGGCGAGTGAATAAATGTCCATTGCTCGATAAAAGTAACGAAAGACTAAAGTCAGTAAACAGCTTTTCACTCTTCTTGCAACTGCAAAATTGTTATTCAGTGACATTAATTAGGTACATTTCTACGCTACAGATACAGCAGGAATCAACACTATGTCGCCTAATTTTTGCAGCACTTGTCACCGCACTTTGTTGACGATGATGTTTCTGCTTTTCCATCAACAGTGTCATTTTCCAAGTGACGGTCTTTGTTCACAGTCTGTTCGTCTAACTCAGATGATTCTGATGATGCATTGGTGCAACTTGTACTATGTATATCATGCCCACATGCCTGTGCTTCACACTGGCTTGGAGTCAAATGTTGACTACTAACTTCCACACTACTACTTGCATCTTCGGCATGGTTGTGTGTGTATTGTGGAACCGAAACTACCGTGACATTTCCACAACAATGATTCGGGTGATTGTGCGAATGATTATGTGCATGAGTATGAGATTCATGGGACTGTCTCTTATGGTCATGGTTGTGTGAATGACACTGCGCCTTGATGTCGTCCTGGTGGTGAGAATGAGAATGTTCATGGCCGTGATCCTGCGAATGAGAATGTTCCTCGTGGCTATGCTCCTTTGTGGTACTTGAGCACTTATTAACCCCATGAGATACTGATGTTGAATCAGATGGTGCGCATTTGGAACCACAGTTTTCAGAAGAGCATTTCCGAGAAGCGCAACTCTTCAGAGACTCAATATCCTTACAAGAAGAATGATCTGTGTGCACGAAGAAAGAAGTCATAGCCTTCGACCTACAACAATGTTTCCCCTTTTTGGGTGGCGTGCCTCCTCGTAATAGTAGCATGCTGTTAAAAATCACCAGCAGACATGTTCCAACGTCAGCGAGGACAGCAGCCCAGACAAGAGGATGCCCTGCTATGGCCAGTCCCAGAATACCGGCCTTGGTTGTAAACGATATGATCACATTCTCAATTATTTTTCTCTTGACTCTTCTGGCAATGCGTACAGCTTTCGGTATTCTCTGGATGTCATTGGACATAAGAATGACATCCCCGGACTCTGTTGCAAGAGCAGAGCCAGACACACCCATCGATATGCCAATGTTCGCTGTTGCCAATGCTATAGCATCGTTCACCCCATCACCCACCATAGCTGTGGGACCCTCCGTCTCGAGTTCTTCAACAATTCTTGCTTTATCTTCTGGCATGAGTTCTGAGTGTATCACCTCTAAAGCATTGTTTAGCTGATGAAAAGTTTTATATGTCAGAACATTTTATTGGTTGAAATCATATGACATATATACTTTATAAAATAGAGAAATTTGGTAAAAAAGTGTACCTGAACTTGCGTGTGCCTTGCTGCGGCATGGCAATCTCCTGTTAGCATGACAGTTTTGATGCCTATTGACTTGAGTTCTTGAATTGCTTCCTTGGCTCCGGTTCGGCATACATCAGAGAGAAAGATAATACAAGCAGGCGATGAGCCGATGAACACATAACCAATAGACTTGCCTTCCGTATCATAGCCTTCTAACCGTGGAACTGCATACATATAAAAGTAGGAAACAAGCAAATATTACTAATACAGCCAAAAAAAAGAGTAATGATCAGAGAATGCTTTTCAAATGTTTTCGAAAATAATCTGTTACCTTCAGCACAACCAGCTCGTGAGGCGACTTTTGAGTTCCCGATATATATTTCATTATTTTCAATACATCCATAAATTCCCTCTCCAGGAAAATTTTGAAAGTTCTCTACTTGGTCAGGCTTTGGCTCAATCTCTTGCGCTCTTGCAAAGTCTACAAGAGCCGCTGCCATTGGATGACTTGATTTGCTCTCTATACTTGAAATCCTGAGAATTTTCGATATACATATATCAGCTCCATGTACAAATACTTCGAAATGATGAACTTAAAATATGCAAAACTAGTACCAGAATAGCATCTTGTTTAAAGACAAATCATCCTGGAGAAGTTTAGCATCAGCCACCGAAAACTCCCCTCTTGTTATCGTTCCTGTTTTATCAAAAGCCATTATTTTTATTTGGGCTAGTGTTTCAAGATACTCTGCTCCTTTGAACAGAACACCTAGCATCGCCGCCCTTGACAGTGCACAGAACATTGCAACTGGTGTGGAGAGGAGAAGTGCGCAAGGGCATCCGCTAACCAAGACAACTAGAGCCAAACGATACCAGTCACCTTTTTTATGAACATTCAGAGCTAATGGGATTATAGCAATGCAAGCTGATATTACCACAATGACTGCATGAAATTTTTAACCATATGTCATACACAAGTAAAGAAACTCGCAGTCTTCGAGCAGGCAAGAATCCTCAACTCTGTATATAATTAAATAAGTGAATTCTTTTCCTTGACAGATCCTTTAAAGGGAAATGAACTTAAAAATCGACACAGAAATACAAACCTGGCGTGTAATACTTGGCGCACTTGTCTATAAACCGTTGTGTCCTGGATTTTTTGTTCTGAGCCTCTTCGACAAGCTTTGCCATCCTGGCCACCACGCAATCTTGAGCGACCACCGTAGTTTTAATGGTTATGTATCCTGAAATGTCCATTTGAAAGTGTGATCAGTTTTAAAAACTTAGTAGAAAAAGCTGACATTGGCAAAAGTGATTACCATTAAGATTGATTGTGCTAGCCCAGACATTGGAGTCTTTTTCCTTGGATGCAGGAAATGATTCACCAGTCATTATCTTTTCGTCCACTTCGCAGTTTCCTTCAACGACAATACCATCAATTGGTATAGTCTCACCGGCCTTAACGGCCAGGATGGTGTTCAGCTTAACTTGATCTGCATTCACTTGTTCACCAGTTTCTGCTATGGTTGCTTTCTGTGGTACTAAACTCACTAAAGATGACATTACAGCAGTAGCCTGCGTGGTTATATAACAACATGTTAACACTTATTAACATCATGTTTTAATCGGACTACGTTAGCATTCGCGTCATACCTTGTGACTTGCTCTCATTTCCAGCCATTCTGCAATTGTAAATAAAAACACAATAGTTGCAGCTTCCCAGTAGTCTTGCAGAGCGACCGATCCAGCAACTGCAGGTGGGGTGTAAATCGTCAATAAAGTATTAACGGAGAAAGAAATCTCAAAGAATGTGAGTGATCATCTTTTCTTGCATGCATTCAGTTTAAAATAAAATTCTATGGGACATGTAGTATGTGTAGCAAATTGTGATAAATGTGACAAATGACATTTCCTATATTCAGGCCGGGATTTGCTTTATTAGTCCAAAATCAAATAATCTCTTCTTAGAAGGAGAGCTTTTTTTTTTTGCCGGTTCAAAAAAGAAGCTCTCCTGGATTTTGATAGGCTAAAGGACAAAGAAGTAAAATATCAAATCAAACAAAGCTTTCATGGATTAGGTGGTGAGAAAGTATAAATCATATGGACCAGACTACACAACCGGTGACTGTCACAAAAACATTTAGCAGCATTAAGCACTAAAACCTGACCCATCATCAGATATTATTATTTCCCAATTGTTCCTTCCAGAAAAGAAAAAAAAAACAAAAAAGAAAGTGCGATATCGACATGATCCACCATATTTGCATGTCTTCTCCTCCACAAAAAATAAATAAAATAAAAATAAAAATTCAAGTATTATTCGGTTAATTAGCGGATAGATATATACCTGCAATCAACACAAGGATGTTGATCTCAAGAGTGAGATTTCTGATGGCTGAAAGTGCCTTGAACAAAATTGGAGGGACTCCAACTAGAATTGCGCCAACGGCTAACCATTTCAGGGGGCTGTAAAAGTACTTAAAAAATGACAGAAGCAGTAAAGTGCCGCTTATAATCGCGTAAGGGCTTGGCCATTTGTTCTTGTAATTCTTTTGCCCTTGCACTCTTAAATTTGCCTCTAGCCTTGCTTGATTCAGCGCTTTCACTACCACATATATACAACAAGTACAAATTAGAACCAAGAAACATAATTCTACTCTACATTTACTAATGTTAATTATTTAACTTAGAACTTTAATGTAATAATATCAGAATTTTAATAATCCGAACCAGTTTAAGCTAGTAGAATATATGTCTTATACTACTATCGAAAATGTTCCCTTCTTAATTTAAACTAGGAATCTTATCAACGTGATTTAATTATAAACTACTAGATGTAGATCTTCCGGTTTTACACTTAATTATAAATATATATGCATGTTTTTAATATGTTTAGGAAAAAAGTCTAAATAACGATACCTTATTATTTGTCACTAGTAACATGTTAATATACTCACACATATGCATTATCAACGATCCTTATTGTTACTAATGTTCCAATCGTAGCGAATGGGGTAACGACACAAACTAGCTAGATGCTAAATTATTGGATGATTAATTGGATCACTATATTAGCGTACACTAGGCATAAATTCCCCTTTCTTGTCCTCCCCTTTGTTAGCTAGGAATATTATTATTTGTTTGTTAGGCGTATATTCGATTTATTATTATATATTATTACTTAATTGTTTACAACGTAACATATAGATCACATTTTCTATAATCATGTGACTCTAGAGTTTTAGTTAATTAGTACTAGTAATAGAATTTTAGTTAATTAACGCATAAATGGATAGTGACTCTAGAGTCATATGGCAATAGTAATAAATATTCTCTGTCATTTAATATCCAATTTCGAAAAGGGGATTTAACTTGTGTGTCGACATCTGTTCATAAATATTCTTGTGTTAGAGACAAGACCGCAAAGTCAACGTTATGTATACTATAGTTTCCCTTATGTTTACTTAATCGTAGCATTCTGAGGTATAAAACCGGCCTGTGTAAATGTATTTGAAGTTATAAAATAGTAAAAATGTACTGTAGGAGTAGAAGAGGGTTGTTAGATTTCACATTTTTAAAAAATAAAAAAGTTAGTTGGGTTTCCAAATATATTGTACTCCACTTTCCTATTATTAAAATGACTTGATTTTCTTTTGTATATAAATTACAAGAAAAAAATCAATGTACAACCCCGACATATTCAGTTAACATATACCATGTGCATTTAAATCATAACACTCATTTTTCTACTTTTACTCTATCTCAAGATATTAAGATAAGTTTGTTGGTGAAATTTTAAAAACATTGATAATGCACATGTCATGCATAATCCTTTGGATATGCACTTGATAAATCCTCTGAACTCATACAATAGTTTAGAAACCTTGTAAACCACATATAGTGCGATTTATTCAAACTCTTCTATCAGTAAATGCAAATTCAAATGGATCGGAATTGGAACCTGGAAACAATATCAGGGTATTACTCGTTTTAAATCATCAGAATCACTCTTGGAATTATACACATTTCGTGGCGGGGCGGAGGAATTTTATGTTAGGTGAGTGGCAGATGCAAAGGTACACTAGGCCCCCTGCCCCCTGGATCTAATGAGAAGTTGTACTGCACTCATACTTGTAATCTCATAATAGTACACACACTTTTTCCTTGTCAAGCGGTTGGAATTGGGACGGTGTGCCTTCAAGTGAAGGGTGATGTGTGCAAGCAAATCTCTCTAACTTCAAATTTTATCAATTATCTGCCATTTGATTTGCTTTTCCCATTTTCCAAGTATTAGTTTTGTATACATTTTGACTTTTTGCTCAAAGTAACCATGTCACATTCCACCTTTAATAGTCATTATTGTTGTTGTCTTCCCATACCCCATATCTTTTCTAACAATAATACGATTGCGCACTACAATTTAAGTTATATTTTAGGTCAATTGCATATCATTTCACTTGCTTTTAAACCTTTTTTTTCCTTTTAATTTACTCATACTAAATGTTTCTATAAACAGAACATCGTACAAGAATATATATTAATATTATATAGTTAAATTTGGTGTACTCCCGTAAAATTTATTTCTGATTTCTGAATTCCATATCGTGTGATGTACGTACATGTCTTTGAATGTTTTAATTTTCTTTTTTAAGAAAAAGAAACAATGTGTTCTAAAAAGCAATTCCAGGGGACAAAACGTATATATTATTGAACCCGTTAACTTGGTGAACTAAAACTTTAACTAAACATCGGTTTCTCTCATACTTTACAAGGAATGCTTTCACGAATACTCCATGTATTAAAAATGATATATGCATGTCAAACGGTACATTAACAAAAGATTTGAAAAATTAATTTAGACATAACACTTCAAATGAGTAAACAATTTAATTATTTTTCAATATAATTCGAGATTAATTTAGGTCAAATGGACATTAAAAAAATAATTAATAAGAAAGAAAAAAAAGGGCAGAGGAAGAAGGAAAGAAAGTAGAGCATTAGATTTTCGTTTATCAGATATTAAGGTATAACCACTGAGACACCCTCTAATAGAGAATGTAGGGTCACACGTAAGGAGAATGTAGGGTCATACGTAAGGATTAAATTTTATATTAGAGCGTCGCACTGGTTACCCACTAGCATATAAAAAATGGAAAAAAAAAATGAAATGATTACCTATTTGTATCTCGGAAAGGATGAGCACATCATGCACAACAACGACAGTCTTAGTCGGAACAATGACAGAGAAATCTTTAACACCATCAAGTGACCGTAAAATCTTCTCTACGATCGGAACTTCTGAGGTGCAGCAAAGCCCAATAACATCGAAGTAGCTCTTCTGCAACTTTTTCTCAACGTTTACGCCAATCGCCTCCATTACTTTCTTACTTCCTCTGTTCCACAAATATATCATTTATCAGTAACAATAATCAGTAGTGCATACATAATACACAAAATTAGGATCGAGCAGCTGTTGAAGAAGATCAAAATCTTGCCTGTTTAATTAAAGTAATCAAAACTTGCATCAACAAAGAAGAAGAAGAACAAGTGTAAGCTGTTCGGTAGTAAGTTATGTGATTGCGAGTCACATATAAATAGTTGCAATTATGGGAGAGCTAGTGGGATAGATGGATACTCATCTGCCCCACCCATTCTAATTTACACGAAATGATTTGATTTACAAATAGAGTATTGTGGATTAATGATCAAAATTCGTAAGTACAAGGGGTAGAATATTTGTATAGAAGTAGTGTATGAGTAGTTATATTATTTGTCGTTTGAAAAAAGAATATATAAGACGACCATCTTCAATAATAAATCCTTCCAAAAGTTTAACTTCCGTCACGTTATCTTCAAACTCTTTACCTCCAACAATCAAATTCTATCAGACTCAAATTTATTTTATTTTTATTTTTTTCTCATTTTCTTAGTAAACCAAAAAAAAATTCCCACACAAAACAATACAAATTAAATTAACAAAAATGAAAAAGAAAAGAAAAAGAATGAGATTGATGCGTCTCAGATGCTGAATTTTCTAATTAAAGACCCTGAACTACGAGATTAATTTAGGTCAAATGAGTCTTTATTAAATAAAGAATTTCTAAAGTTGAAAACTGATGTGATAAAGTGTTCCTTCGGTCTTAAATTAAGTATCGCATATTTCATTTATTTCCGCCTCAACACAACTTCTTTTTTTTTTTTCATAATTTGTACTCATTTGGGTATATTCACACTATATATATAATCTATGTGTATAAAATAAATGTGACATTTTACTTTACTTGGGACGGATAAAGTAATATATAAACTTTTCAAGCGTATAATTTCTGATGGAACAGTCCAAAAAATAAAATTTATGTAATTTAAATCAGGAAAACTGAATTGTACTGTTTCAAACAAGTTAGTTGGATCCACATGTAAAATGCATTATAAAAGCAGGAAGAAAGGCAGAGTCTTAGCAAGGCACTTTTTTGTGTCTCTCCCTCTATATATATATATAGGCATATATGCACCGAGGTTAGCACCTCCTAGGTTACTAAAGCAACTTTTTCCCTCACCGATTTTTCGGTGTCACCATAATGTTGTTCGGGCCAATTTCGTACCAATATGAAATTCGATAATAATGTCATTAATGTGAAAGTTTTATTTTTAAAGATTTCTCTTTTTTTTTACAACTATGATAAATACAAATAGTGTAACGAATAAAAAGGAACCAACGGTTTGAGTTCACTTAATCTAAATTTTGGATTCAAGTCTTATGGATGTAAAAAAATATCGTTGGAAGAGTCACTCCCTAAAAACAAATCCCATAATGTTCAACCGGATTAGTCGGGGAAAAACTGATAAGTAAAATAAAATTAAATTTAATAATTTATTTTATGAGTGTATTATATTTCAATAATAAATGTATGTTTTAAGATAAATCGTTGGTGTTTGTGGTCTAATGGTAATAAGGTGGTTCATGAGGGGAAGGGCTATGAGGTGCAGACTGCAGAATAGCGTGGAGTTTGTTCAACAGTTCTCACCAAATTTAAGGAGGCACAGGTTCTGTTTCGTAGTCCAGAAAGATCGGCAGTGCAGATGTGTGGGCGTCCACCTTGGGAAAGTTAAAATTAATTTTGATGCCTCAATCTATCATGGTGGCATTTGAGCAGGTCTTGGTGTGGTGGCCAGAGACGATCGTGGATAGGTACTTGCGTGGAAGAGAGTTTCTCTCCCAAACATTAATGGCTTTTCGGTCCAAACAATGAAAACAGAGCCTAAGACTATAACTAGAATCGAAGAAAAACAATAAGCAAATCAGATTTAAACTTGACTAAAATGAAATTAATGGTTTTTCAGTTCAGACAAAGAAAACAGAGTCTAAGGTTATACCTGATCATCATAGGCAGTAACATGTATAATTGTATATATAATATACTATATGTATTGTATATAGGGGCGAACTCAGAATTTCCAAACGCCTAGCTAGAGTCCAATATATTTAATAAACAATTACTGAATAATGAAAAACAATTGGATTTCTTACCCATACAGCCTTTATTGTAAAATTAGAGAGTTTTATTGAATTCCTTACCAATGTAGCCAAATTTTATTGTAGAATTAACTTATTTAACAATATTTAACATTAACAAATAATATTGGATAGGACACGTATTAAATTTATTTTAAAAATACATAAATAATTATTTTTTTACATTAAAATACATATAAATTTATTTATTTTTTATTTGGTGGGGATGGGTAGGGCCGGTCCTACCCACCCCAAGGGTGCCATCGCCCCTGATCGCATAATGTATATTATATGGAGATGTATATATTATTTTAAATTCTAAAAATAATACTTCGGATTCACCACGGAAGAAAGGAGATAGTAGATGATGACTTTGGTATTGAAGAAATGATGGATTCGCAATGAGACCGTGATGATCTTTGATCATATTTCTTTAATCTGTCGACCAATTCGTACTGGACGTTTGCATGAAAATTTGAAGTGGTAAGTTGGTAACCAGTAACCATGCACATTGCATATTCATCATAAGATTTAAGTTGTGCATTTCTGAATTTCAATGGATGTAGTATTGTATTGTAGTATATATATGTGAGAAGAGAAAATGAGGTAATTACACATTTACATGCATTCCTTGACGTGACTAGAGTCTAAAAATCCGGGAACACGTTATTTTTGTCACGTCCGTGTATGTTTCTATTGTCGGGTAATATGCCTGAATATCCCAAAAGAAATGTGTACAATAGATATCATTGTGTTCTTAAAACTTTGATAGATGACCCTTGTGTTATTCAAACTTTGCACATTTGTCCCAATTTTTATGGGTGTCTAGGTCAGTTATTAGTTTTGTTTTTTAGTCTAGCTTTTACTGGTATTTCTCTGATTCTCTCTATATATAACCTCTCACGGTACTCCTTCAATAACCTCTCACCGTACTCCTTCAATCTATAATAGCTGCTGCTTTTTCTTTTTCTTTTTCTCTTAAAAGCTAAGATATTTTTCATTAATATTCGACTACACGATATACATCAGAGAGTGTAATACACACCACTGCTTCCTTTCCTGAAAATTGAAGTACAATATAATGTTTGGCTGGTACTTTAATTTGCTGTACGTACGTGTCTAATTATTTTTCCTGACTGAATTATTATATGGCATTCCAAGTCATCGTATAAAGGTAAGCACGGAAAGAAGTGGTTTCACGAGTAGGAATTTCTAATTTTAGAGGTTTGGGGATATGGTGGGTGGATAGTGCCATAGTACTGGAGCGTGAACAAATTACGTACTAATTTGATCTTAACACGAAACCATTGGTGAAATGAATCTTTATCGTGCAAGCATACTTCCACTCACATTTTTACAGATCTAAAGATGGTAGTATATTTTATATACTACTCGTATGTAATTAAGGGTTGCTCAAAGTATCCATTAACATTAACAGATTAACTAACTTATCTTCAAAATAATACATCAAAACATGGAAATTTTCCCAATTATATGTATACTACTACTAGCCTCTAGAGGGGAGACTACCTTCTTTATTTAGCCTAGGTTGTGTGTGTATCATTGACTACATCATCGTACGTAAAAAAAGGGTCGTGTCTCCATTTGCCAAAATAAGTCCGTCATAATTAAAAAAAAAAAAAAAAAAAAAAGACCGTAAAAAGACTAAAAGAGGCTCAAATAAATTTATCTATGAATTGTTAACAAATTGGAAATGGATTCCATGTCGAGAAAATCGGATCACAACATTTACAATATGTAACTTTTTATACTACTGGTACTTTATAACTCCAAATATTGTACGTCTATATCAACCTTATGTTTCCGTCAGGTTCGAACCACCGACGTCTTATTTTGCTACTTTAGTTTAGTACCCTTAGTACCAAATCAATTTATAACTCCAAACCAATACTTTCAAATTTTCTATAAACGAAATTGTAAATACTTTTATACTTAAAAATATAGACAGTTTTTCACCATACTTTTTATCTTGTGATCTGCGAAACAATGTCATTAATTTTAATATTATCCAAGAAGATATCCACTCAATTAGCTGCTAGCTAGTGATTCGGCAATTCATTATCTTTGGAACTACATGCCCACTATATATAAAATTCACTTTTCTCCTCATCCATCATCCTAGCTTGGTTCTTTTCTTGACGGGTTATACTTCTCTACGAAAGTGTTAATTATCATACTACTAGTGTATGGTATCCACATAATACTCAGCTAATCAAAATAAGTCAACACAAATTAATGACTCCAAGATTCTATCCACAATTTAATAAAACTCCACACGTTTAAAAAATAAATAAATGAATGACAAACTCACAATTTTAAGCTGCATACGCCATTCGTATCTTTCAGGAGTTACGGTTAAATTAGTTTCAAGTACTGATTAAATTAACAACGCTACTCATGAGCAACAACTTTCAATTTATTTATTTTTAACATATACATCTATAATACTCCCTCCGTTCTCTCATAGGTGTCATGTTTTGACTTTTTTCGATCAAGAGCTTTCAACTTTGACTCTCGATTACTCTTAAACTATAATATAAAGAATTTAACGAAATTATATTATGAAAATTTGAGTTCTATATTTTCATAATATAATTTCGTTAAATACTTTATCATTATAGTTTAAGAGTAATCGGGAGTTAAAGTTGAAAGTTGTTGATCGAAAAAATCAAAACAGGACACTTCTGAGAGATCGGAGGGAGTATATAAAATTCAGCGCCATTACCTAAAACAATTTCAGGGGTGATTTGTTAGAAGGTTTTAGATAAAAGCATGTCATTATATTTAGTCTCTGGGGTCATGTACATATCGCTAAAAATGTAATCCATTACTAGCTCCGTCGGGCTCAATTGTTAAGCCCTAATTCATAAGGGCGGGGGCATGAAGATTACAAATGGTATCAGAGTCAAATCAACTCCAAACCACAACGGGGGCAATTGATTGGTCATTTGGTCTTGAACATGTCGCGGCAAGGACATCTTATAATTTAAGAAATTAATGAATTGTAAACATCACTAGTACGACTAACAATGCACACCTTTATTTCCAAGAATACATTTACAAGAACTGTAATGATAAATGTGTTTTCTCGAGATGAATCTTACTATAAGTGACTCACTAATTAAACAGTTTTTATGTGTGCGCTATAAATGAGAATAAATTGATGAATAGGTGAGAATGAGCATATCGCTAGGGAAGCAATTCATGAATAATAATGAAAAAAGATGGTAACTTTAGAATCTGTAGCTAAAATGGGAAATCTGGTGAGGACTAGCTTTCCGTACCAGAATATGAATTACTAGTAGGAGAATATTGGGTAATGGAATGGGGAGAAGGATGGATAGTGGCTATCGTAGTGTACAACCATTACCTCGTGATTGCCCGGTCGGCCGGGCAACAAGCCAACAAGGATTAGAAATTCGAATTGTCGTACGTTTTTAATAGTTAATACCATAAGGTCCTTAACTTTAATCACTTTCATTTAAATATAGAGTTCATAATACCTCTAATAGAAAAAAAATAGCCAATAAGGAGAGGAGGCCGGTATGCAGTTTGATCACAATAATTTTGTTTTAAACTTTAATTAGTACACTAGTTAATTAACCCGTCGAGTACTCGACGGGGCATAAAAAGTTGTGCGCACACTTGTTACTATATAAATTTGATTGTGTTGAACTAAAAATAAAGAAAGATATCGCTCATATATATATATTGTTACACAATTGTTTATCTCTCTACTTGGTCTATGTTTCTTATAATCATTACCACGCACCAACTCTTACTTGAAACATCTTATAGTATCCAAAAACTTAATGGGATGTATTTTTTCATTGAATTAGAATGTCATATTGAAATTTAATATCACCCAATTGTCATTTTCATTGGCATTAGTACTATTATCGACATCCAATAACCATCGGGATCGACTATGCTATTTCAATATGAATGTCTTTCCTTTGCCCTATGAGCATGGTCAATACTCCACCTTTTCCATAGAAAAATGTTGAATTTACAAAATACTTAACATGATGTATTTTTTCATCTTCAAACTTAACATGTACATGCATAATATTCATATGTGTCATAATTAATATTGAGTATAATGTCATCCACATGAATGTCTTTCATTTTCCCCGTGACCATGAACTTGTCATGGATCCTATATCACCTTCCTCTATTTTCCTCAAATTAAATGGGTTTCAATATTGGAGTTCAATAGTCATTCAACAAAACCCCTAATATGTTGTACTTCAAAATAGGATAAGCAAGAATACACTTATTATAGATAGGAAACCTACTGGGTAGTACCATCTATTGTGATTGTTATTGTAAATAATTATCACATGAGTACACCAATCAAACACATCCACTATTTCAGCATAATTAAGACTGAGTATAATGTCATCCACATGAATGTCTTTCATTTGCCCCGTGATCATGAACTTGCCATAGATTTTATATCACATTCACCCTAATTTCCTCAAATACGTTCCAATATTGGATTTCAACTCTCATTCAGCAAAACCCTTAATCACTTTAATTTCAAAATAGGATAAAACCAATATACACTTATATGGATAGATAGTCTACATAGTAGTCGCATCAAATGCAATCATTATTTTAATTATTATGAAACACAATCAAACCCATCCACTATTATAAATTATTTCGGCATAATTAAGACTGAGTATAATGTCATCCACATGAATGTCTTTCATTTTCCCCGTGATCATGAACTTGTCATAGATTTTATATCACGTTCACCCTAATTTCCTCAAATGCGTCCAATATTGGATTTCAACTCTCATTCAACAAAACTCTTAATCTCTTGAATTTCAAATAGGATAAAGCCAATATACACTTATATGGATAGATAGTCTACATGGTAGTCACATCAAATGCAATCATTATTATAATTATTATGGAATACAATCAAACCCATCCACTATTATAAATTATTTCGGCATAATTAAGATTGAGTATAATGTCATCCACATGATTGTCTTTCATTTTCCCCGTGACCATGAACTTGTCATGGATCATATATCACCTTCGCTCTATTTTCCTTAAATTGAATGGGTTCCAATTAGAGTTCAATAGTCATTCCACAAAATCCCTATTATATAGAACTTCAAAATAGGATAAGCAAGAATACACTTATTATAGATAGATAGCATATAGGGTAGTAACATCTATTGTGATTGTTATTGTAAATTATCACATGAGTACACCATTCGAACACATTCATTGTTTTTAAGACTCGGTATAATGACATCCACATGAATGTCTTTCAATTGCCCCGTGATCAAGAACTTGCCATAGATCCCATATCACGTTCACCCTATTTTTCTCAAATGCGTTCCAATGTTGGACTTGAATTCTCATTCAGTAAAACCCTTAATCTCTTGAATTTCAAAATAGGATAAAACCAGTATACACTTATTATGGATAGATAGTCTACATGTAGTCCCATCAAATGCAATTATTATTTTAATTATTATGGAACACAAACCCATCCACTATTATAAATTATTTCGGCATAATTAAGACTGAGTATAATGTCATCCACATGAATGTATTTCATTTGTCCCGTGACCATGAACTTGCCATAGACCCTATATCACCTTCACTCTATTTTTTCTCAAATCCGTTCAAATATTGGAGTTAATAGTCATTCAACAAAACTCCTACAACATATTTGGATTTAGACTATAGAGGCCTCTCGACGTCTATAATTGACCTCACATTTGGGTTTCAATTATAGAGGCCCCGAATACTGTTCACATTTTGAGAGACATCTCGTTTTTTTCCTCTCATATTCCCTCTCTCTAGGGGTTTCATCTTTCTCTCTTTATTTCCAACTTTCTCTCTTCCAATCAATAATCAACATCTCATACTTTCACTCATAATATTCGAATAAAATCTATTTTTGGTACTCTGGAGAGCGTCCGTGTCCAATTTATGTACTTTATTGTAACACGTTGCCAATTTTGATACATTTTCAATTTAACGACAAAAAAATTAAATAATTCAAGCATGGTAATCACACATCCAACATATCGAAAATAGCGAATAAAATAAGAATAAAAAATGCAAAACAAAAATGAAAAATTGGCGGGTGCTATGTACACTTTTGGTACTTTTTGGAGTACCAAACTGGGATTTTAATGCATTTTATAAGACATGACAATTTTTCCTATTGTCTTGAGAATTTTGGCCCGACAGGTTAGTGGGTGTCACATGCTTGTATTGTTCACATTTTTCCTGTTGAATTAGAAAGTATCTAAATTGAGCAGGGTTGCACTCTGGAGTACCTGAATAGGGCAGGGGGCACTCCGGAGTACCTGGAATGAGTTTTACCCCATACAAATCAAATGATAAACTTATACAGGGATGGTGGTAGTAATAAATAACTATTTTCTAAATATTTTTTATTGATTAAAAGTTTATATGGTAGTACCATAATTGAATCGAATATTATTGTAATTCTAATTTATTTCGGTAGATAGACCTACCATATGGTAGATAGAAGATTTATTTTTTAGGGGAGGGAAAAGATTGACTATATTTAGGTATGTAGAATTTAGGGTTGAATAAAATAGTTTAATTCAAATAAAAAAAATTTTAAAAAAATAATTACTTTATATAGGGAATTAAATTGAATTTTTATTCAAATAATTGAGAAAATGCCACGTGGATTGGAGATTGGATGATATTTTTAGAATGGAAACTCTGCTTTTATATATTATATAGATATAAATTTACACAAAGTCGGGTGGGAGATGGTCTCTATATTTAGATATTCTCCGTGTAACTTTAGGTTATCAGCTAGCTTATAAGCTTAAGTTCGCGTTCACGTAATATATTTATTAGCGTGTAAAATAAGTCTGTTATTTGAACGCAAGCTTATAGTAGCTTATTATATAATCTAATCAAGTTAGTTTATTTTTTTAATAAGCTAACTTATTGTCTTTCATATATCATCTTTCATCTTCCCTAAGATTAGTTTTGTCATTGCTAAGGGAGTGGGAGCCCAACTTGTTTCTCGGCTGCCCACTAATTTTGTGTAAACATTCGTTGTTTTTAATTTTATTTATTTCCACTTTATAATTAAAAAAATAATAATAACTAATGACAATAATAAAGAATAACACAATATATGTTGTCAAATACATGTTCGTAACTTGAAGAATGATGATTAATTAATAGTGTAGATATAAAAATCTCATTTATTTTTGTTTTGAAAAGTAATAATAATTAATTTATTAATTATAAATTAATTATTAATTATTAATTATATAACATGAAAATATGACAAGCTAGCTTATCAACTCATTCGCTAAACACATACACTAAACTCAGCTAGTTTATCGGCTGACTTATCAGTTAGTTATTCAACTAGCCTATCACCTAACAGCTCCAGCTAGCTTATCAGCTAGTTTTGCTAAACAGATTTTGAACTTTGTCTAGTAAAACTAGCTTATAAACTAATTGGAGCTGATAAGTTAACGGATAATGCTGGTGATAAGTTAAGTGGGTGTTTGAAACAACTTACCACTTAACTTATCCTACTTATCACTTATTTTAAGGAGAAACATCTTTTTCGGTGTTTGCAACATCTTATAAGCAGCCAAATTCTCTTAAATTAAACTAGATAAGTTGAAGTTAGAGAATATGGATTGTACCTCCAACTTATCCTTAAATTAAATTGGATTTTAGTTGTTTTGTCAAAAAGTTGAGATTGCAAACACTACTTCTACAACTTATCTAACTTTTTTAAGTGGTTTCAGTAAACACCCATAAAATTATCTAATAAACCAACTTTACCAATTTCTCTTCTAATTAATCTTCTTATTTTTAAATTGAAGTTGTTACAAACAAATGATTTTAGTGGAAGTGATTAGCGAATGAGCTGATAAGTTAGTTGATTAATTAACTGTGAATGAATTAGTTAGTGTTACTATCAGCTCTATTTGTCTTTCCTTTTTGTTTGTTACTCATTCGGGTGTTGTTTGAATATTAGAGATTCTTGCAATCCGTATGCGACTCATTTATTTCCTGAACAAATGAACGCAAAAAAAAAAGGAAGAAAAAAATTGGATGGAGAGAAAATAAAAAGAAGTCTTGATAATTCTATTCTTGCTCGAGACAAGATCGGATCATTTCTTACATTATTACCAGTACTAGGACAATGTGTTGGTACTTATTACTATAGTATGTGATCTTGTTTCATTTGATCACAGGACAGTGTAGTGTTGTATTGTATTTTATTTATTTATTTGTTTATGTGTGGTACTGGCCCTTCAAATTATTGTATGTCAACGTCCCACAAATTTAGTGGAAGGAAAAAGTACTTTCTTGGAAGTGAACTAGAATATTCCTTGAATATACCGTAACCTGCTTTGTATGTGCTGATGTGCAAAACCCGTTCAAGTTTGCCACGCCGGCAGCCACACTGGGATCGACGCCGTCCCCGGCCAATGGAACGGTCTTACAACACTCCATCATTGCCTAAGCAGCATCTGAAATTTTTTCAGAGAAATGCTATTATCTCAAGGACTAATGAATCTACCTGCACGGCTGCCCCGAGGACAAACTATTCTATTTACTTCGTCCTGTTAGACCACCTGCATTTGTTGCGAGGCTAAGTCTAAGGCTAAACGGCTTAAATTGGTCATAGCCGCGGTTAAGCAGTTTTTGTCCGCATCAGTCACGGCTTAAACGCGGCTAAGGTAAGGGTAAGCCATGCCACGTCATTTTATTATTATTATTATTATTATTATTATTATTATTATTATTATTATTATTATTATTATTATTATTATTATTTATTTTTTGGTAAAGAAGAATGAAAATTTGTTGTAAAAAATTTCATACACAATCAAGTTTATAGATGGAAATCACGAATATATTACATTAACTTTTACCGAATTTGAAACACAATATTACAACAAGTTCTGCTTAATTGAAAACAAACAACTGACACAAACAACTAAAACTTCATTCTTTGATCCTCCAAATGTGTTCAACCAAGTCATATTTGACTGTTTTGAGTTTAATTAAGAAGGAAAATATGAGTTGGAGAAGTTGTGAGCAAATATATCCAAGATTGGTGTCTATTTATAGATCTCGAAAATTATGACCGTTGATAATTTTTTTTTATTTTTATCATTTTTATTTTAAAAATTATGACCGTTTTAAATTTAAATAGAAAAAGTAATTAAAAAAGAAAAAATAAATAAAAGCAAGTCCACATGGCGCCAATCTTACCCTCTTGCTAAAACGCGGGCTAGCCGTGTTTTCGGGCCACTTTGTTCCTTTTAGCCGCTGCTAATAGGAACAAATGCAAGAGGTATTACAAGTCTAACACTTTATTTTATTGATTTTTTTAATGTTCGATTTGACCTCAAATTAATCCTAAACCATACAATTAATATAGTTAAAAACTTTAAAATATGAAAATGTAAACATTCTAGTTTTATAATAGAAAATTTCAAATTATTTTTATCATATACTTTAAGGTCAAACTAACCTCGAAAAATGTTAACAAAACAAATTGTTGGACTTGGTTAGTAAGTACTTAATTACTCTATAAGGTCACCAGGAAACGGTAGAGCAATTTAGCATCGCGGCTGGCCCTATAAAATATGGGATGTTCCGATCCAGCCTACTCCAGGCCTTGACGCAGGCCAGGGTGGGCCTGAATTATAAATGGCTTTTTTTTTTTTCCCTTCATTTGAAAAACATGCACATCAGGAATTCAAGAAATCAGGATCATAAGGATATGGCATTATATTTGCACATAAAAAATTCAAAATCATCATCATCAGACTCTGTTCTTTTCACCTGAAAATTGATTAAGTTCAGATCAGTTCAGATCAGTTGAGTTCAGATTTGCCTAATAGTATAGTATTTTGTACTACAAATAAGTTCAGTTCAGTTCAGACTTTTTCAGACGAAGAGAACAGAGCCTTACTGTACTAAAATGCTCAAGTATTATATAGCTCAATTACATAAATCTTATACAAGATTACAAGTCATACGAATTACTATGATCCTACTAGTCTACTTCTAGTACAACATAGTAACAACTGATTTGTAATATAAACTAAGGAAACATAGGAGCATTAATCACAGTAGAAGATTCATTGGAGTATTATCACCTGGAGATGAATAAAGATCAGATCGAAAAAATATTAAAGATGAATACCTCAATCAACAACACAACCACGTCTAACAGTGTGACTATTTTCTTTTCTTTTTTATTGAAGAAGCAAAAAAATTTATTAATGATAGAGCAAAGAAATGTTCAGAATAATTACATCAATATTCAAAAACTGGAACAAGCCTTCGGGCAATATACGTCCAACCAAAACACCAAAACCTCATAACCCAAAAATCGATCCAGCCATAATTTGCGAAATAATCCAGCCACAGTACCTCTCCAAAACCAATGACAAGAACTCCTACTTCCAAAAGCCATATCAACCCATCACTCTCCACAAAGATAAGAGATAGCAAGAAATTCACACAAAGATAAGGGATAGCAAGAAATAGTAAACAGTGTGACCATTTTCTATTTTCCTTTTATAGACATAGAGTTCATTAGGATTGTCGACTAGGCAGGATAATGAATTGGACCTCGTAATACTCAGTGGGCTAGAATAGCGGTAAATTGGACACAATCAGGATTGGGCCTGTAGACAGTAGGAAGGAATTGGATTAAAGGTTTAATCAATAATTGGGCTGCCAACTCTGAACGGACCAATTCGAAACAAACGCAATAAATCGTAAATTCGCATTTTCAATTTATTACAAGACCTCTATTTATTAGTCATCCGCTTTTTAAAAGATTATTTACGATTGCTTTTGGAACGATTTTTTAGAATATTGATGGTGTTTAACGTGATGGTACAGTTTATAATAAAAGTTAATAAAAAAATAAAACGTAAACAATCTTATTATATCTTATGTATGTGGGATTTATAGTTAGAGCTATTTTGGTGGAAATATACTGTACTAAATTACTAACCCAAGTAAAGAGTGATCTACGAATTGCTTTTCCTTTATGCTTGTATTCTCCACCTGCATCATGGACCTTTATCCTGCTTTATTTCATTTTTGACCTTCTTTTTTCTCCTTTTCCTAACTTTAAATCTAATTTTTTTGACCGTTGCTTTTCCTCTCTCAACTCTCAAACAAACGTCTCTTTTTTCCTTCTCTCTCACACACAGACACACGCAGTCACACACAGAGACACAACTGTGATCAATCATTCGTTTTCAGGCAGGGGGACAAAACAACTCTTGCATTTGAGGTACGAATGAATTTCTTTCTTCTGTCACTCCATTCACATTTCTCACCTTTCTCTTCTAGTTTTACATCTACTTCTTACTTAACTAGTACTAGTTCTTAGTATACTAATTGCACCTCAATTCAATTGAACTACTTCCCAAACACAGTTTTGTTTCAGCTCCATGTCTTTCATTTCTGCTCTCAATTTTGCTTCATTTTTAGCTTTCTTGCTCATTTTTATACCTAATTCTTCATGGGTTTTTCTTGTGTTTGAAAAAGATTGCTTCTTTTTCAGTTCTTGATATCAGTTTTTAGCTCAATTTCACTACATTTCAGCTTTCCTCTAAATCCTTCATGGGTTTTTGCTGTTTGTCATAAAGATCGCTTCTTTTGCAGTTCTTGATAACAGTTTTAGCTCAATTTCACTACATTTTCACACCAGATTTCAGATAGGCAAGCATGATTTTTTTTCCTTTTTTTTTTTTTTTTTTTTTTGAGAATCAATTTCAGAACTGTAATTAATTATGCAATAGTTTAGTACTGTATCTCACTTTTTTCCTTTTTTTAAAGAATTAATTGTCATGCCCTTTGTGTGTGCTAGCTTTAGTACTTTGTTACACTGGTTAGGTTTTAGGCCCTGTTGTTGGTGACTTGCCATTGAAGGAAAGTATTTACATATCATTTTATTATTAATGCTGTTATTACTTATTAGCATTAGGTCTCTTTCTTTGCTTTCCCAGAAAACTTCTACTTATTCTACTACCTCAGAGATAGTTAATGTGTTTTCCTCTTTATTATAGCAGTGAGGATTACTTATGAATCTAGTGCTCACATCAAAACAGCTACGCCTTTACGATTTCCATTTCGATTATAGTTTAAAGAATTCGTAGACGATTGTGAACGAGAAATGGGATGCTCTACATCGAAGTTAGATGATGAAGAGGCTGTGCAACTGTGTAAAGATAGGAAGAAGTTTATTAGGCAAGCTGTTGAGCAGAGAACCAAGTTTGCTACCGGGCATGTTGCCTACATTCAAGCTATGAAGAGAGTTTCTGTGGCATTGCGTGAGTATGTGGATGGAGACGAGCCTCGTGAGTTTTCATTAGACTCGTTCACTACACCGGTAAAGAAAACGAGTCCTGGTTTTATTTCCATAACACCGAATTCCTTACCTTTTAAGCCTGATCCGAGTGTTTCATACAAAATCAATTACTACAAATCTGGTGGAAATTCTTCGATCTCTGTTGAGGAGAGACCGCCTCGATCTCCAGAAATTTATAGAGTCGATGCTTACGCACCTGTGCAACAACATTTCGGTATGGACAGTGTTTTCGCAATGCAATCTTCTCCTGTGGGTTCCTCATTCTTCAGCTATTCACCTAGTGATAACCGACCAAATTACCCTTCACCTTCACCACAAACATCTCAATGGGATTACTTTTGGAACCCTTTCTCATCACTAGACTATTATGGGTATCCAACAAGAGGAAGTCTCGACCGCACCATGATTGATGACGAGAATGCTGGGATACAGCAAGTTCGTGAAGAAGAAGGCATACCCGAGTTAGAGGAGGAAACGGAACAAGAAGATTTTGATGAAGAGGTCATTAGGAAGGAAGAACAACCTGTTAAGGTTAAGCCTAATGTAAACTTTGTTAGAGAAAAAGTTGTTGTGGAAGATGTTGATGAGAGTGATACAAGCGAAGAAGAGGAAGAAGAAGAAGATGACGATGATGATGCGACGGAAGATGAGCATGAACATGATACAAGTAGCCAAGATTTGCAGTCCCATGAGCACGAAAGCATTGCAGTAGCGAAAGTTCAAAATGTAGGTCATATTAATAAGGAAAATGCGGTTGCTGAATCTGATCAGAAAGAGGAAACGCCTGGGTTCACTGTATATGTAAATCGAAGGCCAACGAGTATGGCAGAAGTTATCAAGGATCTCGAAGATCAATTTAAGAATGCTTGCCATGCGGCCAGCGAAGTGTCCACCATTTTGGAGGCCAGAAGAGCGCAATACTCTCCGTCATCTAGTGATCACAAAGGTTTGTTGACATCATCCAGTTTGGCTTGTAATGTTTCTGACAACATGATAGACATGTTTACAAAATTCCTCTTATCTTCTCCATTTTGCAGCAATGAAGATGTTGAATCCTGTAGCACTATTCAGGTCTGCATCCCGGACGTCATCATCAAGATTTGCAGTGAGCACTTCAGTTTCGAGAGATGAAGACGACGGGAGCAGCAACGAATTGTCAGACGAGCCGGGCATGTTTTCTGGCAGTCACCAATCTACTCTGGACAGATTATATCTTTGGGAAAAGAAACTTTACCAGGAAGTTAGAGTATGCTTCTCAAACCAAGAAACTATTGAAATGAATCTACTTCTTTACTTTTATACAGCTTGAAGCCACCAAACTAATGCCAACCAACTCTGTATGCAGGCAGGGGAACGCGTACGGATAGCATATGAAAAAAGTGTGGACAGCTAAGGAATCTTGATGTGAAAGGTGAAGATCCTTCTCTCGTGGACAAAACGAGAACTGCGATAAGAGATCTTCACACTCAGATAAAAGTTTCAATTCACTCGGTTGAAGCTGTCTCGAAGAGGATTGAAACTCTAAGGGACCAAGAGTTGGAGCCTCAGCTGTTAGAATTGGTTCAAGGGTATATACTATATTCCTTCCTGCTTTTCCCTTCTTGTTATTTGATGATTTAGTTTACATCACCTGAGCTTCTGGTCATTTCTATTTCAAAAATCGGGAAAGGCAAGAATGATCTTGGACAAGACCGGTCACTGTTCAGGACATGATTGAACTAGTGAACCAAGAATTTGTTATTTGAATTATGTTCTCTGGCACTAGATGCTTCGTTCTTTAGCTAATTATATAGATATGAAGCTGATCAAGATAAGATGTACTGTCTGGCTAGTTGTAAGGAGTACAAGCAAGTTTTCTTATAGCAGGTTTTGGAGGAAGTACTAGTGATATTTATTTTTGGAACGGGCAAAGCGAAAGTACCAGTGATATTGTTGAACTACATGGTTAATTGATCCCACATAAGTTTCAGAGCTAGCTTTCGTAGTAAATTTTTACAGTTCTCACTTTTAAAACGTGTTTAGCAAACTCATACGATCATTATATCTAATTACTGACAGGCTAGCAAAGATGTGGAAGGTGATGGCCGAGTGTCATCAACTGCAGAGGCGTACGCTAGATGAAGCCAAGATTTTACTAGCAGGGACACCTTCAAAGCTACACGGATCAAAGAAATACACGATAATGTCACCATCCGAGCCACACAGGCTAGCCCGATCAGCCGCTAACCTGGAAACCGAGCTAAGAAACTGGAGATCCTGTTTCGAATCATGGATCACTTCTCAACGATCCTACATGAATGCATTATCAGGATGGCTCTTCCGTTGTGTTCGCTCAGATCCCAATGGTTCAAAGTCCCCATTCTCTCCACGCCGGTCACTAGGAGCCCCACCTATATTCAATATCTGCATCCAGTGGTCTAGATTTTTGGATAACATCAGTGAAGCCCCCGTGCTTGATGGACTCGATTTTTTCGCTGCAGGTGTGGGGTCATTGTACGCGCAGCAGTTGAGGGAAGATTCTAGAAGGCGTAATTCTGGTGGTGGATCAAATTCAAAGAGGTTTGAAGCAGAAATGGAGATGGTGGAGGCAGGGCATGAATTTGAGGATGAATTGATGACCGCCGAAAAAATGGCAGAGATAGCTATAAGAGTGCTGTGTGCCGGAATGTCTGTCGCTGTGAGCTCGTTGACAGAGTTTGCGGTGAGTTCGGGACAAGGGTATGCTGATTTGGTGAAGCAATGGAACAGTGTGAAGCAGCAACCTGCTGATCAACGTTTAGATGGGAATGGAACAACAGAGAAGTGAGTGAATGAGTGATTGGCTTTAGTTGGTAGGTTTAGGAGGAAATTACTGTAAATCAAACGACACATGTAGAAGAGTAGTAGGTGGTAGACGATCCCTTCCAGCCCCAGTCTCCCATATAAACTTCAGTTTGGAGTTAAATTGTTTTGTTCCTTCAGGAAAACTGGAGATTGTCATGACAAAGCTAAGAAACAAAAAATATTTTTCTCCTAAATTAGAATTATGATCTGATTTTGTAGAAATGTTGATGGTACTTCTGTGAATATGCTCAAACTGTCGGTAAATTATTCACAGAGATAACCTGGTTCCCTTCATACCGTTTCTTACTTGCAAAGAAGTTAGAGCAAGATTTAATCTTGAAAATATTTACTGCACCCTATGAAGAATAAGCAAATTCTGTTTTGAGGAGGAATGAATCAATGCATTGCTAAACTGCCTTGAAGAACTCCAGAGACAACAAAATTCATTCATCCGTTCATTGATCTCCATCGGAAAGTAACCGATTGAATGTTCCAGCAAAAATGTAAAAGAAAGATTCTCACGCACTCCCGAATTAACAGTTTTTGCGAAATGCCAACTCTACTCTGGAATAGTACAATGCTAGTCTATGCATATCTTTCCAAAACTCCCCTGTAAGGGAAATAAATAAAATTGCCAAGGCAAAAATTTCTTATTCAGCCCAACACATTTTACCTCTACCGGTAATTCTATTCGTAACCCAGAACATCATCATCATCAAGCTCCAGATCAGTATTGTCAGATCCACCAACGAGGGAGAGGAATACTAAAACAGCAACAAGTTGAGTGGCCAGAAAGTATTTAGCCCTTCTTTTAAATTTCTTCTCTTCCTCTGTCTTCTCCCTCTTAGGTTTTCTCTTCGGTTTTGAACCTATCAAGTCAAAAAGCAAAAGTATCATCTCAGTACTGCTAGGGAAAAAAATGACATGATGTCAGCAAAGCAACAAATAAAATCCAAAATGCATACTTGAAAATTACAAGCGCTATTATTTGTCACTTGATTACAACACCCCCAAAGTCAAGAGTGTCCACTGGGAAGGTAGACCTCAGCAAATGATTTACAACCCCATTATATTCTCAAGGTTCTTCTAATCTGTTCATTAAACTTTAATACCAATTCACCGACTTACAAATTGGGCTAATGTGAAAAATGCACTCTGTCTAACAGAAGAAAGACTGGTGTAGGTAGAATTAGAACAATTCCATGGACCTAATCAGCTAAAACAAAAGTTCAACGAAGGATGCGTTTTTCTTAACCCAATAGAGAAATCCAGCCCATGTGCCAATCTCTTTTCTAATGGACTGGCGTAGTTCATTATCATCAATCAATACAAATAACAGTATGAGCACCTGAGGCATATCATACTCTCTATTTATTATTCATCAACCTGTTATAAGTTATAACCCACTTCCATGAATCTAATAGTCATCAACTTCCGGAACAACTAAGGCACAAATTTCTCAGATATGAATATGGATGTATCAAGTCAATGTCAAAATGATTAGGCCCATTATTCATATTAGATATCTTGCAGCTGACCAAATGGATGCATTAGTCTGCTTTCCCTTTCACTCAAAGCTGTTTATATTTTATAAACCTTCAAGACATCTTGAGAAGTCCTGGAAGAGGCAGTATTTATACAAGACATATTGCAATTAGTCTCATCCCACTCTTCCCTTGTGTGGTTAGTAACTGTAACGAATTTTACAGCAATACTAAAGCATTCAATTTCTAAGAATATTGAATGTGTTAAAGCATTCAATTTCTAAGAATATTGAATGTGTTCTATCCACCACTGCCAACTGCTGCAGTTCACTTCCACAAATCTAACAGTTTTATGAACACCTAAAGCAGGCAGTGCTTATGCATGTAAGAATCACTGCAAGCTACAGACTAGATGTTGTTAACATTTATCTGTTGTGGTCCCATGTTTAAAAACACAATAGTTGTCAGAAAAATCTTATCAGGACACTGCAAAATGGATGTAATTCACCAAATGCGGGATGAGAAGGACCAATCGTATATTTCAAACCACCAATTCTCACTGAACTTCATCTGTAGAAACATCTATGTAAATGTCTTGGGGAATTGGGGTCACTTAAAGGTAGTGTTAGGAAAGTCTTTGATATTCTTCACTGACCCTTTCCTCTCTCTCACACATCACTTTAATGTTCTTTGCTCTCACTCCTAAGGTTTATTTATCCCACCTCAGTGGGTGCTAATTTCCTCCCTGGTCCAGGTTTTATGTGAGTTATTTGGATGTTCGAATTAGGATCTAATGGCGTGGGTCTGGCATGAAAATGTAACGAGCAGATTTGAGAGTGAAGAGAATTTTATAGATTCGTGCAGTATGTCCAACTGAAGCATCAGTTGGGCAGAATAGGAGTTCCAATAGCTCAGATGTCTATTTGTTTTAGTGAGTATTCTGTGTTAAAGTAATTTGATGAATGGAAAACAATCCTACTGGTCCTTATATGCAGGTTGAATAAGATCATAATAACAAAAAACTTACTCCAGCTTGAAGGACCTCGCTTAGAAGATGAAGATGAGGGGTCTGACTGGAGAACCGATGTAGACGACGGACTGGCATCTATATACTCAGCTTTAAGATGCTCAGCATAATTCACAAGATTAGTGTGATCCAAGAGCTTGCTGCGTAGAAATGATGTTTCCTATACATCAGAAGAAAAGTAAATATGAAATATTGATTGAACACAAGAAGACTACACTTAAATGTTAGAAACTGATCCATAACCATTGAGAAAGTATAAACAAAAAGAATTGGAGTAATGAAAATGTAGCATTCAAACACTTTATACATTTGAGTGGATGACACCTCCAATCACTATTTCACATTGGACTATGCAATGTCCGTACAGATTCATCACGCCCAAAACAAAACAACAAATACAATAAGAACTTTGCATGCCAAATGCAAGAGCTATGAGTTATATACTACATCATTGGAGCTGTGGCTTAGAGATGTTGCGGTACCAACTACCAAGACAGTGGTTAAATCAGGTTTATCATTTCCATTGATCAAGAAAACTAAGCAAATCAAGAAGAAAGGGAAGTAATGTGATATTTGATTTGAATGCGAGTAAATTTAACATGTCACACATTACCACAAGATAAAAAAACAGATATATGTAATAAAATGAGTGCCACGTGGCCTCAACCACGTCCTACTAAATGAGTTACAGGTATGAACAAGAAAGGAATATGTAACATTAAGGGAATTTAACTGTAAAAAATCTATGTGATTTAACTGTTAAAGTATCTATGTAACCATGAGCATGTTCCGGGGAAGACACTATGAGCAACAGGCCCTCCTATCAATCCTACCAACTCTATGTACTGTTAGTCCTATTAGAAATAAAATTATTACCCTCCCTTGAGGACATACGTCAATTAAAGAACATGCTGGTTGCTTATGAACACGACAAATGATTTGTCTCCAATAAATTGTGTCCTGGAAAGGTAACATGTGTCCAGAACATATGACAGGATTCACATGAACCAGTTACACAACAAAAACACCATGTATTGTCAACCAGCATGGTGAATCATAAGCAAAATAATTATATTGATTAACAATTAGAACTACTCACAGGTAAGGCGTGAAGCGTAAAAAGAACATGCCCCAGAACAACTGCATCCAAACTCGTCGGCCTGCATATGCACGCACAGATAGCATTAAGGACCATTATAATTCATCAGACCAAAAGTTCGCCCGAAACAATATGACATGCATCGATGACATCACCTGTTCTCAAAGAAGAAGGGCTGTTCACCTAACATGGATGATAAAGCCTCGTAAGCACGACGTGCTCTACTATATATCTGCCAGTTAAAACGAAAGTAAGAAATAACGCTGACATGCTACGTAAAGACCAAACACGAAGTAACAAGATCTTATCCATTTATTCATTTTGGATGCCCATAAAGAAAATGGACCATAAACACTTCAGAACAATTGTGTCCAATCAGGCAAATTACCTCTTCCTCTCTTCTATCAGCATTCTCCGACGTTATTCCCAGTATCTGCTTCACAGAGCGGACTTTCTTATAGTACAAAATCTTTCCTATCACCCAAGGCAAATCAGAATAATAAATCTTGTGAGCCGGTTTACTATCTGTTCCCAACCAAAGTTCATACAGAACAGCATCAGCCAGCCAAGACTCCGCCATGGCCTTCGTTGACACCCATTCAGGCACACCACCGATGTCGGCATCCAAATCAACAATGCCATCTTCCTTCATAGCCTTAATAACTCCACCCTTGTCATTATTATAAGCAACATATTCTCCAGATTCAACAAATGGTATTTGATCTGGTAAACAACAAATCAATTTCTAAGTAATCAAAGTTTCAAAACATATGGTAAGTTAATGGTGCCTCATAACAAAAGGAACGAACTGAGCTGACAGCTACACAAATATATATATATATATATATATAGTCGATAAAAAGCTGAAAATCAAGCAGGAAGTGAGAATGCGAGTGAAAGTAAAGGAATTTACCAGAATCAGGGTAAAGGGGATTGAAATCGAGGTTGAAAGGAATTTTGGAGAATCTGAGGTAAATGTAAACGGGGAGGCATGTAGGACAGGCAGTGGGCAGCTCGAAACAGGGCTTCCGGGCAACCAGCGTCAGCTTCTCTCGTTGTTCTGCTCCGGCAACTTCCATAGCTGAAAGAGATTGATTGTGTATTATCAAAATTTGAAGAATTGGTGTATGTGATTGATTACAATGGAACTTGGTGAAGACGAAACTTAGGTTACCGATTGAACCCTAATTGGGGATTTCTATTTGGACATGGGTCAATCTTCTTGTTAACCAAGTCATAACATATAGTAAAACCAATTAATTGATTATTTCCCTTTTTCCTCGATTGAAAAAAAAATATGGAAAATAATAATAATAAAGTAATTACAAAGATATCGTACAAGTTTTGTTATATCTCATTTGTATTTAGTGTATTTTACATGAAGCATTACAATTCGTTTTACAAAGAGATTTTTAGTTAGTATTAAATGGACTTTGTAACACCCGAACTAGGGAGCACATGTCTCTATTAAGTCAACGCTATAATGGAAAAAAATTCAGATACAAACCACTAGCATGAAATGGATAATAATTTTGGTTTTTCCTAATAATTAAAAGTCAAGTGATACGTGTAAATTAAGCAAATAAAACATATTAATGTGTAGTATTTATAAATGTTATGCTTGTTAATATTAGTCTTGCTAGTTAGTGTAAATATGCCATACTAGTACTAGTTGAGATAAAATATGTTATAAAATTATTACTTCTAGTTAGTTAATGGAACGAAGAAGATAAATATGCATGTTTCAATCAGTTGACATGGTCTATTTAGCTAGTAGATCCACACAAGTTTAATTCAATGCTACAACGGAAAGAAACTCGGATACAACCACTAACCTAAAGTGGGTAAGAAGCAAATTATACGATTGCACGGAATTCCAACGAGCACTGTGTATGATCAAGATCTGAATTTTACATCTCAATTGTGGAAACAACTTCATGAAAGTCTAGGAACCAACCTACATTTCACCACATCATCTTACCCACATACAGAGGACAATCAGAAAGGGTCATTTATTTTCTAGAAAATATGTTACGATCATGCACTCTCGATTTTGGTGGTAGTTGTGAGAAAAATCTACCTCTGATCGAATTAGCATATAATAATAGTTATCAGGCCACCATTCAAATGGCGCCATACGATGTCTTGTAAGGGAGAAAGTGCAAATCACCATTTAAGTGGGATCTTGATAAGTGTACTATATATAAATAACAAGACTCATATTAACAGGTGTAACATTTATAGATAGTACACTTAACCTATTCTATTTACTTACTTAATTTACATGTGTCACTTGACTTTTAATTACTATAGGAAAACAAAATTATTATCCATTTCAGGCTAATGGTTGTATCCGAGTTTTTTTCCATTATAACGTCGACTTAATAGAGTCGTGTGCTTCTTAATCCGGACGTTACAGACTTATACCTGATTTGGCCAGAGTGATGTTGCACAATCCGTCATTTCCAACGTGACCACCACTACATCTCTAGTGTGAGAGGCCTAAGTTGTTGGATTCATCATTGGTGGGTATTGTGTGTGGACTGGAACCATGTGAGGGTACATGTGAGTATAAACGTGTGAAGTTCTACAAATAGAGATCCATCATGCATATGTTACGAAAACCATTTTTTTATTTCCAATTATATATTTCCAATAACCGATATTATAGCAGTAACAATTGATAGTAAAACCGTAACAATTGGTGATATAACATTAACAAATGATAGTATACCATTAACAAATTATAGTATAAGTTGTTACTGTAATTATATTAGTGAATTATTTTATCAGTTGTTATTTTGTTAATATCGATACAATAACAATGGGAACTGATATCATAATGGTAACAACTAATAATATAAAATTAATAACTGATAGTATCAATCGTTAATGTTATACTATAAGTTGTTAATATTATACTATTAGTTGAGTGATAATAAACAAAAATCAAAATGATATACATGATGAATGTCTAATTGTAAATTTTTAACGAGTATATTAATTTGGTGAAAGTGATTTGTTTATTAAAATGAGTTATAATGAGAAATTTAAATTTGAAAGGGTACCATATACTCCCCTCTCCCATTATAAACATTTTACCATTTTTTACTTCCCATTAAAAGTTGATAAATTTCATTATTTGGTAAGTTTTCATAAATTCATATAAATTTTATATTCACTAGTTACAAAATATTTGTAAATCAATAATTCTAATTAAGTAAAATCAATACTCACTGTCATTAAAAAAATTAATAATCACTATCAATATAATTAAAGTAATATAATAAGCATGTTGATTCAATCAATTGATTGACCTACCAATCAATTTTAATCCGTTGATCTTGCTTATCCAATTTTAATCTGGTGGGTACATGTGTCATTAGTTAATTAAAAGATGTAGGGTTCGAATCCTGTTGGCGTGATTTTTCTCCATTATTTTTATTATTATTTTTATTGAAGGTGTTTGGTTTGTTGGCGTGATTTTTCTCTATTATTTGTATCATTATTTTAGTTGAAGGTGTTGGGTGCGAATCTTATTGACGTAATTTTTTTCTTTTTTATTTATTCTCTTTTTAAATTTTTATTTTTTAACATAAAGTTGTATGACATATTATACTTAATTTTAAAATATAGCCATGATATGTTCTTATAAAAAAAAGACATACTTCCTCCGTCCAATAATAAATGTAACACTTGATTTTGTTGACTTTTTCGATGATCATTTTGACCTTAAATTATTCTTAAATCATACGATAAAAATAACTAAAAACATCATATTATGAAACTAGAATGTTTATATGAAACACTTGACAATATATTCAACTAATGAAAAATACCAATTAACATGCGAAAAAGATGCATTGCAGATTTTGAAGTTGAATGCTTTCAAGTTTAGAGATGTATCCGATGGTTCTTAACTCATCGGAAGAATACTTTTTTATGTCTAATATAGTTCAATTCAAAACTATTAATTGCATAACTACAAAAATTATATACATTTATAGCATACCATTTATATTAAGTTTAATTACTCAATTAGTTATTTTTTTATTACGTTTGAAGTCATTATGTGAAAAGTATATATTCACTCCATTTATTTCAATGTATTATTTAATAAAACAATAATGTTTTACAAGATTACGCTTCACACGCTACGCGTGTGACGCGATTCCTAGTATAATATTATACTACTTTACTTGTATTATTGATATTTGTAACAAAGAACAAATGTATCAACTCAACTCAAGTAGAACGAAGTCAAATAGAAGTAGTACAATAAATTACGACCATTTTGAGAGAAACCCAAATAAATGTGACAACCTAGTAACATAAATAATAAATGAAAAGTGAAGTACCGAAATGTAAATGACTCCATTAAAAATTTGTAAGATATTTTAAGAAGCTATCGCTTATCCCAAGTAGCAGACAAGAACATAGCGTATGCAATCAATCCATTCATCACTACTCGACTGATAATCAATTATTATTTGTCTCAGCCCTACTAATATTTCCAAATCAGCCCAATGTCTTTGGAAATTACCACATTTTCACCCCCTTTTTAGCCATACATTCCCAGAAACGCCCCCATTTGGTGTCGCCTTCATTTCTATACATTCTCAACAAACCCCCATTCGTTTTCATTTTCGTCGTCATTTCCCAACTCAGCTCAGCAGCAACAAATTCTCTCCCTCATAGATTCTCTTTTATCCCCTTCTCTGACAGACACAACAAAGGCAAGGGTTTCTTTCTCTTTCTTTCTTTAACTATAAACCACTGTTTTGAACTACCAGACAGACCCTACTTTATCTAGGTATGTTTCTTGATTCTGTATCTCTGCTTACAAATGCTGAAAGTTTCCATCTTTACTCTCTTTTTAGTCTTTTGCTTTAGTTTATGGAACAGTTGACCTTGTTTGTTTGTTTGTTTGCTTGTTTGTGTGGTTACTTGGTGTATCATTTCTGATTGCTGTTTAGTTGCTTGTTTTACTGCTTCTTGCTGATTGACTTGATGCTGATTGCTCTTTACATGTGCAATTGTATGGTGAACATGTTCATACAGGAACCTAAATAGTAGGGTATATATTGATCAAAGAGGAATGGAATGGAGCAGGTGATTTGTATAATTTTGTATGTGCTCGGTGTAAGCGTAAACCTCTTTTATGGTGATGTGCTGTTTATCTGATAGATTACTACACATACTACTCATGATGGTAATTGAAAAAGAGAGGAAAGATAATTTGAGGGTTGAGGGTTGAGGGTTGCGATTGAATATATCCTTCTGTTTTCGGATAGTCAACCGTGTTATCTTGTAGAGTACTGTAGTGCCTTACCTGCATCTATGATTACTACGTTACTCGAAGTTTACACCACATGTCGACGTGATATCTCATACTACTGCTTTCAAATGAGAGGGACAGGGATCGTCTATAGTTGTCAGTGAATGAAGATGCTGCCGTAGTGTTTAGATAAGCGCAGCGCGAGTTGTGTAGCTTATAATCTACTATATCCATCCCAAATGAAGGGATGAGCTTTCCTTTTTCTTATGTTCCAAAATTATGGGAACGCCTATATATGTATGTATGTATGCATTTATTACTATTTCCCTTTTTTTTTAAAATGGTTCGATATCATTAAACGAATGAGAATTCAGGTTTGGCCGACTGAAAAATTTGACTTATTTGTCATTAAATTAAATAAGAATATTCATGACAAAATACACATAAATACACAAGTCAAATATAATTAATATGGGTATAGTGTCCATTGAGGTAAATTCAACTAAAACTCTTAATTTGTGTGCCCGGTTAAGTGTTCCTATTGTTTTGGGACGGAGGAAGTAGGATGATTGTTAAAAGGCTTCAATGTAGTAACTGGTTACTACCGTTATGACAGAACATGTTTCATTCTGGAATGTTTTGTTGACTAAACAGGCGCACATGTTAGTGAAATATATAATGTAAATGTTATCCAGACTTTTCAATTTTATACAAACTCACCTAAATAAATTTATATGATGAAGAGTCATAAGGTGTTCTTGATGGTAAGGAGTTGGAGTGGTATACGGGAGATGCAGAGTTAGAGTGAGGTCGAAGTTAAAAAAGTAGTGGTATAGGAATACTGTTAGCTCTGAATTGTGACCCCTTTGTAATTTAGCTTATACGAAAATAAAAAATAAAAATAAAAATAAATAAATAAATAAAATTATATGATCTATTTTATTTGGAAAGAAGTATTAAAAAGCTTATATTTTCCTTTTCAGTCTCTTTTTCTTAGCCTGCTTTGTAGGCAATGGCACCTCTCATTTATGTACAACTGCATTCATGATTTCTAGACATACATATGTCCCCCGTTACACATCTGTTGGGCATTTGCTGCCTTGTTGGTTGCTTAATTGACTTCATGTGGAGTCGACTAATTATCTCCCTTGTCCCTCAGGAAGCACTTTGCATGCGTCTACCTGTAAGATTTAAGAGAGACAACTATCCCCATTGCCATGGCAACTGAAAGTCCCATTAGGATATTGGAAGGGAAAGATAAGTGGCCGCCCACAAAGCAGTCTGCCAGGTATGCAGCCATCGAAGATCTTGGGTTGTTCTTCAAAGGTCAAAGTTTTCAGAGTCTTGATATAGATGTTACCCCAAGCCGGAGTGGGAGTGCACCCCCAAGCATGGAAGGATCCATTTCAGCAATTGAAAGTATCTTTTCCAAAAGAAAATCCACTTTGAATCCTGACCCAAATATTTCCATCATTAATAGGAGTTCACTGCAATTTCGTACTGATACAACTCGTGCACGTGGTACTAGTGTAACTTCTGGCCAATTCTTTGGGGGAAGCCTCCGCTCTCCTGAGTGTTCTGATATACTTGCACCCAATGGTAGTACTATCAGTAATCCGCAAGTAACTTCTCAAACTAAATATACCGATGGCTCTGTGCAATTGCCAAAGACCAGGCTCTGTGTTCAAGAGGAAGAATCTGAGAAGGATCTATCATATGGACAGAGCTTGTCTGTGTCGCTGGAGGAAACAGCGATTGTGGATTACCGTAGTGGTCCATCAGATGCTGTCCAGGTGACCTGTTCTGACTAAATCAAAGAAGAACAGAATCGTTCATTTGATGTGTAAAACTCATAAAATTTTATCTGTATTGCAGGAAGATTCTGACAACGCAATGCCACTTTCGTGTGATCAGAATCGTCCCATGTCTCATAAATCTATGGAAGAAGCAATATTATCTGACTCTGAGTCTCATGGTCAACACACTTATCCTACTACCACATCAACTGCTTGTGTGAATTCATCGAGCTCAGACGCTTCAAGCCTAGTCTCGTCATACGATGACACAAAAGGTACAGTAGTTGGGCCATCTCAACAGGAAAGAGACTTAAATGCTGCAAGAGTTGAGTTACTGCATAATCTCTCAATAGTCCCTCCTGAAGCTCCAAACGTTGTAAACACGCCTAGTTCTTCCAATATGGATTTTAAAAACAATGTGTTGCAACAGCATGCAGCTCCAGAAGGGGGCCATAGTATTCTAGTTCAGCCCTCTTACCCTCAGATTGTTTATCCCGGGATTAGTCATGGATATGGTAGCTCCAACCAGTTTCATTATGTTTCTTCAAATGCTTCAACATCAACAGTTCAACCCTTACTCCACTCGCCTGGATTTGCATCTCCATTGTATGCAGCACCAAATTTGTTGACGTCATCAAGTCTGTTTTATCCTAATATGCACCCAGCTGGTTTCTTTCCTACACAGTATGGCATGGGTAGTTACACATTTAACCCTGCTGTTTTACCTACATATATGGCTGGGTATCTCCCCAACGGGGCTGTTCCCGTGGTCTTCAATGGTGCTGCTTTTACCACTCCTGGAGTTTCAAGCGGAGGCAGTGTACATGCACGTGACATGCAAAATCTGCAGAAGTTTTATGGTCAAAGGATTCCTTTGCGACATGGCACTGACCCTTACCATCTGCAGTATATCAAGCCAGGTGCCCCAGTGTCATATGATCATCCTACCCCTAGACAGGATCCAAAAAAGGAGGCAGATCATGTTGTTTCACCTGGTGCATCGGTTATGAGTCCTAATTGGAGGTGTAACATGAATCATTCTCACTCGCCGAGTGGTAGCTGCAAATCTCATGGACTTCATAACCGTTGCAATGACACAAATTTATATTCTTTACTCGAAGAGTTGAAAACTGGTAAAGGTCAAGGATTTGAACTGTCTGATATATCGGGATATATTGGGGAACTTAGGCAAGTTCTTTCTTTCTTTCTGGCTGATCTTTCTTTCTTTCTTTCTTTCTGGTGAACATGGGCACACCAGTTAATCTTTCTTTCTTTCTGGTGTGCCCATGTCTAATGTTTACTGTCCATTGCAGTGTTGATCAACATGGAAGTAGATTCATCCAACAGAAGCTGGAGACTTGTCGAGTTGAAGAGAAGGTCTCTGTTTTCAGGGAGGTTATCCCTTACGCTTCCAACCTAATGACTGATGTTTTCGGAAACTATGTCATTCAGAAGGTACATTCACTAAATATTTGGTTATATCATGTTTATTTTGTTGGTAATTAGTAAAACTGCATGTTAATCTCTGTCTAATGAACTTGAGTAGCTTTTTGACTATGGAAGCCCGGAGCAAAGAAAGGACCTTGCAGAGCAACTGAAAGGTCAGATCCTACCTTTAAGTTTGCAGATGTATGGCTGTCGTGTAATTCAAAAGGTAAATATCTTGTCCTGTTTCACTATCGTGATCCTAGACTGCTTTTAAGGTTGACCTGCTTGAAGGTGTGGTTTTCTATCTGTTTTATCTGCTGCTCTTCAATTTTATATGCGGAAGCACTTTCCATACCCTTTTTACCACTCAACCAAATGACCTGAAAAAGAACAAAATGATAATTTGAACTAGCATTCCTTGGTGGATTAGGAGAGTGCAGCAGCTGATCTGCACTTTGGATATATATTGAGATTGTATGGATGAAGCTGATGGGCATTATTCTTTTCATGTTTAGTAATGGAACTTCTTGGCTTAATCGTCACACTCTCTCTAGTTGGTATATCATAATGAGATCTGTTTCTCCTTGACATGATGAAATGCTTATTCCATCGATAAGATGAATGGTGATGATAGAATTTAAATCTTCACTGACTTCATGATTCTTCTGTTTCATCTTTTTAATTTTTTTTAGTAGCTATAGCTTGAGTATGTTTTGTATTCCATGCTGTAGGCTCTAGAAGTTATTGATTTAGAACAGAAAGCAAGGCTTGTCAAAGAGCTGGATGGACATGTGACAAGATGTGTCCGTGATCAAAACGGGAATCATGTTATACAGAAATGTATTGAGAGCATCCCCTCAGATAGAGTCCATTTCATTATTTCTTCGTTTCGTGGACAAGTAGCCACACTTTCTATGCATCCTTATGGCTGCCGTGTCATTCAGGTAAATTATAGCAACCTTGTAACCATTTAGTTTTAGCTGCTTAGTTTGAAATGTTTAATTAGTTTTCTTGCTATGATTTGGTTCAAAGAGAGTCCTGGAGCACTGTAAAGATGAATCACAAACACAATTCATAGTAGATGAGATCGTGGACTCGGTCTCCTCACTTGCTCAAGACCAATATGGCAACTATGTGACACAGGTTGATTCCTCTCCATTCTTTTCATATCTGTCCATGCTCCTCTGCATTCTTTTCCTTTACCCTTCCCCCTTCTGTAACCATGAGTGGATAATTATGTTCTATGTTGAGACTTAATGATTTGTTTTCTGATGGATAATACAATTGTTCTCATTTCTTAATATCTGACTTAAGATTTTGATTGGCAGCATGTGCTAGAGAGAAGTAAGCCTCGTGAAAGGAGGACAATTATTGATAGATTATCTAAATCTATTGTGCAACTGAGCCAGCACAAGTTTGCATCCAATGTTGTTGAAAAATGTGTCGAGTATAGTGATTCTACTGCCAGAGACAAGCTGATAAAAGAGATTGTTGGTCGTGGTGATAAGCATGAGAATCTTTGGGTATGGCAATCCCTCTTTCGCTTTCTCTCTCTGTCTCATGAATTAATATACTTTTCTCCATTGCTGTTATGCCATGCTCTTTTATTTATTTATTCTTTTTCTCTCTTTTCTTAACATTCTCTATAGTTGTGCGGTGTCATTTACGAGGCTCATCGGCTTAGTTTACACATGTTAAAGTAGTTGGCAAACTTTAGAAAGTTCGGTGATCTTCATAAGTAGTTATAAACTTCTATTGTACATGTGCATTGATTGCCGTGCACATGCATTTTAAAACTTATCCTGTAGCGAAAGCTCCCTCTTGGTAATCTTTCACCAATTCTTAGACCGACCACAACGGTCGTTTGCTAAAGGTTGATCAAACGTTTGGCACAAACGCTCAACATTTGCATTATATAAAATGTGAAGTTTTGAAAGAAATGTAAAAAAAGATGAAGTAGTTTAAAAAGAAATGGAAAAAGAAAGAGAAATTTTGGGTAAGATATAGTATGAGGGTTGAAGATGAAGAGTATGATAGAGTTTGATGTGAGTGGAATGCTGACGTGGCGTAAACTAGACTTTGAGGGTTGGAGATGGTCTTAATTTGTAAAGTCCACTTCATTCATTTGAGATGTGTAATAGTAGCATCTAAAGGCTCTGTTTGATTGAGCTGAAAAATCTGAACTGAACTGAATTTATTTGAAGTATAAATTTCAACCAAGTAAATATGAACTGAACTGAAGTGATTTTTTAAGTTGAATCAAACAGAGCCAAAATAGGATATGACCTTTTATATATAGCAACCTGAATTTAGGAAGAAAAGGGAAAAGGAAAAAGAAAGAAGTACTTAATATGTGATTTACACTTCTACCAATGCTGGCTATTCTGTTATTTTGTGTATTGCCTTTTTATTTTTATTTTATCGCCCAGTTTAACTGTTTCGACTTATGGCATGTCTGCCAGTCCGCTATTCTTTTAATAAATATAGTTGTTCTTATCATATTTATCTCCTCACATGTTAATTATTCTGTTTATATCCCTCAGATTATGATGAAAGACCAGTATGCTAATTATGTCATCCAGAAGATCATACAAAAAAGCACGAGTGATCAGCGGAAAATGCTACTTGGGCTTGTAAGAAATCATCTCACTGCTTTGAAGAAATATACATACGGGAAACACATTGCTACTCGATTTGAAGAGCTATACGGGGAAGGTAAGATCTATTTTTCTTTTCCTCTGCCTTACATGCTCTGCTTGTTATTTGTGTTTCAATATTATTGCTCATGTCTGTGTGTATTGCTCATCATATTCAGTTCAACTTCGTTTTGCTTTTAAATATCCTATATGAAGTTGCTTCTAGCCTCTGGGAATACAATAACTAAACACTGATTATTTGTGTTCGACTTGTTTCGAAATTTCAGAAGTAATAAGGAAAGGTCCTGTTGTTGACTTGAAAGTTGAAATTATAGGTAGGAAAGCAAGAGGCTCCCTTCCCCTGCATATGTTCTGAATTTAAAGTGACAGGGAAAAAACAGACATTGAGTGGTTAACTCATGCCTTTTAACACAAAACCAAGTAATGATAAAAGATGGGTTCATGTACAGTCCTTTTGAATCTTGGGTGTGAAAATTATTAGGTTACTGGTTATTGCTTGCCTCATGAGACAGTGTGAATTATAAAATTAGGCTCAAACCATGAATCATCAGGTCTTTGAACCAGACATCAGCTATTGACGCACCTGGCTAATATATGATGAGATATAGAAACAAATTTACGAAGGCAATCTTGGATGGTGTGCAGCACCAAACAAATTTGGGAAAGACAAAACAATTTTCCATATTAGTTTCCTTTTTAGATTGTTTTATGAGACGGAAAATCTAAGAACTTGGCTTGATGTGATTCGTTTGCTCTTCCTGTCTCCCACCTATTACATATGATGATGTGGTACAGTTTGTGTTATCTCTAATTTCTCCTTGCCTTTTTTTTGCCAAACATCTTTTGTTTGTTCTTTTATACTTGAAAAGCTAAATGTTGGAAGAAACTCACAGTACTTATCTTGAATACTTATTCTGGGATGAAACTCAGCTTAGATGGCAATTCACAGTATTAACCATGTTCACAAGTCAGAACCTTTGTGACAAATTACAGACTCTTAAGACGCTTAACACGAACTATCTTCTTCCTGATGTTGAGTCTAAGTTGGTATTCTTTTCAATCAATGTACTTGCTATTTTATTCCCATATTGCCTTTAAGTGGAAGCACAGAGACCTCATAACACGGAATTGTAGGAATATGCTTTTTCTTGCTTTTTAGCTACTCAGCAATTAAACTATTATTGAACATGTCAAGGTTTATGCTGCAGTTCTAAGAAATGTGCTGTACTCTTACATATAACATTATCTTTTACTGGTTTCTTGTTTCTTGCCTATCAGAAATCCAAACAGGCGACTCATAGGTTCATAAGAAACACACATCTACAGACTACAGACTACCATTACTATCATGTTGGAAGCCACCAGATTCTTTGAAGTGATTCTAGGTCCCTTTTCATTCTAACGTCTCGTATGGCCTCTACTGTAAATTATATAACGTAAGTTTAGGAATTGTACAAGTTGAACTGTTTAGTACCATCTTTCTCTGTTGGGACATTGGAGCCGTCTCCTCAAGATGTAGTTTAGGGATCGATCAAGTTCCAGTTCCTAACTTCTCTGTAATCTGAAGTTCTATACTTGTGTTCTTGTTAAGTGTACATGGATTCTTATTCTGATATTCTTCTCTCTCCACCTGGAATCCTTTGCGTTCAATTTTATGTTTCTGGTGAGCATCATTTCTCTCTTGAAGATTAGATGTATATATGATATTTGAAATTTAGAAATATAAAGTTTATTGGGATAAGATAGGTACCCTTAAAAACTATACGCACTACATAATAGTAAACTTCTTCGGAACTAGGTAGAGTGGATTTTTCTTGTGCATCAAAAAACCATCCAAAGTGTCAGTATCAACATCCTCACTCTGCAATCCATCAGGCAGTTCCCAGTCAAATAGGCACAGAAGGTTTACGAGCACGACTTGCACTGTCATTAGCGCCATGTAAATTCCTGGGCATCCTCTCCTTCCAGCTCCGAAAGGTATCAGGTCAAAATCTTGTACTGATTTGTAATCCATGGCGGCCAGCTTACCGTCCACTAAGAACCTCTCTGGTTTGAAATCTTCCGGGCTTTCCCATATGTCAGGATCATTAGCAATGCCCCATGCATTCACGTAGACTTGTGTCTTCGCAGGGATGTTAAATCCATCAATACTGCAGTTCTTCATGGTCTCATGTGGCACAAGCAGAGGTAAGGTCGTGTACTTGCGCAAGGCTTCTCTGATAACTGCGTTCAGATAATGCAGTTCGGTGGAGATGATATCCTCTTCCTCCAGAATATGTTTGTTTGCTAGTAAGGGTGATAACGACTCTCTGATTTCGGCTTGTGCTCTCTTCATGACACGCGGATTCTTGATCAACGCTGTCATCGCCCATATTGTTGCCGTAGCTATTCTATCTGTGGAACCAAAGTACATGTCCTGGAAAAACAGAAATGTCTAGTTATGAAATTGAGAGAAATAATATTTTCCCCATCTAAACTCAGGATTAACATTCTTATGTTTGCTTACCACCAGGATTCCTTTTATGTGTTGAATATGAAAGTTCAACTGTTTCTCTTTTCTCAAATTGAGCAAGATATCAAGAACATCACTTTCCATCGATTTCGTCCTATCAGGGTGGAGATGCTCGTCAATAACTTGCTGATAGAACACATCCCATTTCTTGAAAACCATGTCAAGACGAGCAACCTTCCCTGTGACGACGTCAAGCCACCCCATCCACGGGAAATAGTCTCTGAAATAGAAATCTGACAGAGAGGCCTGGAACTCGTGTATGTCCTCTACAAACTGCCTCCTCTCGCTGCTCTCTCGCTCATACTTTTTACTGAAGACCACCCTGGAAATTGCTGAACTTGTCAGAAACACAATCACATCGGTCAAATCTACCATTTTTGAATCTGAAGCATATTCATGCAATAAATCAACCATCCGGGAAACTTCTTCTTCACGGATTGGGCGAAAAGACTGTACTCTGTTGATGCTTAGGAGATGAAGGACGACCGTTTTCCGTATGTTACGCCAGTACTCGCTGTAGGGGGAGAACAACACGTCCTGACCATCATAGCTGAGTTTTTGGGTTGCCAACATGGACGGTCGGCCACAGAATGTGAGGTCCTGATTTTTCAAGATCTCTTCCGCTGTTTTAGGGGAGTTGGCCACTAAAATGGGCCTGGAACCAAGTTTAAGGTACAATAAGGGGCCATATTTCTTGGAGAGTTGCAAGAAGTACTCATGGAGTGGAGATTTCAGCTGGTGCAGGTTACCGATAACGGGAAGGCCATGTGGTCCTGGTGGATTCAGGGATTTCCGGTTTTGTTTGTTGTGGATGGAAAAGATGAGTATGGAGAGGATGAAGAGGGTGATGAATAGGGCTAGTGTTGAGATCTCCATAGTGAACAAGTAATATGTTGATCTGATACAGTGTTATAAGTGGCTCCACACATATATATAAATGCATACTGCCTTTGGAAATTGTCTAAATGAAAGAAGATGATCAACAAAAGGACAAGCTTTGCCACGCATACAAAGATTTGTGCACATGACAGACTAGTATGTGGATAAGTATACATCTCTAAGCATTTTTTATGTTGTTGCCACATTGAAGTGCTAAAAGATTCAGATTATCATCAGCACCTGACTGTACAAGTTCAAATTTTGCTGCCATTGTGGACTACTTTTGCATGATTCTCTACTTAGAATCAACTGAACAAAACTGTCATTCTTCTTCTTCTTCTTCTTTAATTTTTATTGTTATTTTTTAAAATTCGACTAACTGAGGATATTCGCGTGTACCAGTCAGTTATATCATACTATAGCCAAAACTGTTGAGATTCATGAGATTGTAACAGTGCCAAGAAAAAGGGATATTTCACCCGAAAACATACGAGGAAAACTGAACTAAACTACATTACATAATGAACTTATTGGCGATAAGATAGAGTGGATTCTTTTTGTGCAAGGTTATACCATCCAAAACATCAGCTTCAACATCTTCACTCCTCTGTCCATCGGGTAAATCCCAATTGAACTTGCATATAAGGTTTGCAAGCACGAGTTGTATCGTTGTCAGTGCCAAGGAAATTCCAGGGCACCCTCTCCTTCCAGCTCCAAACGGTAACAGATCAAATTCAGTTACAGCTTTGAAATCCAGGGGGATCAGCTTATCGTCCTTAAAGAACCTCTCTGGTCTGAACTCTTTTGGGTTCTCCCATCGGTCAGGATCATTACCGATGCCCCATGCGTTCACATAGACCAAGGTTTTAGCAGGGATTTCAAATTCGTTAATGGTGCAGTTCTTCATGGTCTCACGTGGCACAAGAAGAGGTACAGTCATGTACTTGCGCAACGTTTCTCTGATGACCGCGTTGAGATAAGGCAGTTCAGCTGACATGATGTCCTGTTCCTCCAGGATTTGTTTGTTTACTAGTGTGGGTGACATTAACTCTCTTATTTCGGTTTGTGCTTTCTTCATGACACGCGGGTTCTTGATTAATGCTGTCATGGCCCATATTGTCGTGGTAGCTATCGTATCTGTGGAGGCGAAGTACATATCCTGGAAAAGAAGAGAATGAAACAGAAATGTTAAGACAGTTACGCTTGCTATCTGAACTTTGTGAACTGACTAGTAAAATCTGTATGGTTAATTACCAGTAGGATAGCTTTGATGCATTCGAGAGGAAGGACGGAAGGTTCCTCCACCCTCAACTTGAGCAATATATCAAGAACATCACCATCCATTGATTTCGGTCTGTCAGGTTGGAGATGCTCGTCGATGAGCTGCTGATAGAATGAATCCCATTTCTTGAAAACCATGTCAAGACGTGCAATCTTTCCCATGACATGATCAAGCCATCCCAACCACGGGAAATAGTCTGTGAAATAGAATTCCGACAGAGAAATCTGGAACTCACGTATCCTATCTGCAAACAGCCTCCTCTCACTGCTACCCCGTTCGTACCTCTTCCCAAACGCCACCCTGGAAATCACGGTACTCGTCAGGAACGTAATCATGGCCGTCAAATCCACCTTTTCCGAACCTGAAGCACTCTGGGACAGTATCTCAACCATCCGCGCCACTTCATCTTCACGGATGGCCCGGAAAGAATTGACTCTCTTGACACTGAGCAGATGGAGAACGCACGTTTTCCGCATCTCACGCCAGTAGTCATTATAGGGCGAGAACGCAATGTCATGTCCGTCGTGAAAGAGCTTCCTGGAACCTAGCAGTGCAGGTCTACTGCAGAAGTTCAGGTCCTGAGTTCTGAGTATCTGTTCCGCGGTTTTAGGGCTGTTGGCAACCAAAACCGTCCTGGAACCGATCTTAAGGTACAACAATGGGCCATATTTCTTGGAAAGTTGCAAGAAGTATTCATGCAGAGGGTATTTCAGGTGGTGCAAGATTCCGATTAGAGGAAGGCCTCGCGGCCCTGGCGGGTTGGACGATTTACGGCATTTTGTGCTGCAAATGGAGGAAATGATGATTGAGAGGATGAAGAGGCTGATAAAGAGGGTTAATGTGTTGATCTCCATATCTAAGATGATTTGAATTGAAGAGGAATGAGTTGATATGTTTCTGAGAAGGCACATATATATAGTTAGTTAAACACAGTGCCGTGAAAGTATTGGAGGATAAGTATTAATGGAGAAAAATGCATACACGTAGTGTAATGTCTAGGGCGGCTGTAAGGGTGTGCATAGAGCCCAATCGAATAGGCCTTCGATTTGGGGCCTCTAATTTTGCGATACATTAGTTTAATAAATATTTTTTAAATTAATTAAAAAAATATGATTTTTATATTATAATTTATACATTTGATTTTTGCACCATTTAATGATAATGTATAAAAGCATATTAGAATAATAAAAGGAACTATCGCAATGATAATGATAATGAACATACTAGACGGGGGTCAAGTTATGATTTTTATATTAAATACGATGAAAAATCAATCTAAACAATTCCCCACTGTCCCGATCAATACTATACATTTGATTTTTTGCACCATTTTTTTAATGATAATGTATAAAAGCATATCATAATAATAAAATAAATTATTGTAATGATAATGAACATACTAGACGAGGGGGGTCAAGTAAATCTACGACCATAACGGATATATATGGGGTTTGCTCATCTAATTCTTTTGATTTGCTAGGTTGTTTGGGCTCTTGAGGCTTTATTCATTGTGCATCCTTTATGAACCTTGTTGTATAAACTCGTTCGTATTATTTGATAATAATTTTAGCCATTTTAAAAAAAAAATTATTCATTCAAAAAATATTATTTTATTTTATTAAGGCTCCATACATAAATCTTGCACAGAGCTTTCGAAATCTCCGAGACGGCCCTGTAATGTCAAGGATGCCTAGAAAGGAACAAACTTTGGGTTCATGTTTAGCTGTAATCGAGTCGAGCCGAGTCGAGTTTTGGCTCGGCTCCACTCGGCTCGAGCTCGAGTTTGATCGAGCTTCAGCTCTTGGACTCGAATTCGAGTTCGACACATATTTTTCTTATTCGAGCTCGGCTCGCGAGCTTGAATAAGAAAGATTTTTAAAAAAAAAGAGAAATATATATATATATATGTATATATATATATATATGTATATATATATATATATGTATATATATAAAATAAATAAAATAAATAATATATATAATAAATATGTTTTTTTTCAAGCCGAGCTTTTCAATATTCGAACTCGACTCGATAAACTAAACGAGCAAGATTTTTGCTCGAACTCGAACTCAAATAATCGAATTTTGAGCCGAGCTTTTTTCGAGCCGAACTCGAACGGCTCGAAAAACTCGACTTGGTTACGAGCCTAATTTTTAGGAGTTAGGACATACAGCTGGAATTATTAGTAACACATTCTAGAATCTAGATGATGATGACTTATTAAGTGAGTGTACATGATCAGGATAAGCCGATAAATAGTAGTAGTAGTTACGTTTTCGATGCATGTACATGCAGGCTGCAGGTTTCTAGTTTGTTAAATTGCTAAAAATAAATAGTAGCGAAATTCATGTGAAGGATATGCATACGTGACAATGAAGATATTGCATGGCGTATTCAATGACTTCATCATCATTAACAGATGGAATATAATATACGTCTGCAGGTACGTACTGGACTCTGTACATTACATGCTCTGCCTGCCTCTGTTAAGTTTGCTTTGCTTCACTTACCCTGTTACCCTTTGGGTGTCTCAACGAAGAAGGCCATTGGATAGCATGGATAGGCCATATGAATTTAGAATGCTTTCTTTTCTACCTTAATTATTACTTGTAAACTACACATGTATTCTGTTGCATAACTACAAATCTATAACACATGAAGCATATGGGCTATGGCAGTATATTATACTACTTCATTGATTAAAAATGTTATAGATCCCATATGGATAAAGAACGAGTAGAATACATGGGTGAAAAGTGAAAACAAAATCTAATTTGTGTGGATATCGGACAATAATATCATACTATTCATACCAACAATACGTGTGTGATTAGTGCTAGCTCGAATTAATGATTGGATCTGATCGTCACAAGAAACAACAAGGATGTACACGTGTGATTCAATCATTGGTAATAATGATAACTCGAATGATTGGATCTTGATCGTCACAAGCAAAAACAAAGATATACACGTGTGGTTCAATCATTGATGACAATGCTAGTTTGATGATTGGATCTCGATCGTCACAAGTAACAACAAGGATGTACATGTGTCATTCAATCATTAGTAACAGTGCTAACTCGAATGATTGGATCTCGATCGTCACAAGTAACAACAAGGATGTACACGTGTGATTCAATCATTAGTAACAGTGCTAACTCGAATGATTAGATTTCAATCGTCACAAGTAATAACAAGGATGTACAAGTGTAATTCAAATATTGGTAACTGTGCCAGCTCGGACCACGTCACTTACAACCATTTTTAAAGCCTAAATCCCAACACAAATCCTTATTATCCATTAATGAGTACGCAATTTATTCTATTGCATTGCAACTATTCTTGATAGTTGATACCGTTAATTAACTAGCTAGTGTTGGAGAATTAACATAAATGATTATATTCCGTTCCTCCCACTTGGCTTCGAATCTACTCGAAGACAAACTCCGCCCCATATTAAATTTCCACTCTATTGGCCTTCCCCAATGAGGTTGAAATCGGCCACGAGTGCGGGGTGTTGGAGAATTAACATAAATGATTACATTCCGTTCTTCCCCATCATCTTAACCTTTTGAGAGAGTTGAAATTATATCAGTTAGGATAGGATAGTATCATCTGTCATGGCCATGGCGTGAGATTTTGGGTGAATTAAAGTATATGAAGCGGAATTGTATATTCAGATTTCCAGCATAATATATTTTACTCTATATTCTATAAATTCCTGATCTTCAACTTAATATTACAAATGTTTGCTTCTTCATGAAAACTCCTTCGGACTTTAAGTTTTCCGAATTCCACACCATAGAGACTTTTTAGGGGTTCATTTGGACTCAAATTTTGAATGCAAATTAACAAGTCTGCTTATCATAGCTAGATCTCCGCAGCAATTTTGGCAGAGCAGATCTGCTCCGCCTGATCTTCTATCTTCAACTTGAGTTTAAGCGGTTCCTCCGTCACATTTCAAGCTGCCTGAAAATCAAAGCTTTGAAGCTTCCCTCTTCCATTGGAGATTCAAGCTTCAATAAAAAAAATCAATAAATGTCTGAATCAATTTAATTAATTTATGCAAAATTAGTAATAATTGGAGAAAATATCAAGGATTTGTTGATTCAGTCTGTTGAGTTCGATTCAACAATAGTCGATTATACCTAATCACAAAAGCTCACAACACAACTAAACCACCAAGAACCAGCTGCACCAATCAAACACACACCCAAGCAACCAAAACAGAAAACAGAGCAAGAACGATAAGCAAGAGAGACACAAGAGTTTAACGTGGTTCGGTTGTAAATAACCTACGTCCACGGAGATCAACCAGCTTCCACTATATTATATCAATCCCAATTACAAGTCCCTAACAGTATGCAAGAAACAAGAACAAATCTGTCTCTCAAAGCTAGAACCTATAATCTATATAATATCACCCTTCGAAGTAGTCGAACCGGGTCTTCAAGCTGTGTTGTTATGTTCTTGAGCATGCAACAATCACCCCTTTATATAGCCTTCAATTTGCAGCTATACCTAAAGGAATTCGAATAGGAGTTGAATTCAAATAGGAATTGATTTCCTAATGGAGACAATTACATTTTCCTGATTGCATTCGGAAACAGTTGTTGAGATAACATCTCACAAATCTCCACCTTTAGCTCAACACCAACGACCTCTGTATCCCTGGAGTTAGGACACACCCCTTTGCATCTCTAAGGTTAAGACACGTCCCCATGTACCTCTAAGGTTAAGATACGCCCCCATATGCACCTCTAAGGTTAAGATGCCTCCCCGTTCCATCCCTGAGGTTAGGATGACCCCCTTCTTGTTTTGACACCCACAAGTTCCCGGCAAAACCTGAACTTTGGTCCTGGAAGCGCCTTAGTCATAGCATCTGATGCATTCAAAGATGTATGAATCTTCTTTATCTTCACAACTCCCTTGGCAATGATATCTCTGATGAAGAAAAACCTTACATCAATGTGTTTTGTCCTTTCATGATACACATGATGCTTAGTCAACATAATAGCACTTTGATTGTCACAGTGAATATTCACATGATCCTGTTGGATACCCAACTCATTCAATAATCCACCCAACCAGATAGCTTCCTTAACTCCTTCAGTGATAGCCATGAACTCCGCCTCTGTTGTAGATAATGCAACCACAGACTGCTGACTTGCTTTCCAACTAACTGCCGTGCCAAACAAAGTAAACACATACCCTGTGATAGACTTTCTTCCATTCAAGTTCTCTGCAAAATCTGCATCAACATATCCAACCAATGGATTCTGCAAGTCATTGCTTTTCTTGAACCTCAGTCCCATCATCCTTGTGCCACTTAAGTATCTGAGAACATCTTTCACAACATCCCAATGCATTCTCCCAGGATTCCCCATGTATCTGCTGATAACACTCATAGCATATGCAAGGTCAGGCCTGCAGCAAATCATAGTATACATAATACTTCCAACTGCACTTGCATAAGGTATCATCGACATAATCCTTGCTTCTGCATCATCCTTAGGACATTGTTCCTCAGATAACTTTACCCCAGGCGCAATAGGAGTAACCACACTACTGCAATTTGACATATTGAACTTGGCTAGAACCTTCATGAGATAACTAGGCTGAGATAGAAACAAATTCTTCTCCTTCATGTCCCTAGTGATATCCATCCCAAGAATTCTACTTGCATCTCCAAGATCCTTCATCTCAAATTCTTCCCGCAGCTTCCCTTTAAGTGTTTCAATCTCCCCCATTGACCTGCTAGTAATCAACATATCATCCACATACAAGATCCTTCCATCTGCACTCTTCTGAAACTCATCAACCAGAGCTTCATATCCAGTACATGAGTATTCTGGGACCTGATTATAAACCTGTTGTTCTGGAGTTCCGGTCAGGGTTGCCTCAACCCCTTGTCCAACACCTAGTGTATCAACCTGCTCCATAGCCCAAACAACTTCTCCTGGTGTTATATCAGTTTCATCCTCAGACTCCACCTCAACTGAAATTCCCTGTGCATTTCCTTGATCTCTTGTATGCTGATAGTTTGAAGTTTCACCAACTTCATCATCAAGTCGATCATCACCATCTGACTCTGAGCTACTACTAGACTCCTCATTCACTGGTAATATAGGCTCAACATCCGCAACATCATCCTTCACTGTGGGCTCCACCTGAGAGTGAACTCTCTCATATTCTAACTCAATTCTGGTATTTTCTGCAGAGTCGAGGTTGAGTGCGGGGTTGGGTGAACCCCCTCTGTCAACACCTGCCTTCTTGTCCTTCAGAGGTAACACATCTTCGTTAAACTGGATATCCCTGCTTATAATACACTTTCCCTTTCCAGGTTCTATACACCAAAGCTTATATCCTTTAACCCCCTTTGGGTAACCAATAAAGATACACCTCAATGCTCTAGCTTCCAACTTATCTTGCTTGATATGTGCTAAAGCCAAACATCCAAACACCTTGAGTTTTGAATAGTCCCCAGTTGTTCCAGTCCATACTTGATCCGGCGTCTTAAACTCCAAAGACACAGTTGGACTCTTATTGATAAGTATTGCTGATGTAACCATAGCTTCTCCCCAGAAACCTTTGCTTACCCCAGAACTCAGTAACATACACCTAGCTCTCTCCAATAGAGTTCTATTCATTCTTTCCGCAACTCCGTTCTGCTGTGGTGTACCTGCAACTGTTCTGTGTCTAGTAATACCCTTCTCTTTACAGAAATTAGTAAACTCAGTAGATAAGAAGTCCAATCCATTATCAGTCCTGAGATACTTCAATGATCTTCCTGATTGATTCTCTACCTCAGCTAACCATTCCTTGAACTGATTAAATGCTTGATCCTTAGACTTCAGAATATAAACCCAGACCTTCCTTGAATAATCATCTATGAATGAGATGAAATATTTACCTCCACCTTGAGTGAGTGTCCTGGATGGTCCCCATAAATATGAATGCACATAATCCAAGTTAGCTTTAGTAGTATGCTTCCCTGTGTTGAAACTGGTCTTGTGCGCCTTCCCCATCACACATGTCTCACAGAATGGTAATTTAGTGAACTTGTCTCCTCCAAGTAATCCCTGCTTGGTAAGTTCCTTCAATCCTTTCTCTCCAAGATGGCCAAGCCTCTTGTGCCATAGATATGTGTTGTCATTCCCATGAACTGCTGCACTTTGTCCAGCTACTATGTTACCAGATAAATAGTAAAGACCATTCTTCTTAACACCTTCCAGCAAGGTTGTCTGAGGTGTTGACCCAACACCCCCCTGAACCCCGTGCATAACTCGCAGAACACCATGACTACAACTCCATGAATATCCCATAGCATCAAATTGACCAAGTGAGATCAGATTCCTCCTCAAATCAGGTATGTACCTTACACCAGTTAACAATCTAACAGTTCCATCATGCAACTTCAATTTAACATCACCAATGCCTTTGACCATGCATGACTGATTGTTCCCCAAAAGTACAGTTCCACCTTTCCCATATTTGAAGTTTGTAAACCATTCTTTAACCGGACTCATATGAAAAGAGCACCCAGAATCAAGTATCCAAGATAAGTCTATATTAGAAGTAGAGACCGTAAGTACCTCTGAGATGTCAAAAGATTGTGTAGCCTGTGCAATGTCCACTGTTCCTGCCTCTCCCCCAGATTGCTTTGGCTTCCTGTTGTTCCACACAGGGCAATCCTTCTTGAGATGTCCCTTATTGTGACAGTGATAGCACCTCCTATTCTCCACAGAATCTGATGACCTCTTACTCTCTTGCTTCTTATATTTCTCCTTTGGTAATCTTTCCCTTGAAGAACCCTTCTTGGAACCATGGTACTTCATAGCAAGACTCTCAGTCGAATGTCCACCTTCCTGCAGATTCTTCTGCTTATGGAACTCCCTAGTCTTCAATGATTCTCTTACCAAATCCAAAGTTACTTCAACATTACCAAACATCAACGAATCTCTGAAGTTCTCATAGGTGTTGGGCAGGGAGTTCAGCAACACCATAGCCTTGTTCGAGTCTGTTGTCTTGTCACCAACATTCTCCAAGTGAGTTGTGATCTTATCAAACTCTGCTAATTGCTCCAATATCGACCTCCCTTCAACCATCCTAAAACCAAGAAACTTATGCTTGAGATACATCATCTGGGCTGATGATTTCCCCATATAAACTTTTTCAAGTTTATCCCAGATTTCTTTTGCATCAGTACACTTAACAACCTCCCTCAATGCTTCGTCGCTCAATGAGTGAATCAGTGTATTGAATGCCTTCTTCTTTGCATCGTCTTTAATCTCCTTAAGACCGTCATCCCCCAACAGAGCATCGTCAACTCCATAATCCGATAACAAGGCCTTAACCCTCAGTTTCCACAGGCTGAAATCTGTGTGCTTCGTCAGCTTCTCAATCTCGACTTTAGTTGACGACATTGCTTATATCAAGCTTTGGATTCTCCCGGTAAATTCCTTCGACCCTTCTTCCCACAGACGGCGCCAATTGTTGAGTTCGATTCAACAATAGTCGATTATACCTAATCACAAAAGCTCACAACACAACTAAACCACCAAGAACCAGCTGCACCAATCAAACAACACACCCAAGCAACCAAAACAGAAAACAGAGCAAGAACGATAAGCAAGAGAGACACAAGAGTTTAATGTGGTTCGGTTGTAAATAACCTACGTCCACGGAGATCAACCAGCTTCCACTATATTATATCAATCCCAATTACAAGTCCCTAACAGTATGCAAGAAACAAGAACAAATCTGTCTCTCAAAGCTAGAACCTATAATCTATATAATATCACCCTTCGAAGTAGTCGAACCGGGTCTTCAAGCTGTGTTGTTATGTTCTTGAGCATGCAACAATCACCCCTTTATATAGCCTTCAATTTGCAGCTATACCTAAAGGAATTCGAATAGGAATTGAATTCAAATAGGAATTGATTTCCTAATGGAGACAATTACATTTTCCTGATTGCATTCGGAAACAGTTGTTGAGATAACATCTCACACAGTCCGTTACACAAGGCTTTGAACCATTGTCAGAATTATGCAAAATCTCATTTACTTTCCAGGGAGAGTGACTTGGCATGACTTGGTGATGATTTTGGGTGAAATGGACATGAGTTAGAGGTGTTGGCTGTGTATTCACTAATTCTTCCTAATTATACGACGAATTATACGGAAAAGAGAACTAAGAGCACAAAGTTCGTCTAGAGTGGAACCAAAAGTGAGAAGATCTTGTATTAGAAGACCAAAAATGCTATTTTAATTTCCCCTATATTGAACTTACACCGGATGGGTTAATTGCAGTTTTAGTCCCTTAAGTCCAAGTCCTCTTCGATTTTAGTCCTATACATTTCGTATACGATCCTATATGCCTACGTGGATCCAAACTGAGGTGGCCGAATTATTGTCAAATAAACCGGCAAATTATAACTAAATCGTAACACATGTTGCATGTGTATTGGGACACATGTTGCATGTGTATTGGTTCTAACTTAATTCTTCTTTTACAAAATATAATATTCTGTTTTAAAAATTTTAAACATTATTAATCCAGTTTATAAATAAAAATAATTCTACAAAATACCAAAAATTAAATGAAATAATTTCTTAAAAATACTAAAGAAGTAAATAAAATGACTCCGGTAGGGCAGAGTGGAACAGCCGCTCCGCCACGGTTACGGGCTGCTCCGCCACTTTTACAGGGTTACAAGGCGGAGCAGCCTGCTCTGCCATTGTTATATGGAGGAGTAGACTGGAGTTAGGACGAATTAGGAAGTTTATACACCTTTTTATACGGTTTGGAGGATTGAATCCGCAAAGAGAAGCTGAAAGAGGACTTAAAGGACTAAAACTGCAATTAACCCCGTGGGGATCCCAGTGATTAAACTGCCTAAAATCCCTACTGTAAAAGTAAATCAATGGTCTGGGCCTAAATTATGCTATCTCGGCGGCTCAAGTTCATGACACACTGACCGAATCGCCCTCGGTTGCATAAACTTCACCACATGGTGCTTGCACATCTATCATGCATGCATGAATCCTCTCATAGCTGCAGCAGGGTTGTTTAAGCCGCTGGCCCTGACGGTGATAAATATTTCTGTTCTTCCTGCTACCTCTAAACTATATATACAGCCATTGTTAGATCCCTACCTAGCTCTTCTTGATTTGAACTTAACCTATGCTAAACTTTGCAAAATTTGCCTACCATAGCAATCGAGTGCTATATGAAAATGCCATTCTGGACTGGCCTCACCATTGGTAAGATAGTCAGGGGAACGCGAATTTTAGCCACTATAAGGGATGTGGAATATGAACTCATCAAAAGTACACACTATATATTCATCATTTTCTTTTTTTCTTTTTTTTTTTTTTTTTGAAACGGCCATCATTTTTAATTTCTGTTCCAGTTATCTGGTTGTACATATTCAGCTAGCGTTTATGTGCTAAATGCTAATTAACAAGTCGCTTATCATGAAGTGCTGCATAAGCGTTTGGCCTTTCGATACAGATCAATGAATCCAGTCCGATCCTTCAATACACGTCTCAGTTGATTCACCATTAAATACTTCTGTTTTCTGTGTTGCTAGTTGCCTAGTTAGGTCTATCAATGTTTTGTTTTGTTCCTTTAAGACGTAGAATGATCATGTTCTGATTGACAATCATTTTAAGTCTTCTCTTTATGGGGTTTTGGAACCATTTTCATCTTCCATATTTGCAATTCTACGAATTTGAGTCCAATATTTCATTCAAATCAAATTAAACATAAACAACACTATACGAGTTTGCATTGAGTCGAATTGTTATCAAATTAAACTTAAAACGAAACCAAGTGCATGCATGTACTACATAATAAACTTCTTGGGAATAAGGTACAGAGGATTCTTCTTGTGCATAGTTATGCCAACTCCAATGTCGGTATCAACATCTTCACACTTCAATCCATCAGGCAATTCCCAGTCGAACAGGCATATAAGGTTCGCAAGTACTAGTTGCACCGTAACCAACGCCATGGAAATCCCAGGGCAGCCTCTCCTCCCTGATCCAAATGGTATCAGCTCAAAATCTTGTAACGCTTTGTAATCCATTGGTGTCAACTTACCGTCTACCAGAAACCTCTCAGGTTTAAACTCTCTTGGGTTCTCCCATGTATTGGGATCATTAGCCAGTGCCCATGCGTTTACGTGGACTATTGTCTTGGCAGGGATTTCGAGTCCACTGATCATGCAGTTCTTCATAGACTCGCGTAGCAGAAGCAGAGGTATGGTCGTGTACATGCGTAACGCTTCTCTGATCACTGCGTTGAGATAAGGTAGCTTGGCAGCCATAATATCCTCTTCTTCCACAATATTTTTGTTTAACAAGGACAACGATTCTCTGATTTCCGCCTGTGCCTTCTTCATTACACGCGGATTCTTCATCAGGGCCGCCCATGTTATAGTTGTAGCAATTGTATCCGTGGAACCAAAATACACATCCTGAGGACAAAAAGAAATTGCATAATTTGTTTGTTAGTTGTACAATTACATTTATAGCAGACTATATTTCACTAGCTAGCATTTACCACTAGGACAGCTTTGATGTATTCCAGAGGAAGATTCAAGGATCCCTCTTCTCTCAACTTGAGCAAGATATCAAGAACATCGCCTTCCATCGATTTAGGCCTGTCATGGCAGAGATGCTCGTCGATGAGTTGCTGATAAAACATATCCCATTTCTTGAAAACCACATCAAGCTGAGCAATCTTCCCTGTGACAACGTCAAGCCACCCCATCATCGGGAAATAGTCCCTGAAATAGAAACCTGACAAAGAATTCTGGAACTCGAGTATGTTATCCACGAACTGCTTCCTTTCGTTGCTGCCCTGCTCGTACCTCTTCCCGAATGCCACCCTGGAAATCACTGTACTTGTCAGGAACACAATCACGCTTGTCAAATCAACTTTCTCCGATTCCGATGCGCTTTGGGACAATAATTCAACCATCCGTGACACCTCATCTTCACGAATGGGTCGAAATGAATGGACTCTCTTCACACTGAGGAGATGGAGGACACATGTCTTGCGTATCTCACGCCAATAATCGTCATAGGGGGACAACGCCATGCTATGACCGTCGTAGGAGAGTTTTCGAAACGCCAGCATATCTGGTCGGCTGCAGAACACAAGGTCCTGAGTTTTGAGGACCTCTTCAGCAGTTTCAGGGGTGTTGACGACTAGTACTGGCCTGGAACCGAGTTTGAGGTACAGTAAGGGGCCGTATTTCTTGGAGAGTTGAAAGAAGCACTCATGGAGGGGAGATTTCAGCTGGTGGAAGTTTCCAATTAGTGGCAGGCCTACAGGACCTGGTGGATGTTGCTTGTTTCGAACGGAGACGAAGATGGAGACAATGAAGAGGGTGATGATGAGAACCAGTGTATTGATATCCATTTCTAGCTATTTGGTTATGTTGTAGTACAATGGCTATTATATATTCTGGTTGAGTATATCAAACAGAGTGAATGTGTGGTTATATATACAAGTACTCCAGTATTTGTATCTGTTCTGATAAAATTGCAATGCTACATTACTGGACCATAATTGTTCATGCATCGTACATGTGTTATGTGAGAGGGTGTTCAAGATACATAAGTACGCGTTCATAATTAACTAGACCGTGACATACAAGTGTTGAGGCGCTATTTCCCTTGTTATGTGATAATCATACAAAGATGTTCACTTCTAGAGGAATGCAGTTAGATTTCACAAGCTAAGATGGTCCAGAATTCTTAGTTTTAGACCATAGAATGAATCGGGTGGCGGTGGGGGCACACGATACATGTATACGAGTAATAACAAATCTTAACACACGCAACGTGCTTCTTCTATTCTTTTCCTTGGCGCAGCTGGGCCATCCTGGCCGGACTTTAACCAGAGACCTCGTATATAGATCATAGCTTAATACTACATGTCAATTTCATCTCAATATACAATCCTTTGTAGATTTATTAATTAAGGGCACTTGGGTCCGCCCTTGGAATTCTTCATGTCTCTATAACAAGGGCACTCATCCTTGTGTCCATAAGTTCCAGATGGCACACAGTGACACTTGGCACAACATATTCCACAGTAATTGAGGCACCGGTCCCTAAGGCCAGCCTTAGAGCATCGGAAATCACACTTTGCGTCACAGAAACTATCCGCGGCTGCTGGTTCAACTGCATGAGTGTGAATGAAAACGAGAGCGATTAGGAGAATTGCCATGTAGACCTTCGTTTGTGCCATATCTGTTGCAGTAAGCCTAACAACAAAATGAAGTAACATAAATTTGTGTTGGTCATTTTAATTTGCATTTAACTAAGGTAGTGCTTAGTGAGTTAAAGCACAAGAACATATAATAGTACCTTAAGATCTTAAAACAAGAAGCTGCAAACATAAGACAGGATATATGTAAAACTAGTGTTTATGGTGATGAATTAGAATGGTGTTGGTGAGGCTGGCTTTATATAGTGATGAAGATGGCGAATTGGCAATTAGTCAATTACTCTACGTAAAAGGTGAAACTGGTATATAGTGAATTAATACGCATTTGCTTTGCTTGCAATTTATTCATGATACTTACATTTATAAGTGACATGTAGGCAACGGAATTTTCCAGATTCTGCTATTCTTCTGCTTTAGTCTTTAGTCACCTGCCAGCTTATCTTCTCATCACTTGACAATACACTAGGCTTTCACTTTTTGTTAAAGTATTCTTAGAAGCAATTAGCGTTCGTATTTAATGGAACATACACGGGTTTGACAAGATTATCTTCTTCCTGATAGTTCTATGATCTAGTGTTTTTTATGCGGTTAGACTGATCAACATCGAGCTCGACTCGTTTGATAAAGTAATCCAGCTCAACTCGAGTTCCGTTTTGTGTTTGTTTACCTAGGAAGTCTTGTCGAACTTGCCTCAATAAAGGGTCAAACTCAGTCTCGATCGACAAGGTAAACCAGCTTAGCTCGATAAAACTAGTTAATACATGAATCATATCGTTAATTTGTCTACCATGTCACATTACATGATCAGATCACCAAACAAGATGCTCATTAGTTAGACTTATTTAGACGTGTAAAACTACAATTGATTCTTGACTAGCAATTCTCGACTTTTAATTTTATCCTTTCTTGTCTAAACTTTTACTCGCGCGCTTAATTGTGTCTGACAAACATCTAAGGTTCATATATATATTCTTAATTTAAGGTTCATATATATATATATATATTTTTGCATAACTCACTATCTTAATTTTGTATCTCAGACGAAACCACAACAGATCGATCAACTAAATCGTATAAGCAACCACATCACCCACTCAAAGGAAATACTAGTAGGCCAGTTTCGAGCCCCTTGTCTTTCCGCATGAACAAAACAAAATTTATTTGTAGTATAAAAACAACCAAAGTAAATTTAAACTGAGGTGAATGGTTTTTATGACGAAGAAAACAAAGTCTCAATAGCTTGAACATCTTTGAGACTTTAACTTCGCCTATTAACTAAGCCTCATTAACAGCAGGTGTGCGAGAAAGTATGTAGCGAGGAGGATTCATCACAAGAAAAAACATCAATTGAGGAGCGAAAACACAAAAAATCTTCTATCTCAGTTTACATATATGATGCCCCATAAATCCGAGAAGGATCATCTTGTTACAAGATGTAACAATTAAACATATACAACCCCAAAGACGTTCAAATAAGTAATCCTCAGGCTTGATAGAGAAACTGGTAACTAGTACTAACATTCAAGAAAACAGGACAGTATCTCCGCGATTCAGTGAATACATGTTCTGTGGGTAACGAGACTGCCATGTGAAATCATATGTACCATTACGAAATGTTAAGTGCACACGAAAAGACATGATAAAAATGGTATAATACGTAAAAATACGAGAGACACGATTTTATCTATGGTGAGCTTTAGAGCCCCTGACTTCAGGGAAGTTGGCTCCTCATAGGAATTATAGAGGTTGTACATGCATGTGACATAACCACATCAACACACATAAATAAAATATACATGTTCAGAAACAAAAAGCCATGTCCATGCAAACAACTGGACCACAGGAAAGCGATCAGAAGATAATGTTTGTCATCTTCGTATCTATGCATATAATGATTTCTGTCTGGACTAAACAATACGACGCTTCAAGCCAAGAAAGTAGTGTATAATTTACCTATCACAGCCCACGAAATAAAATTTCTGTGAATTTTTTTTTATGTCAAGGTATCACAAGTGATGGGGCTAGCCACATAACACACATAAGTTATCATCCAAGACACATAAGCTATATATACAGCCATATTGTTAGATCTCTAGCTAGCTTGATTTGAACTTATAACATATATATGCTAACCTTGGCAAAATTTGCCTACCATACCAATCAAGTGCTATATGAAAAGGGGCCTCACCATTGGTAAGATGATCTGGGGAACACGAATTTTAGTTATAAGGGATGTGATTGTACATAATCTGTTCCAGTTATCTGATTGTACATATTCAGCTAGTGTTTATGTGTTAACAAGTCGCTTATCATGAAGTGCTAGCTGCATCAGCTTTTGGCCTTTCGATACAGATCAATGAATCCTACAGGTTGTAATATGAACCGGTTCGATCCTTCGTTTCAAGTTTAAAACACGAGGTTGAATACATGTTTCTGGGAAATGAAATTTGTGCTTTATTCACGATTGTTTGGAAAAGCTTACATAAACTCAAAAAGAGGCTACTACTACTACTACACAATTGATCATATCCTTTACAGCTAACCCTAAATTGAGGATTCTTACATGTGCGGAAAACGATTTCAAATCATAACCCTATCTTTTTGCTCTTTAAACAAGCAAATCCAGGCGTTTATTGTCGATCAAAGGGCTAAGAACCCTAGGTACAGTTTCTGTACCAAATTGGTACGAAACTGTACCGTTTTGTGGCAATACGATTGCTGTGTGTGTTGGCCTGATCTTCACGAACTTGTGCGGCTTAGGTTCGCCTAGTTCTTCAGTCTTCTTCCTCTTGAAACGTTGACTCAGTTTGGCCGCCCTTGTGCCTCATGGTGCTTTAAGAGTTGTACCATGATTGTACCTTGTGCTTTATGTATTGCACGGTACAACATACTAAAGCACCATGAGGCACAACAGCGTACTGTAGCAAAGAATAATTGTCCATCTATCTCTTTTATTGTCAATTAGTCTCTCCGTCTTTTCTTCAATTCTTTTTTAGTCCCACCTTTCACGACGACCATATTACTTTTAAACTCTTTTCACTCTAATCCAGATTTATTTGCATTTTCCTTCCTTTCTTTCAGGAAGTTCCAATATCTCAGTTGGTTCCAGTTCGTTCTCTTCTTCCCTATATGCATGGTACAAATTTCATTCAAATCAAACTTAAACAAGACTATACGAATCTGAGTCGAATTGTTATCAAATTGACTCAAACAAAAACCATGTACTACAATTTAAACTTCTTGGGAATAAGGTACAGAGGATTCTTCTTGTGCATAGTTATGCCAACCCCAATGTCTGTATCAACATCTTCACACTTCATTCCATCAGGCAACTCCCAGTCGAACAGGCATATAAGGTTCGCAAGTACTAGTTGCACCGTAACCAAGGCCATGGAAATCCCAGGGCACCCTCTCCTCCCTGATCCAAATGGTATCAGCTCAAAATCTTGTAACACTTTGTAATCCATTGGGATCAACTTACCGTCTACCAGAAACCTCTCAGGTTTAAACTCTCTTGGGTTCTCCCATGTATTAGGATCATTAGCCAGTGCCCATGCGTTTACGTGGACTATTGTCTTGGCAGGGATTTCGAATCCACTGATCGTGCAGTTCTTCATAGACTCACGTATCACAAGAAGAGGTATGGTCGTGTACATGCGTAAGGTTTCTCTGATCACTGCGTTGAGATAAGGTAGCTTGGTAGCCATGATATCATCTTCTTTAACGATTTTTCTGTTTAACAAGGACAACGATTCTCTGATTTCGGCCTGTGCCTTCTTCATTACACGCGGATTCTTCATCAGGGCCGTCATCGCCCATGTTATAGTAGTTGCAATTGTATCAGTGGAAGCAAAATACACGTCCTGATCAGGAGAAAAAGGAATTGCATAATTTGTTAGTTTTACAATAACAATTAATTACTAGTATATATAACAGACTATATCTCACTAGCTAGCATTTACCACTAGGACAGCTTTGATGTATTCCAGAGGAAGATTCAAGGATCCCTCTTCTCTCAACTTGAGCAATATATCAAGAACATCACCATCCATCGATTTCGGTCTGTCATGGCAAAGATGCTCGTCGATGAGTTGCTGATAGAACATATCCCATTTCTTGAAAACCACATCAAGCTGAGCAATCTTCCCTGTGACAACGTCAAGCCACCACATCCGCGGGAAATAGTCCCTGAAATAGAAACCTGACAAAGAATTCTGGAACTCGAGTATGTTATCCACGAACTGCTTCCTCTCGTTGCTGCCCTGCTCGTACCTCTTCCCGAATGCCACCCTGGAAATCACTGTACTTGTCAGGAACACAATCACGCTCGTCAAATCAACCTTGTCTGATTCCGATGCACTTTGGGACAATAATTCAACCATCCGCGACACCTCATCTTCACGAATTGGGCGAAAGGATTGGACTCTCTTCACACTGAGGAGATGGAGGACACATGTCTTGCGTATCTCACGCCAATAATCATCATAGGGGGAGAACGCCATGTCATGACCGTCGTAGGAGAGTTTTCGAAGCGCCAGCATATCTGGTCGGCTGCAGAACACAAGGTCCTGAGTTTTGAGGACCTCTTCAGCAGTTTCAGGGTGTTGACGACTAGTACTGGCCTGGAACCGAGTTTGAGGTACAGTAAGGGGCCGTATTTCTTGGAGAGTTGAAAGAAGTACTCATGGAGGGGATATTTCAGCTGGTGGAAGTTTCCAATTAGTGGCAGGCCTACAGGACCTGGTGGATTCCGGGATTTGGGGTGTCGCTTGTTGCGAACGGAGACGAGGATGGAGAGAATGAAGAGAGTGATGAAGAGAACCAGTATATTGATCTCCATTGCTAGCTATTTGGTTATGTTGTACAATGGCTATTATATTCTGGTTGAAGAGAACCAGTATATTGTTTTATAACCAGGCAATTATTTGTATATGTTCTGATAACATTGCAATGTTACATTACTGGACCGTAATTGTTCATGTATCGTATCGTACACGCGTTATGTGAGAGGGTGATTCAAGATAAATATGTACACGTTCATAATTAAGTAGACCGCGACATACAAAAGTCTTGAGGCGCTATTTCGCTTGTTATGTGATAATCATCCAAAGATATGTTCACTTCTAGAGGAATGCAGTTAGATTTCACAAGCTAAGGTGGTCCAGATTTCTTAGTTTTGGACCGTAGAGTTTATTGTGTGGAGACATGATACATTTATACGAGCAATAGCAAATCTTAACACACGTAGCTTGTGTATCGTTTGTATATAGATCAATAATGTTTATTACTACATGTCAATTTCATCTCAATATATAATTCTCCAATATATAACATGACATAATTATTTCATAAAAGCAAGAAGATACATATCCCTTGCATGATTGTTGAAGATTAATTAAGGGCACTTGGGTCCGCCCTTGGAGTTCTTCATGTCCCTATAACAAGGGCACTCATCCTTGTGTCCATAAGTTCCGGATGGCACACAGTGACATTTGGCACAACATATTCCACAGTACTTGAGGCACCGATCCTTACGGCCAGCCTTAGAGCATCGGTAATCACACTTTGTGTTACAGAAACTATCCGCGGCTACTGGTTCAATTACATGAGTGTGAACGAAAACAAGAGCGATTAGGAGAATCGTCATGTATACCTTCATTTGTGCCATCTCTTGTAATAACCCTAACAACACCCAACAAAAAAATGTGGTAACATAAAGTTTATTTGCATTTAACTAAGGGTAGTGCTTAGTGAGTTAAAGCACAAGAACATATAAAAGTACCTTAGTATCTTGAAACAATTAAGAAGCTGCAAACAGAAGACAAGATATATGTAAAACTTGTGTTTATGGTGATGGATTAGAATGGTGTTGGTGAGGCTTTATATAGTGAATGAAGATGGCCAAATTGGCAAATTAGTCGTTTGCTTTGCTTGCAATTTATTCATGATACTTACATTTATAACAAATTTACAAGTGACATGTACGCAACGGAATTTTCCAGATTCTGCTTTAGACACCTGCCAGCTTATCTTCCCATCACTTTACATTACACTAGGCTCGCACTTTTTGGTAAAGTATTCTTAGAAGAGTTCATATTCAATGGAAGATACGCGGGGTTGACAAGATTCTCTCCTTGAAGGCTCCTTCCTGATAGTTCTATAATCTAAGTGTTTTTATGGGGGCTGATTGATCAAGATCGAGCTAGCTTGACTCGCTCCATAAAATAATCCACCTCAGCTCGAGTTCGGTTTTGTGTTTGTTTACCTAGCAAGTCTAGTTGAACTTGACCTGATAAAAGGTCAAGCTCGTCTCGATTTGCGTTCGATTAAACTTGTTAATACATGATCATATTGTTAATTTGTCTACCATGTCACATTACATGATCAGATCACCAAACAAGATGCTCATTAGACTTATTTAGACGTGTAAAACTGCAATTGATCCTTGACTAGCAATTTTCGACTTTGGATTTTATCCTTTCTTGTCTTAGCTTTTACTTCTTTGCCTCTGTGTTTGACTGAATGGTGGTGTCTACTGTCTACATAACATTTTTTCAAACTTGTTTTAATTGCTACTTGACCCATAAAATTGACAAACATCTCATGTTCATATATATTTGCATAACTCACTATCTTTTGTATCTCATACGAAACCCCCTCACACAACAGATCAACTAAATCATATAAACAACCATCACACACTCAAAGGAATTAGTAGGTTTCGAGCCCTTTTTGTTTTCGCCTGAACAAAACAAAACTTATTTGTAGTATAAAAAACAACCAAGTAAATTTGAACTGAGCTGAATGGTTTTTATGAAAAAGAGAACAAAGCCTCGGTATGTTTCTAGCCCAATACCTCTTGAACATCTTTGAGACTTTAAACATCGCCGATTAAACTAAACCTCATTAGCAGTAGATGTGCGAGAAAGTATGTACCTCGGAGGATTAATTCAATTGAGGAATGAAAACACAAACGATCTATGATGCTGCCCCATAAATCCGAGAAGGGTCATCTTGTTACAAGATGTAACAAACATCTACAACCCCAAAGTTCAAACAAGTAATCCTCAAGTTTGATAGAGAAACTGTTAACTAGTACTACCATTAAAGAAAACAGAACATGATCTCCGCGATTCAGTGAATACAGGTTCTATGGGTAACAAGACTGCCATGTGAAATCATATGTACCATTACAAAATGTTAAATGCACACGCACACGAAAAGACATGATAAAAATGGTATAATACGTACAAATACGATAGAACAAAATACGAGAGAGACGGTTTTATCTATGGTGAGCTTGAGAGCCCCTGACTTCAGAGAAGTTGGCTCCTCATAGGAATTAGAGGTTGTACATGTGACATGACCACATTAACACACATAAATACACATGTTCAGAAACAAAAAAGCCATGTCCATGCAAACAACTGGACCACAGGAAAGCGATGAGAAGATAATATTGCCATTTTCGTATCTATGCTAGTAATAATTTCTGTCTGGATTAAACAATATGACGCTTCAAGCTGCAATTATTCAACTCACACTGAGAGCAACCGAGAGACTTTGCTTTGTCAGGACTCTAGATGCCAAGAAAGTACAGTATACATTTACAGACTCACAGTCCACGAAATACTGACGATATAATGAAAATTTCTCTGAAATTCTTTTTATGTCAAAGTATCACAAGTGACGGGGCTAGCCACATAACACGTAAGTTAGCATCCAAGACACCTAAAAATCTGTACATCTCAATCCCTTTCATCTATACATTTAGTTCTCATCTCTTCATATGTAGATTCTATTCTCAGGAATAGTTGTGGTTGCTCTACAACCAATCACAAAACCTCTTTATTCCGATAATACATATATACAGAGATACTGCTAAATTGTCATTTCCAACCCACAAATAGGCACAATAAGGATAGATATAAACCACTTGTCATTTACACAAGTCAGAACATTGAAACTAAATTTCAGGACCACATTCCTCTCTAAAGTACTCACTGTTTAGAAAAAATTCTTATGCAAACATGTTAGTTTACTTCATGTCAGGATTCTGAAACACCTAAAAGAGTAAAAATCTGGAAACAACACTCTGGTCGATTCTGCGGTTCCCTTCCTACGCAATGTTTTGCTAAAAAATTACAGAAGCACTTACAGTAAGCATTAGCAAAAACTCATCAACTGCCCTGGATGTACACAAATTCTTACCTTTCTCAAGTCAGCATGGAATTTCTCTAAAGAGAGAATTTCATAGTGCTATCCTCAAAGGTTGGGCCATGTTCTGTTAGTTTGGGTCAAAAGCCAATCAAATAGTTAGGGCAACTTGTGATTGACGATTGTGACCAGAATGATTCCCAGCCATGCATGATTGTGAAACAGAATTTTTCTTCTGTTATCTTCTTGATCCATCGCCAGACGTTATCCAACTCGCTGCACTATTTATAGCTAGTCACTGCTTCTCTTCCAAAAAATACAACACAATATTGTCTATTCCTGCACTACTTGTAGCTAGACACTGCTTCTCTTCCAAAAAAATACAACACATTCTATAAGAAATAAGCTAATGTAGTTGTCATTCATACATGCACAGCCTGTTCTGTTCGTCTAATGGTCTATGCATGAAGAAGCAGAGAGTGGGATTGTAGCCAGGGATGATTTGCCGGCAGTTGTATATAGCAATTGATTATCGGCAAGTCATTCTTGGCTACACTCGACTCTCTACTTTTCATGTAAGACCATATATGAGATGCCTGCATGCATTACCATTTATATCTACTATGTTACACTGCTTTACGATATGAAGAGTAATGGGTGACAATTAACAGACAAGAACAACAAGCTGTGATGCAAAGATAGTATAATATGCCTAAACACTGTGTAGAGGCTATCTTGAAAGGTCGAACGGTTTTGATCTGCATTGCTCTTTCGTGGGATTTCTTTGATATATTTTTTTAATAGAGCCACCAATATTTCTCTACAATATCAAATTATTATGAATTTAATGTAACCAAGTGTTATTCACCCTATCAATGTTACCTCATGTTTACTTCATAGATGCTGTACTTCACATAAGTTTTCCCTAATAAAAGAAAGAAAAAAATAATCCCAGGTACATTTTGACAAACAAAAACTTATTGGGGCTAATGATATTGAACACAGGTATAAACGGTAAACCATATATATTAGCTGTTTGAGTTTAATTTTAATTTTAAAATAAGGTTCTAAGTTGAGGCAACACTTGAAAGACACAAATGTAACAGATAAAAACAACCATAAGCATAACAGGCATACTTCAGAGATGATGTCAAATGCACAGGACAAAGATAAACCATGATTCCACTGAATCGTGGTCAAAATTCTACACATGCAAGTCGTAAACGCACAGCCACTGTGATGACAAAAGAACACTAAAAGAGAAACTACTAAATAGGAATTACAAATCAACTAGATCATTCTAAGCTCATGCTGCAGATCAATGAAGGCTCCGCAAGCATGTCACTGTATCAGAACTTATTCCTCTTCCTTCCGGTTTCTGTAAAATTTCATGTATGCAAGTGTACCTAAATTTTCACTGTAGTCATCAAAAGAAAGACTAAATAGTGTAACCTGAGATAAAAACGACTTGGTAGTCCTAAAACTTCAGCCCAGAATGGATGGCAACAACTCCGCCAACAAGGTTTTCATACTCGACCTTCTGAAATCCGGCATTCGCTATCATCGAAGCAAATTTATCCTGCAGTTGTATATAATGCAGTGTAAGGATTAAAAAAATATGACACAATACCTTATAATACTAAGTTACTAACTACCATGGAAATTACTCAATCATGATCAGATGCATTGTCTAAAATCCAGAATCAACTGATATCCCATATAAAATACGTGAACAAAAGAAGCTCTTTGTACTCTGCCAAGTGAGTTGACAATTAACAAAATAAAATATCAGGCCGTGCTCATGTAAGCACAGTGGCTCAAGTCAGATTTGAAAGATTCACGAATAAGAAATTGAAGAGAAACAGTCTGTCATTTACAATATTGAGAAGGTGACAAAGTTCCAAAGAGCTCAGTCCTCTTGCTAAAAAAGGTGACAAAAAACAAAAAACAAAAAAAAAACTAAAAAAGATGAAGAAGAGAAATACTCCTTTGACGAAAACGTGACACAAGCGAAATTTCTATTTGCAACAACAATGTTGTTCAAAAAATATGCTTCTCATACAACTCACAAGCAGATATGCACGGTGAGAAAAACTTCTGAATATTCCTCCAGCAAGCAGAAAGGAAGTCAGAATTGTACCAGCACATTAGTGACCTACCAAAAGACTACCAAATAATCTTCAAAGGCTCACAGTCATGCCATGTATATACCTGTGGGGGGAAACGGCGGATACTCTCAACCAGATACTGATAGGATGCACGATCACCTGCTACAAGCTCTCCTACCGTGGGGATGACTGAAAACGAGTAATAATCATACCTGGAAATAAAAACCAGGAATACTAAGAACCAGAGATCACCATGCATGAGAAGATCATGCACTCATAGGGACATATATTATGTACTTGACTCTACTCTCTCTTCCCAGTGTCTAAAGTCTAAACAGGTAAATGCTGAAGTAACAACATTGTCGAAAATGAATGCATCTGTATAATGTGTTGTGTACAAGGGTATAGCCTATTTGTGCACTATAAATGCATCTGTGGAGAGGGTATCCCAGGTAATTCTCATGTCCGGGTAACATTTGATAAATTTATAACTGGAAGCAGACTACAGAATTGCAGCTGGAAATTAGAAACCTTTTAAAATTGATTGCCACGGAACCATGTTCCAGAGTGTATGATGTATGCTTTGCAGGCCTATAATAATTAACATGGTTTGGTAATAGCACTCACAACTCCTTAAATACTGGAAATTCCACATGACTCAGTTCAAGGCAGAGAAACCTTCCTCCCGGCTTAAGTACCCTGTCAAATACAACAAGACATCTTTAAAATCACAAAGTTCTAGATTCACAGAAAATAAAAACCACTTAAGACAGAAATTTACGGGGAAAAATATAGTTTAAGCAAATAAGTTGTAGTGTTTTATAAGGCAATTGTAAATAGAGACACAAACTCGTACTCCATTCATCCCTTTTAGTTTACATTTTTTTGCCAGGCACAAGGATTAAGGGAAGTGGTATAGAATTGATAAAGTGGATGGAGTTGGACCCGAAATAATATTAACAGCATTCTGTTTTTGGACATTGTGATTTTTTATTTTTAATGAAGCACACACAATGGAAATATTTTAAATATTAAGAGGACGAGGGAGTTTATGCTATTCCTCTTAATTACGCAGGTTGTATTATATCTGCAAAAGAAGGAACAATGGGTAGTCTGTATTTTATCTCTGGTAGGCTAACACAATACTTGCACATGCAACGGAATTATCCGATCTGGCAGCAGTAGGTATATTTTAATACTGCCAGACTATAGATTATCATCAGTTATGTATATAGACGACTTGTAGAATGGTCAACTCCTCTCAGTTACCAAATAAAGACATACGCGTACCCCTAGTACATATGCAGATTGTGAGATGTGCATATCCATAGAACAAGCAAGAAACTACAACCATGTTTGAAAGGGCTGTGACCCTACAAAGCAGTGATGTTAAACAAGGACATGAAATGCACAATTAGTAGTTCACCTGTGTGCTTCGGCAAGAGCTTTTTCAATATGAGTAACATTTCTAATGCCAAATGCAATTGTATAGCCATCCATGGATTGATCTTCAAACTTTAATGCTTCTGCATCTCCTTCAACCCAAACAAGAGATCTATCCTTACCAACTCCTGGATGCATAAATATCCTCTTTTAAACAGCACATTCTGCATGAGTGGAACACACAACAAATAGTATGTACAAACCTCTCTCTTGGGCTCTCTTCTTCCCAACATTTAACATGTTTGGGTTGATATCGCAGACAAAAATTTGAGTCTCTCCAAGCAAATTATCCTCACTTGGCTCTCGGATGGCCCTACTCCCGACACTGTTTATACTGTCCAGGATCCTGAAAGCAACATCTCCTGTAAAATTTGAGAGAAACTGCTTACACAAACATGAAATATGACAGCAAATAAGGGTTAAATTCTTTATAAAACACATATCAGTCTCCTCTTCGATTAAGTACAGTTGCTGGAAAGGAAAACCGATTAAAACTCATTCAATGCATGGTAATTCTGTAGCTAAGAAAGCCTGACACTTGACAGTAACACACAACCCCAGTGTATCTGTGCAGTCAAGTAAGACTACACCATATGAAGAAAGCCACTACTCAAGGACTCTCATAAGACATTAAACAAATTCTAGCGGAAAGACTAGTTCACCAGCAGCTCAAAGTCGAATGTGGAAAATTTAATCAATAAGAGAAAATTCTTAAGCATCAACTCAACTGTACCATGCATTTTCAACACAACACTTGTAAATGATAATCAATGTCAAAAATGACAATACACTCATCAACAAGTAAGTCACCTGTTCCACCAGCCACATCAAGATGCTTCATTCCTGGAAACGGATTTAACTTGGAAACCAATCTACAAACATTTTCACAAACAACAAGATCAAACTAGAGTGCATCCAAAAATAAATAAAATTCCAGAATGTGAAAATACAAAAACAGAATTGAACCTGTCTTTCCATAGCCTATGCAGACCAACACTCATCAAATCATTCATAACATCATAACTGGAGGCAACGCTTGTGAAAACGTTACCGACTAATTGACTCTTTTCCTCCTCCCTTACTTCCTTAAATCCTTCACCGAGAAACAAAAATGAAAGTTACACTTAATTGAGCTCGTTCATGTCAGAATTATTACTGCAATAGATAAACATAAAGGGTAAGCAAAAAGGACATACCGAAGCTGGTGGAGTGAGAATGTAAGTAGGCGGTGGAATTGTAGAGTGGTCGAAGGAAACTACTATTCTTCCTCAATCCGCGATAAATTGATCTCATCGCCATTGAAATTGATCAGAAAATAATCTTCGAGCAGGTTTGGGAAGTGGATTTGGCGCAAAATGTGATGATTGCGGAGTAAAATTTCTCCAGGTTAGCTCAATTCCACAGAAATCAATTTCTAGTTTCTTCAACTAATTTTTAGGTAATGGAGCAGCAGACAGAGAAGAAAGAGAATGAGTCGGCAAAATTTAATTCGTCTCTAGAATGTCAAATAACGCACGCTCAGAACACGTATTCAATATCAGGGTGCGTTAGAAAGCGATGGGCGCTTTAATTTACACACAGTCTGGATTTTTGAATCTTGATCCTTTGGACTTGTGGTAGATTTGGACCGAATTTTAATTGATGTTAGTTAGCTAGCCCAAAGTTTGTTGATCCTTTTAGAGTTTGGAAGCCCAGCTGTTTTGTCTCCCTTTACAAAGACTATTTGGGCCTTGACCTGCCTTTACACATTTTTTAGTTTGCTTTCGAAACGATATTTTTATGGTATAATGTGGGTTGAGATCTGATCCTTAGAGAAGGGTATTATTGTATGGAATGATTTCCAGACGAAATGTTGGCCTCATATACTTTACACTAATGCACTTTGTCATTGCCAGTGTACATGCATGAAAACTTCCAAGTCATTCGTTACCATCTCAAGATTCACCTTATTGATATGAGTAGCTTAGATACTCTTAAATTATGAGTCGCTGCAATTACTAATTATTAAATAGTCGTCGCCACGCCATACTCGGATCAACCCCATATCCTTATGGTTTTGAGGCTAGTTGGGCTGACAAATACTATCATCTATCGATTGCTTCTCGAATAATATAATGGCCATACAAATCAAAATGTATACTTCTCAATCCGTCACATTTTATCATCACTCCGCAATCACTGGGGTAAATTTTTTCAATGTTTAAAATTCTAGCCAAATGGATTTTGCTCTTATCTCTTATGATATTACTGTTATCAAATAGTGAACACAAAAGGATTCTTATATGGTGAATTAGGTTCCCAAGTTGTCCGTAACCTTTGGATAGTTAGCGTTCTAAGAAACTTCCATAGTAATAAGATGAAAACTAACACTGTAACATTCACATTTTCTCCCCACAACACAAGCAAAAAGAGCCGTCCTGTCACCAATTAATTAACATCGCAAGTTGCTAAAAAGCCTAAAACACCAATCAAATTATCACTTACCAGGAAGTGGACGTAAGGCCAGCTGTTCAATTCCCATCTTTATTGATCAAGGTCATATTTCATCATCGTCTAAATTCAAACCTATCATTATTACCAATATATACAAGTGTGCTAACATCCCATCCAGCTGTTCCATGCAAATTCTTTTCTTTTCCTTTTTTTCTAAATGTTACAATTATACAATAATATATTTAACAATTAATGAAATACGCGGTACATAAGTTTTTGTAACTTTTGAATTCTCTATATAACTTTCAAGGACTCCATACAGATTTTAGTTACTACTCCGCAAGTGTATAAGCTGTTCCATGCAAATTCTATTCACTGTAGTTTGCAATAGTCCACTTGTGTATCTTTCAACTCTCATTTAACTTAAAATTATAATAGTAGCTTAGCTCAAGTCCTTATCTCCTCCTCAGTTCAAACTCACAAGTAATGTCACAAATTATGGACCATTAAAAAATTGACACACTAATCTGCCTAGTTCAAGTTAATAATATCTTAGTCACGAATTATCAAAGATGTGACAAAAAGGAAACCAAGGATAATGTGATATGTATACTTTGCTATAATTGCATTTCATGAATGTAATTAAATCGATAACTCTCATGTCATTTGCATAATCTAGCTGTCACCAAAAGCCTAGTCAAAATATATATCCTCCTCCCATATCCACACGCATGCCTCTCTTTCCTACCCACTTAAACCCATATTATTTCATTCCACAATTATTAATATAATAAAAATAAATAATAAGCTCATGCACCTACCCTAAAGCTCTATATAAGCCATAATACTCCTTCCATGCATATAATACAACAACATAAGAAAAGAAAAAAACTGACTCAAACAATGAAGTTCTTCCTCATTCTTGCGGTCTTACTTACCTTTGTATCCGTTGCTGTATGTGGCAACTTCAATCAAGATTTCGATTTTAACTGGGGTGATGGTCGTGGTAAGATACTTAACAATGGGAAGCTTCTCACACTTTCATTAGATAAAGGCTCTGGCTCCGGATTCAGGTCCAAGAAACAGTACATGTATGGGAAAATCGACATGCAAATGAAGCTAGTCCCAGGAAATTCTGCTGGCACAGTTACTACATACTATGTAAGTTCCATGCAGACTTGTATATTACTAAGTACATGATAAGCTTGATTCAGTTGCTGACTACTTGATATTGTTGATATTGTTGCAGTTGTCTTCTCTAGGCTCTACTCATGATGAAATTGACTTCGAGTTTCTTGGTAACGTAACTGGAGAGCCTTACATCATGCATACTAATGTGTTTACACAGGGCAAAGGTAACAGAGAGCAACAGTTTTATCTATGGTTTGATCCTACCAAGGCTTTCCATACCTACTCCATCCTGTGGAATCCTCAAAGTATCATGTAAGATATATAAACATTAACCTTCCATTTATCTACGTCTTCAAACGATGAATTGGATGAAGTAAACATGGATTTTCGACTAATTAAATGATGACAAATCTTGAATCATGCATGCAGATTCTTAATAGATGGAACCCCAATCAGACAGTTCAAGAATTTGGAGTCCAAGGGCGTACCTTACCCCAAGAACCAGCCGATGTGGATCTACTCGAGCCTTTGGGACGCAGAAGATTGGGCAACTAGAGGAGGGCTTGTGAAAACTGATTGGACACAGGCACCTTTCACTGCTTCTTACATGAACTTCAATTCACAGGACTGTGCTAGTGCCGGTGCATGCTCTAGCAATTCTTCCAACTCCTGGTTTACACAGTCACTGGACACGACAGGGCAAGAAAGAATCAAGTGGGTGCAAAAGAACTATATGATATACAACTATTGCACCGACTCCAAGCGATTTCCACAAGGTTTCCCTACTGAATGCGCCAACCCTTGAACCTAAACAAATCTCTGAGCTCATTCATGTGTGTACTAGCGTATTTTCCTCTGTTGCCATGCCTCAATGCTATTAAATTCATTTTTCTTAAATATGTAACAAAACCGGAACAACAAAGACTGAATGGTTAAGACTTAAGAGAACAAGCCAGGAAACAGGACATGAGGTAAAATGCTGATTTTCATTTCATGATAAATTCATCAAGAAGATCCTTACAGGAGCTGGTACATACAATACAAAATTTCTATCTTGAACAAAAGCCAAGAACCAAAGCTGCACCTGCATCTACTACTACATCTTCCTCTAAGCCGAGGGCGTTCCAGAATCCAGACTTCCAGCTGCAACCCCCCGGGCTACTAACCACGTATCCTACTAACATCCCACCCTTCATCCTATTTTCAAATCTATCACAGGATGCAATATAACAACAAGCATTTAGACAGTAAACGCATGACTGTGCGCTCAATATGATCATATAAAACAGTGTTTAATCAGCGATACCAAACAAGTGGAGTTGTGTTCTCAGGAGGCTGCGGGAACATGCAGTGCTGCTGCCATTGATGTAAGCCTTCATTCATGCCAACCCAACCAGCTCCATTCATATTTGTCTGCCCGTTACTCGGGGCTTCTTCTACATCCATTTCGACTCCCTCCATATCTTCAGCATCCATTGCTTCCACATTCTCAATCTCAGAAGCAACATCATCCAGAGGTGCAGAAGGTATCTTGGATGGAACCCAAGGCACAACAGCCATACATCCATATCCATTACTTGAACCTGAGGTATCGTCCTTCTTGGCCTCATCACTGTCTACTCTCCAGGCTCTTGGTTTGTTCGACCACAAGACTTGATCTACACCGCATAAACAAACTGGTTACTTGGTTTTGAAACTGCCTATCCTTGACATACATAGTTTCAATTGAATACAGTCTCTTCTATCCACCAGGCAAATGCAGATAACTATTACTACTATAATCGAACAATTGAAATTAAAACATGTATCTAAACTCCAATCACAAATGCAGCCCTCACATAACACCCTTTCATCAGTAAATTTCATAATTATGAATACTCAAGACATTTACTCTCCATATTAAGCTTATTAAAAAATAAAAACATAGAAACTTACTTTTGAAACCTGAAATGAGGTCAGGATGAACAGATACTGAGAAATTTGAAGGCGAGCGATTCAACGGAGAGGAATTAGAGCTGTTCGCCGGATTGAACAGCACAATAGCCCTCTCTTCATTACCCGGCACACTCGGAAGCTCTTCAATCTGCACACCACCAGACGGAGAAGAGGAGTTGCCGTACAAATCAGCAAACTCAGGCACTGCTGGACTCGAAACAACATCATCATCCTCGATAATCGGAGTCAATTCCGCATCCTAGGGTTCCAAAATTCACACAAATTCACTTCAATTAGTTCCTATCACTACTAACAAAAACAAAAACAACAGAAAGAGAAAGCGTAAGAAGAAAAAAGTACTTACAAGGCGACGGATTTTTCTGGCGGGAGAAGAGAGGGCAAAATCGGAGAAATTGGAGATGGAGTCGTCGTCGAGCTCTTTCCTTTTCATCTTCAAAGTAAAATAGGCCTCCATGATACTGCAAACGGAGAGATGAGTGTGAAGTTGAGAGAGTTTCGGTTGGGAAATGGATGAGTATGAAGTGAATTTAGGAATGGTAATGGTGAAAAAAGAGGCAACATATTTATTCTGTTTTGTTCTAGAGTTATTAACTGGTTCTTGCGGGTTCTCGAGATTTCTCCAGAAACTGACGATGGCATATCCGTAATTACACGTCACTGCTAATTGGGCCAACTTGTAAGCATGGACCGTCTAAGAGTGTGCACCTGCGAAGCAGGATTGGATGAGAGCCCAGAATGTATTACAAATTCAGATTTTAAACACGGAGAAATATCTTGATTTTTTATTTTTCTTATGAAATACAGTAACACTTTATTAACTAGTTGGAAAGTGTTATATAAGTGTCATTACAAATAACAACACTAACTAGACACGACAAGACAAGATCCACTAGCCACGCAGGACGAATATCAAAGACACAAACTATCAACACTGGACACAAAAGAAAGAGAGGGTTGGCTCTGGGAAATTGGCTTGGCAACTTGCAAGGTAATGGCATGTTTGTATTGACTGTTCACCATTATACTATTGACACAATAAATTACGTGTATAGATGGGAAATAGAGGTTTATCTAGAGAAATTGAAAAGAAATACTAGATTATTGGTTCAAGTGCCGTTTGATTCAACTTTAAATATATCTTCTTGAGTCAATCGTTTCAGTTGAATTCAATTTAGTTATTAAAAAAAAATGAAGCAAGCAGAACCTTAATCAGTATAAAATATATAATAAAAGATTCTAAAAGACAGGTGTTCCATGTTCAAAGTTATAAAGAATAGTTTTGAGTTAAAAGTTGTAGTTACAATTCATATTCACTAGTTGATTATACTAAGCTAAGTACTTATTTTTCAATTAAAAAATAATACTTAGCGTTTATCTTATAATTTTAAAACGTTTTTAAGTAAAATATCACTCAAATCATTAATTAATTATTTATTTATTTTCAACTTTTGTGAAAAGTAAGGCAAAAGTAATTAATTAGTAAAAATCGCAAACAATACTAGGTTTGGAAATGTTTTTAAAAATTGAGAGTTTTTCATTCATTCCACAAAAAGTAGTTATCACAGACAGGAAAAGCAATAGAAGAATCCCCGGGAATTTGTAACCAGATCTTCCCTTTCAGGTTGCAAGATTTCAATCAGTCAGTGTAATTAATTAATTAAAATTAATTCTGAAGCAATGCTCTGTTTATTTGTTTGTTTGTTTGTTTTGTTGTCGTCAATCAAGAATATCAATCCAAATCATCATCATTCATCAATCTAATTTCTTTCATTTTACTTCTTCAGTCTTATAAACCTCTCATTCACAAAACCAAGCTTTCATCACATTCATTATCGCCGGAAATAACAAGAAGAAGAACAACATAGCCGCAATGTCTTGGCCTTCCCAATTCGAGGTAAACCCACCCTCCAAATTCTACACCATTTGTTTCCATCTTTTAGATTTATTTTCATATATTAGTAGCTCGATCAAGTTTTATTTTTTCTTTCTCTGCTCTCATGATGATGTTACATTCTTGATCCTTTACTATCCACTACATTGTATATATCTGCTTAAATTAGGCCTTTTTGCACCCTTTTGTCTATTCTTGTGCAGCTGAATGCCATTAGAACAAAAGTTGCTGAAATGTCTGGTAGAGATGCTGGGGAGGTCAGAGTTGTCGTCTCTCCTTACAGGATTTGTCCTCTCGGAGCTCACATTGACCATCAGGTCTCCAATGTTTCTCATCAACCCCAACCCTTACATAATCTGTACTATCAACTATCAACAACCATGTTCATTGTGAATCTCATTTTCTCTATTTGTGTCAGGGTGGTGTTGTTTCAGCTATGACTATTGATAGGGGTATACTTCTGGGCTTCATTCCGTCTACCGATTCCAAGGTATACTGTGTGTTTATAAATTTCCCCTACACATATTACATATACTGTGATTTTGGAGATCAGCAAGTTTTCGTTTTTCTTTTTTGTGTAGGTCATATTACAGTCAGGGCAGTTTAAAGGAGAAGTTAGGTTCAGGTGATCACTAGTTAACACATTCATATAATTCTGTCAACCGTTAAAATGCTGATTTCGTTCTATGATATGATGGAGCGTTGGTCTCCTTTACCAGCCTTGAATAGTTTGCCTGCTTTACATACCTCCAGCTTTAGACATGATGTATGGAAAATAACAGTTTTGTCATTTCTACTAAAGAACCAGGTGCTGGTTACGTAAAAAGATATTGACATTAATTAGTTCTTGTGTGGAGTTTTCAATAGTTTCTGTACTCGATTCTTTTCTCGATCAGAGGCTTCTTCAGCCTTTCTTTTCAGTACGATGATCACAAATTGATGGTGTTAAGAATTAAATTTCTACCCACATAATGTGACAGTATAGATGAACTACAACTACCACGAGATGGTGCCAAATCAAATGGTTCTGGTCCGCTGGCTTCTTCAAGCTCACTAGAAGAATTTAGCTGGGGAAATTATGCCAGAGGTGCCCAGTATGCGTTACAGAAGAGCGGACACCATCTGACAAAGGTATCATTTTTGTGCCTGCTTTTAATGTTTCCTCTTTTCATTAGTTTTGAAATGCCAACCAAATTCTCAAAATGCAATAAAACTGTTGTGAGCAATGGAGAATATTATTCCTGAAAATGAAATGTCCCTAAATTGTTAAAGACTTGTATAGTGTGTACTGGCATTTTAGAATTATAAGACAGCCATTACAGTGATGTATCAACATTACATAACAGTGTTAACAATGTCTCTTTCTGAACCAACTATAACTGTACAAGTATTCACTATGATTAGCCCTTTTCTTTTTAAACACTATAATCAGCCCATTAGAAACTGCATATACTAAAGTTGATATACCTACTACTTGGAATCTGCAGGGAATTATCGGTTTTATATGTGGTGCCAAGGGGCTAGACAGCTCGGGGCTGAGCTCCTCTGCAGCTGTAAGTTTTCCCATCTTCTTTTAACATTTATCAGTTATTTGATAACATCGTTTCGAGAAGTCTAGCAGATTGACTCGCTGTTTTACGTGTTGTAATGACTATCATCACCACTTATATGTTAGAATGACTATCAAATTACTAGATGAAACTAAGGAAAGCACAAGAGTTTTAGTACCATCTTCCCCCCACATATCATAGGCCTTGTTTTGTGGTATACGCGGAATTGACTGCCTAGGCTGATGTATTATACACCAATAAGGCTTGACCGTACTCCGTACAGCACCAATTCCAGGACAAGAAATAAATATGTTTATATCCGGCTATTTCAGCTGACAAATCATACTTAACACCCATAATAAGTTGAATTGCTATATTCGGTATATCCTTCTTCAAGTTTGTGTGCCTGTGAGGAAGGTAAGTGTCCGGAAGGAAGTTCCACTTCGAGGTGTTCTGTATCCAATGCATTCGTAGTTTCTCTTCCTGCTTCAGTACAAGTTCAACTTTTCACAAATGTTACGTGTTTGATAGGTTGGCGTGGCATACCTGTTGGCTTTTGAAAGCGCAAATAAACTCAGTATATCTCCCACTGATAATATTGAATATGATAGGTATGATGTTGCTGTTATGATAACTAGTTCTCTTTAGATTTATTGGTTTATCAATTTACTACTTCATATAATACTGCAAAAATAAATTGTAGCTGCAATGCTGCATGCAATAATAACGGAAGAAGTGACCGGGTACCAGCCAAAATGAACCCCCCCCCCCCCCTCTCTTTTTGTAATTGTTTCTGTGCTCTTGTTTGCTGCATGTGGAACCAATATTGAATTTATGAAAGCCGCTTCCTTACGATAGATATTCCATTTCTTTTCAAACATGCAGTGCAGAATAGCCTTCAACTTGCTTAGAGATGTTTAAGTCTGTGGCATTTTTCTGTCAGAACTCAATCATGTCTCATAAAGACTTCTTAACTCTGCAGGCTAATTGAAAATGAATATCTAGGTCTGAGGAATGGCATATTGGATCAATCTGCCATACTACTTTCCAGCTATGGCTGTTTGATGTATATGAACTGCAAGGTAGTTTTGCGACTTCTGTATCTCAACTACTTTTATGACTTGGATAGACTTTGGTGCTTTAATTGTTTGATACCTACACTTCTTGGTATCTTAAATCAGCATACGTTGAGGTGGATTTTGGTGCGGAAATCTTCTGGGAGGAGTGGAGTATGTGAGAGTTTGGCTTATCCCAAAAAGAAACTAAAGCTGCAATTTTGACCGACCATAGTGGATTCTGTTTAGACCAACGCCTGGGTCATAGGCTGAATATGAGCTCTATCCATTAAAAAAAAAAACTGGTGATCCTTAAATTGTTTAATCCTTGCATTAACAAGGAGAAACAAACTACAGTTTCGAGATAACAATTACGATTAAATACACCATGCTTCCATAAGTTAAAATCCCACATTAAGATCAAAAGCAGCAGATACTGGAATCTGGACATTCTTTGCTATTTCATTGTATGGGTTACTTTTGACAAGCAAATATGTCAGTGGTGCTTTTTTTTTTTTCTATTCATTTGCCTGAAAGGATGCCCACTTTTATGTCTGCCCAAAATGTGTTGGATTTGTAGCCCCCCACCCACCCATTTTTAACTTTAACCTCGGTGCAGCTGAGTGTGTTATCCTTCTTTTCCCTTTTTAAGCAACCTCATTGGAGTAGTTTTGAAAATCAACAGCTTCATGTTATCAGTTTTACTAGGACACAGTCTCCTGACACATGGCTTCCTGTGCAGACCAAAGAACACAAACTTATACATTCTCCACAGCATAACAATGAGAAATCAAAGAAATTCAAGATACTGTTAGCATTTTCAGGCTTGAAGCAGGCGTTGACAACGACTCCTGGCTACAATCGCCGGGTTGAAGAATGTAGAGAGGCAGCGAGACTTCTGCTTGGGTAACATGTTTTTTAAAAGTTGCTGAGAGAAAGTAGTGTCATCGTTTAATTAGCAGTGGTAATTTGGGGTTTGCTTCGTCTTTGGGTGGTCAGAAAATGGTTCTGTTTAGATTATGATCCATGCATTTATCACCACATTCAAAATGAGTTGGATGGATTAGTTATGTATTAGAGTAGTCCTAAAAATAGGGGTTGTTCTTTTAACGTAAAATAACAATGAACAAAAGGTTAGATCCATGATAAAACATAAGAATTTATTAATGGTGACTGTCCAAGTTCTGAAGAAATTACTACCTGTCTTGTCACAATAGTTTTTCGGTAGAGATGCTTGTTTGAGTGAATTCATTTAGACAAAGCTGGTTCCTGGTTTATAATTTAGTTTATCGCTCATGTCTTTAGGCAGTGGGTCTGTAATTACTTAAAATTAAACTTCTCTGTTTAACATCTAAAACTTGATATGGAATTGAAGTATCATTTGCTGAAGAACTTACTTGATGTAGCCCCACAAAACAGGTTAATAATGAGATTGTGGCCTGTATTTTCACTTATTCTCATGTTGCTTTCCTTTGCTCTGTTGTCTTCATACCGAATTTTTTTGATTCTTTTCCTGTTTTTCCTACTATAATGTAAATTACCATCAACAAATGATTAAAAGAAAGACTTGCCATTAAAAAAGATATGCAAGAAACAGAAGATCTATTCCTGTAAAACTTCTCTTAAATGCCAATTTGTTTTAGTTGCCGCCTCCATTTTGTAATTCGTACGACTTAAGTAGTTAAGCTTACTGATGATTATTTTTCATCATCCTGTCTAATTGTAGGGCTTCTGGCAGGAAAGATGAGAATCCTCTCCTCTCTAATGGTACTTAAACCAAGTCTCTTAGTCTGGAATAGTTGTTGTGTTACCGTAAATCACATGATATCTTATCAGTTACTATTTTCTGCAGTGGGTCCAGAAATTTATGAGGAACACAAGGTGCGTTTCTTATGGCACTCCTGCTCCAATATAAGCATTTTTTATTATGTCTCATGATGTTCGTTTGGATGTATAGAGGAAAGATTTTTACAATAGAATTGATGTTCTGCATGAAAAGAAAAGTTGATTTTCTTGTTAAATAGAACCATGTTAAGCTCACACATGCGGCAAGAACAAGCCGCCAGTCCTTAGAAATCTTTATTGACACAGTAGCATGATCATGTTATCTTAAAAAAGAATGTAGCTTTACTTTTTTCGGTAGCAGTTTAAGCTTTTCGTTCGGTGATTCACTTTACAACTCTTTGCTCTTAAAAATGCACTTTTGCAATCCCCCTGCAGAGCATATTAGATCCCAGCCTTACTAAACGAGCAGAGCATTACTTCTCGGAGAATAGACGAGTTGTGAAAGGTATAAATCCTCTAATCATTAGACATTCTCCATTACAGTTTCCTTATCTTATTCTCGTTATATGTTTTTTTTTTTTTTTTCATCCTTGAATGCGTCTTATTGAAGGACTTGAGGCTTGGGCTTCTGGGAATCTGGAGGATTTTGGAAAACTCATCTCAGCGTCTGGTTTGAGTTCTATCCAGAATTATGAAAGTGGTATGAATGCATTGTTCTTCTTATGTTCATCAGATATGTTTTACTCTCCAGTTAATTGACTTTCTTTCCCCTAAACCGGCAGGTTGTGAGCCACTTATTCAATTGTACCAGATCCTCCTGAAAGCTCCAGGTGTACATGGAGCTCGATTCAGTGGTGCTGGATTTCGTGGGTGCTGCATCGCATTTGTGGATGCAGATAGAGCAGTAGATGCAGCATCATTTGTAAAAGACGAGTATCGTCTGCTCCAGCCGAAGTTAGCAAGCGAAATAAGTGGAGATAATTCGGTCTTAATATGTGATGCTGGAGATTGTGCCCGTGTAATATAGACAAGAAATTCCTTGCATTTGTTGCAAGTTCATGGTTCATTCTACTGTCATTATTCGTTTGAATAACAATCAATACGCTTCCTTTCCTGTACAAACGAGATCAGTCCCACACCCAAGAAATGCCAAATCTTACGTTGTTGCAAGTTCAGTAGCGACGGTAACTGAAGCTGCATCTGAAACCAGGCATAATCATGAACTGAAACAATAACTTGCTGCAGCGCTGCAGCGTTATACCTAGAACTCTGTCCGAGTGCAAGAAGAAATTAAACGGTACACAATGAACAATGAAGTCTGTGTATTCATTTCTTGTAGTCTCAAGATGTTCAAGAAATACAGTATTTACTTGTGAAATTGTGAGGTTTTAATACAGTCATACGATAAAATTTGATGTTTGCTTAACAGACCAAAAAATTCTGATCATGAAAAATAGCAAGAAACACAAAACAAAGACGAGGTTTTTCTTCAACTACGCATGCATGAAATTTGTCATGGTTCAAGTTTTAGGCTTCTTTTGAGATGCAGCAGAAGCTTCGGAATCAGGCCTGCGCTTGATGTTTAAGAAATGCTCCACCTGTAATAAAAAAATTTGAGTCTAATTAGAAAACAAGCCCTGGGCAGAAAAAAGAACAATAGACTAATATAATATGGGTAGCGTAAACTAGCGTTGGTAGAGCACAAGGACTGGTATGGGAGTCAAGTGTGAGAGTGGTAATTACCATTTAAACTCTTGAACAAAGAGATACTTCAATAAATTAAAATGACAAAAACCCAAAATCTTGTGGGGCCTACCTTAGCATCACCAAGCATGGGGGTCAAGCTTCCAACTAGGTCTTTCTCTACAGTTGCATACCCACTTCTGGGATCACTACTTTGCCTGCATAGAAATAATAATAAAACTAAATATATATCAGCTTAGTACTAAAAATATAGAATTAACTAGACAAATCGCATTGAACCTAGCTGGTAATTGCAACATATTTGTACCCTTTTAGCTTTGTTTATAAATCTAACTAAACTAATATTCTCCCAAAATACAAATGCACTAATATAGCAGTATGAGTAACATGCTTTCAGGTTTTTATCATACAATATTTCACAACATGCGAAAGAAGAATAATATAGCAGTATGAGTAACATACCCTGGTTTGACATTCCCACTTAATACAAGATAAGGCGTTTGAAGCTTAGCTTGAGCTTCCCTCATTCTCTCAACTGAATGGGATGGTGTATCTGCATTTTTCATCTGCTTTACCTTCATTTCCTCCTGATACTGCCGCATGCGCTTCTCTTTTTTCATTTTCCCAGGTTCTTTACCATGAAACTTGTGGGAAAGCAGACGAAAAGCTTCTTTTGGCGTCAACTGTTACAACAGAGATTTCAATAAATACTTGCTGGTTTTAACAGCATTTCACTCGGGGCAAATGCATTTTCAATTCACTTTTAGAGGTTTACTTTCTTGAAAAGATCTACATGGTGACTTGAGCTTCAAAATGAGAAATCATAAACCTCTAAAGAAGATATGAAGAAGATAATGCTCCTAGACAACACCTATCTTATCGTAGACTTGATGGAGAGGGGCCATCTGGTGTTGCTGCTAGTACTGTAAGGGTCAGGGTAGAGCAAAATATGGTACAACATAATGCTCATGAATTAGTTAATGAACCAAACTATGTTGTAGGGGTTCCAAACCAGGATCCTAATTGAGATCAAAATATCGAGGAAGAAAACCCTGAGGAGGATCCTGAAGAGGATCCGATGCATGAGATCGAGGAGGAAGAAGCTGAGGAGGATCCGGTTCCTGAAGAAGAAGATCCTTATGAGGATCCGGATCAATATATTGAGGACAAGGAAGAAGAGATGTTCGAGAATGATGTTATGGACGGGGTGTTAAACAGTGTTAATGGTTTCTATGTTGTAGGAGTAAGAATCAAGAATGTCAAAGAAACATGCAAAAGGTAGAGATTCACCCCTCAAAAAAATACGAATAAGCATAAAGAGAGCACTTACGATTCGGCCATACTCATCCGTCCTCTCAATGCGTATTTCCTTCTCTGCATTTCCATCTTGAATACCAACAAGCTTGCTCTTTTCTTATCCATGTTTCTGCCACCCCATTCAATAGTTTCCTTAAGTGCTCCTCTATCTTTTAGGAGCCTCAGAGTGGCAGCTAAGCCCTTACCCACAGCAGATTCATGAATTGTTTCATCTGGAACTACCTCCTCTTTCTCATCCTCTTTATCAGAAGCCTCATCCATCATGGTCTCTTTTACCTCTGTCCAGCCACTATCTTCATCCTGCATTTCGTGATCAGCAGCAATAGGCGCCTCATCTTCCTCCATGAAAACGTCTTCACGATCAGGCTTTTGCGTCTCTGAGAAAGTAAAAGGAAAAATCTTAGGAAAGAAAAAACTGCCATCTCCAGATAAAAGAAACAGTCTAAAAATAAAAATGACGAAGCACAAGGATATGTTTTCTTCTTTCCAATTCAAGAGTAAGAGTCGCACCTTCATCATGTTGGAGACCCCAGACAAATTCTTCCATTTCCGTGAAGACAACCTTGTTCTCATGCTGTTCTCCAAAATCGTTTGATTTGTCAGCAGTTGAATCATCAACGCTGGAAGAAGATAGGAGAGCTACTACAGGCAAACTAGATTTTTCTCCATCTTGCTTTTTCAGTGCTATTTTCCTCGCCCTCTCTAATGACTTGCGGAGCTCTTCGTCATCATCACCAAACACAGGAGCCTCATCTTCTTCAGCCTGTGTCAGCCGTGTTGACTCTAGTCGGAGTGCTTTAGATGCCTCGTCTGCTTTGGCTAATGCTGACTGATAAGCATTTTTTCTCATTTCAGCATCAATCTTATCTTGTTCCTCTCTTAGATTTTGCCCTCTCCCGTTATTGCGTGATCCAAGATCACCAGAACCTAATCCAGCAGATACAGCCTCTGCTTCAAGGGCATCTATGTCGAGCTTCTCCTTTTTTCTCAAGGACTTCTTCTTCTTTGGTTTTTTAAATTTCAGCATTTCTTCTTGTGTCAAATAATCTGTTGAGATCTTAACAGTTGAATTGAGATCCTCCGCCAGACTGGTTGAAGAAATCCCCTGGATTCTTCTCCGAAGCTGTCATTTAAATTCAAACCATGTCAATCATAATCTTACTTTATACACAGGCTACATTTCTTCATTTCAACACAAATAAAGTACCTCTTCCAATTTCCTTTCAGCCTCACCAGTGAAACGTCCACTTGAATCAAGAGTCACTCCCTGCAATGAGAAGCACATAAGTAATACAAAAATAAGCGTAAAAGAACAGAAAACAAGGCTAAAGAGATTATAGTGAACCTCATCTGCAACCGGATCATCATATTGTGGAAGCATTTTCTTCTCGAAACCATCATTGAATCTAAAATAAATTGGGAAAAAGAAGAGATAAGTCATCATCTATAGCATAAAAAGATGTGCCAGAGTATCTGAGAATGATATTTGGTATTCTTACTCATCAATGTCATCATAAACATTCTTCTTCTTCGCAGCCTTATAAGCCTCATTTCTCCGCTTTTGCTCTCCAATCTCCACATTCTCAAGCATATCAACCTCTGGTATATACAATGTAACGTCACCTTAGGAAATCTGAGCGCAGAAAATACCCCCGAGGATGAAGAATTGAAATCAGCAGTAAAAGCCATAAGAGAAAGGTCAAAAGTATACATTACCTTCATTAATGTCACCGTCAGCAAGTATGCTTTGATCTTTCAGCGTCAAAACCACAGCCCCACCTTGAAGTACCTTATCTAACCCATGAAGAATTTTGATCCCACCTAAATCATCTGATACCAAAGATCGTAAGGCAAAAATGTCAGCATTAAATTGGGAAATAAAGATGTGTAGCATGAAACTACCTCACTCAGTGTTACAAGTTGTGTGCTCGATTGGTAAACATTTTCTTGAAATATGACTGTCTTCATGTGAAAAAGCAAGTAACATACAGAGATAGAAATGTGTGCAGTATGTTTTTTTTAGAGAGAGAAGTAGTCAAAGATGGTAGTCTAAGTCAGAATGTCAATAGTTCATATGGATATGCAGAATCAATAAACTAATTTCTCTCTCAGCACGTTATGTGTTAAACAGGGACTATACCAGTTGTGTGTTTCACTGCTGCATCATCATCACTATCTTCATCATTCATGTTATCCTGTTACATACAAAAGAACAATGTGAATTAACTTCAGACAAAGTTGACACCATCCTAAAGAAGAAAAAAAATCAAATGAAAAACAAAGTCCTTTTCAGAAACCCAAAATTAATGAACAAATTGACAAAATCACCTGCTCTTCAAATATTCTAGAAAGTTGCAGCACTTTCTCCTTCGCAGAATTTCTTTTCTCTTCAAGTTTTCTGCTCTTACTAACCCATGACGAAACCTCACTAGCACCCGTGGACTTCTTCAGCCGTTCTTCCCGCATTCTGAATCAAACAAAGGAGCAGGGTAAACATTTGTTATACTCTTGCCCCATGTATAAAACAAAACCAACCACAATGATACTCCTGTCGAAATGGAATACACAAAAGATATGCAATTTATGATAGGTTTACTATTTACTATTCAAGCAGGCGCAGAGCAGTCCACAGAACTAGCATGTGATTCGTAAAAAAAAAAAAAAAAATCATCTTGCAGCACAACTTTATTTACAACAGAGAATTTTGCCTACCATTATTACATGCTCCCATAGCAGGAACATGTCTATTACCAACATTTACTGGTTCAAGTAGCAAGGGAGCAAAAGGATCTGAGTCACGTACATAAGTCTGGGGGCATTTGGAAGAGCCCTATAACATGCATAACAGAACATAGACAGATAATAACCCCGGTTCCACTCTGAATGGGTGAAACAAAAGTATCAAGAAGCATGAAGGATAATGGGGTGTAGTTAATTTACCTGGTAATACGTTCCTCCAACTCTGAAGCTGATTCTTGAGATCCAGCAACCACATTCTGCACATTTTCTTGGTTCTTCAGAAGCTTGGAGACATTTTCACTATCAGCGTTATCCTTTACCTCCTTCACAGATTGATACTCACGTTCAGATTCACGCTGAGATCTTGAATAATCATCCTTCCCCATATCCTTTATCTCATCGTGACTCTCATCCTTCTGCTTACGACTAGTCCTATCTCTGTCTCTCGCCCTGCCCTTTTCTTGATCTGTGTGCTTTTCTTTCTCTCTGATTCTCTCCTTCCCCTTCTCTCGCTCAAGTGTATCCTTGCCTCTATTTCTGCCATTATCCCTTTCCCTCTCCCTATCTTTGTGTTTCTCTCGTTCCTTGTCTTTTGATCTATCTTTTTCCTTCTCCCTGTCTCTATCCTTATCTCGGCTTTTATCACCGCGGTCTTTATCACGACCTCTATCACCTTCCTTTTCTAAACCTCTTTCCCTCTCCAATAAATGATCAGGTTCCTTTGTCCTATCCTTCCGCTCTTTATCTCTATCATTTTCCTTATGCTTCTCACGAGCAGGGTCCTTATCTCGAACCTTGTCCCTTTCTCGTTCGTCTCTTTCTTCCTTCCTCTTGTCCCTGCCAGACGAACGATCTTTAGTTGAATCTTTGGTTTCTTCCTTTGACCTCTCTTGCTCTCGGGTCCTGTATTCTTTATCATCCCTCCTCCTGCTTTTACTCTTATCTTTGCTTCGATGCTTGCTCAATTCTCGTGCATCATCAGATCCATGTTCCTCAGAATCATTACGTTCTCCAGACCACCTCTCCCTCATAGGCGAGTCTTCTTGGTCCTGCATGTCAACACTTCTGCCACGCCTCGATTCAACCATTTTAAACTGTATGTGGCTACGCTATTACCTCCAGCCTTCAAGTACCATGCAAAAGTAAACAGAAAAAGATTTTAATACCATTGCATAACTTTCAGTAGTGTATAGATATACATGAAGTTTGAGCATGAAAACAGCACATATGTCTCCCTATTGGCTAACACTAAAAGGGATGGTTACACAAAACAACTACAGTAAACGCCAGAATTTATTCATGTTTTATAAACTTTCTTATTGTGAGAGCCAATTCACTAACTTCATTATACACAATGGGACAGGAGTAAATTGGAATAAGCTTTCCGTAATCAGCTCCAAAGTCCAAAATTCTGATGTCATGTTCTAATGTATATTTGGTAAAATCATATAAGTAACTGTGTCGTAAACATTGAGGTGGCTTGAAATAAAGTTTAGGATTGGGCAGTCAAGGTTGTCAATCCACAATATACAGAACACCTAGCGGGCACAAAATTCGTAAGTCTTTTGTTAACACTAAGCAGTGAAGGATCCACTGCCCCCTTCAGATTTGTAAATCGCCTACATATAACATTTTAATTAGCAGAATTTGATTTGTCGCAGGGGTTCAATTGCCTCCTGTCATTCACGTGGCTAAGGGATCGACTCCCATTTATACCATTTTGATCAATTATTTCCTTTCATTATTCTTCTACCACATATTTTCTCATTTTTCATGTGTCCTATTAGTATTCGTATTTCACTCCAAATTAATTATTCTTATCCTGCTTCTCGCCCCATTTTCAATACATGTCAACATTATTATTCTTACCCCTCTTGTTTCAACTCCCATCTCTATGCAATTCTTTCTATTAGCTGTTATAATTATAAGGTTAGGAAATCTGTGCTCCACATTCCACATATTATAAAAGAAAAAACACAGAATTAAACTCGAACCCCCTAAAATAATGGCCCTGAATTCGCCAAAGACAGTGAGGTGTCTAAGTTCAAAAATTCAAGCAGCTGTGTTTCATGTGTAATTTCATATAATCAGGGGTTTGCATACACACATAAGTTTCCCTAAAACATGCAGAATCTAGGTCTAATACACCATGAGCTCATGTTCAACAATAAATCCACGCAATTTGTCAACCTCAGATAATTGAGACTTCTGCAAATTAATCATACCGGGAGACCTACTTTAACCAACAGAAGTAATGCTGGTTGAAAACCTTGAGTAGTTCCTACAAGGCTACAACCATTCCAATTACCTCAAACCTAGAGTAGCAAAATTGCACGCATACTACAGCCAACTCTGATGCAGGAGAATAAATCACTCTCGACAATTCTAAACTAAATAATACTTCTCAATTATCAAATACAAATCACCAATTCAAGCTAGATATAGCATTAATTCAAAAATCGCAAAAGCTAGGGTTGATTAACATACACCTTGGAGAATACGCAGGTCCCGTCAGTGGAGGCGGTTGGAGGCAGTGCTGCGGGTGGAGGTGTTTCAGCGATGGAGGCGGTGCAGCGGCGGTGGTGGGGGGTTGACAGAGAGAGATTGAGAAGCGAGAGACGATGAATTTTTTAGGAGTGTTGGTGTATGTATGTATATATTCTCTTTTTTCCCTTTTTGTTAAAGGCGGTCGACGAAATTCGTCTCGTCGCTCGGCCCGGTTTATTAATAGAAACCGAAACGTGGATGATTTTCTATTTATCCAAAAACGAATAAAACTACAACGGAGATCCTTAGATCCAAACAATCTCCACAATTTCAAATACCAATCATCAACCTTTGACAAGATTCATGCAACTTCCTATACATCGTACACCTTATCATAATAACATGTTTATTTTTCAGTTAAACGAATGTTAAGATTTACATTATGAAACACCACTTTATTCTTCAAAATTCAAAGGGCATATATCGTATCTGCTACAACTTACTTCGATCTTCAAGAACTGCCTCTTGTTCCCTTTCCTTTTCACGATTTGAGATTGCCATATATCCTCATGTTACCACTTTGATCTAGACTAACACTACCTTCTGCACTTGCTTAGTAAAATTGCATTCGCATAACAAATGTTAATTTGATTCCGATTGCTGACATAAGCAACATTTATTTTTTATCTTTTATTATGTCAAAACCCTACTGTGTTCTATATGATCTCTCTACATAAATACATAGCCTTCAGAATCCATGAGCAATTTGGAGTTGGGGTGTAGTTCATAACTGTTGAAAATTCAAGGATCCAACTTAATTTAGGTATCTGCAAATCAATGTTTGGCAAAATGTTGTTGAGACCGTTGGTGGCACAACAATGAAGTCAATAATGGTTCAACAATTAAGTAAACGTTGTGTGACATTGTGCAACGAAAATATATAAAGGACACAAGTATTTTTGTGGGTATATATGATCATTATATCCTCACTTGGCCTCAAACCAAACTATCTACTATGTAGAAATAATCATAAGTTCAATCTTCCACAGGTTGGAATATTAACTTTAAATCACTAAGCAATTCAATCATAATCACTTGCAACCTAATCTAGCTAAAAAAATCCAGTCAACAACAATAATGAATCAAAACGCTAAACAAAACTTAATTAGCAAAGCTTCGAAAACGACAAGCCTAAGTATATATAAATTACGGGAGTATCTTTTTGCTTGTAAGACATGTAGTTTTCTTCATGTCTTCATCTTTTTATGTACTTGTCAAGCACGTCCAAATACAACTTGAGGCGAATCCTACATGCTTCATGATTGTCTTGCGTGGATAGACTTCGAAGTTGTTGTAATCTATTCAAGGTAAATTCTATCTTCTTATTTCCTTGTTCATCAAGGCTAAGGACTCTAAGTCCTAGTAATTAGGTCACACGCACTTAAAGATATATATATTCTTTTAATAAACTTCTCTATGTCTCAGGCTCTCGGCATATAGAAACGCTGTAGGTCTCCATATCTGGAAGGTACGCAACAACAAGGTTTTTAAGCATAAACTACAGCCTTTAAGACAGACCATGTTCCTTATCTCTCAGGAAAGTCTGGACTTAAACTTGAGCTTTCATGTAAACAGTCGGAAGGATCGTGCGTTGTCGTGGCAATTGCCACAGTTGGGTTGGACCAAACTTAACACTGATGGGGGTCTACGCAATCAATTCAATGATGGAGAAAAGGACGGTCTACTGCGGGGCAATAGAGGAAAGTGGCTATGGGGTTTCTACCACAAGCTTTCATCTCCGACAGTTGATGAAGCATAGTTATCTGCTCTGTACGCCTCTCAATGGGTAGGGTCTAGACAGACCCTACCCTTACCCATATCTAAAAGACTCGGACCCGAACCCTACCCTAAAAAAAAAGACCCTACCCGGACCCTTTAAAACTTTTAAAAGGGTCCGTGTAGGGTATGGGTCCGGACCCTAGACCCGCGAACTTTTTTTTTTTTCTTTTTTCTTAAAAAAAATATTTTTCGAACAAAAAAAAAAATTTAAAAAAAGATGTTTGCAAGTCTAGGGTCCTAGGGTCTGGACCCTACCCGGACCCATCGGGTCTAAAGTTTAGGGTCCAAATGGGTCTTTTCTCATCTAGGATAGGGTCCGAGTCTAAAATATAGGGTCTTTAAAAGGTATGGGTAAGGGTAGGGTCCGGACCCACCCATTGAGAGGCCTACTGCTCTGCTACGGGGACTCAAACTTGACTGGGAACAAAGCATAGAGAAGATGGAAGTGGAAATTGATTCACTTAATGTCTGGAACTACATTGAAGGTCCCAAGAATAGTCCACCAGAGCTCCAAACACTGGTGTTGCAATGCCAGGAGTTGATGAGAAAACCTTGGGATATTAAGTTTCGAAATATCAGCCGTCTGGGAAACAAGTGTGCTAATGAACTTGCACACATGAGCTACAACATTGAAGGCAGGGAGCGATTATTGGATCAACCTCTTGAAGACTTGTTACCGTTTTTGGATTTTGATTTAGCCTAGTAGCTAGCTTTTCTGATGAAGAAAAAAAAAGTATCAAAATGGTGCAACTATTTTGGGAAGGATGAAATATGTGCGATTTAACCTTAAAAACTACGTGTATAACAATTATAGTAGTACAATTACAATTTAAGTGCCCACATGGTCTCATTCTTCACTTGCCCCCTTAAAGGACTTATTTTAAGTTCAACCAGTAACACATACATTCCACAAATAGCCTGTAACCCACTTTTACTCGGTTGGAAAATAACGTGCCACATTAATGTGGATAAAAAAATCATTTTGATTTTTTACCTTACTTTTAGGGGTAAGGTACATGTGTTGGTAATAAAGCAGTGATAATTTACTAATCATAACAAACCTCTATCACCAATTCACCAGTATGCAAAGTGAAATTGGATGGTTCACATTTTAACACAACAGATTCAAGGTTCATAAGCATCTCGAAGTCATTGACCAAAAACAGATAATTTTTACCAAAGCTTCCTGTCTAAAGGAAGTATCCTCTTAACATTTTCTACAATGCAGTTGTGATAACTTTGTATCCATAGACTTATCAGAAGAAAAGAAAAAACTTTGTATCCATAAATTCCTAAACAGATTGAATAGTCCCAAGGATCAGTTCCAAAGGATCAAGGCTACGTCTTAGTAAATAAGGACTAGCCTTGTCCAAATTCCAAGTAGTTTAACACGAATTGATAAAAACACGAATTCAATCGGGATACGATGAATCCCACAGGGAATGGAGATAAGAAGCAAAAGCTGGTTGTGGTTGCAATAGACAAAGACAAAGGAAGCCAAGCTGCGTTAAAATGGGCCGTGGATACCCTCCTTTACAAAGGAAGCACCGTTGTTCTCCTCCATGTCAATGTCAAACAGAGGGCTTCTTCTTCAGGTCATATTATTCTCTTCTTTAATCTGCATTAAATGATCATTTCCACAACTATGGACAAACAATGATATTGGAAGACTTTCTTTTTGATGCATGAAAAATTGCCATCTATTTTGATCACAAACATTGTACGCACCTTTACTTATTCTGATGATCGTGGTAAATTTGCATGAATGGCACTTGTAGCTAGAAACTTTTGTAAACTCTCCTAACACTATCAATCAATATTCTTCTTTACATATCAATGACATTAATTATGGCGCTCTCTCTATCTCTGTCTTAGGCAATGGAGATGCTAAAGTTGTTCCTGTAGATAGCCAAACGAAGGAGCTCTTCCTTCCCTTTCGTTGCTTCTGCACACGCAAGGATGTAAGATATATCGATTTTTTTGGTCATTATTTACCAAATGCATATATTAAATGACAACATGAAACATTTGCTACAGATTCAAGTCACCGAAGTCCTCGTTGAGGATGTTGACATATCAAAAGGCATCTGTGACTATGCGAAGAATAACTTGATTGAGAACTTGGTGATTGGTGCCACAATGAAGAGCGGTTATGTCAGGTACGTACTAATTAAATTTTCATTGGAACTGATTATATTCCTTTTTGCAACTTTCCCCATCAAGGGAAAAAACACAAAGCGGAATGACGACTGCTTACTGGTTTTGTTACAACAGTCGATTCAAGGGCGTTGACAATGCAGCCAATGTCAGCAAATCAGCACCAGAATTTTGCACCGTCCATGTGATTGCAAAAGGGAAATTATCATCCACAAGGCCTGCTTCCATTTCAGCTCCAAGTGAAGCTCCCTTGCAAAACTCAGCAAGTTCCCCTCAAGCTCGAAACACTGCGCGTACCACACAAGGAAACGGAACTCGAGGTGTCTTTCTTTTATATCAAATGCGAATAAGCATAGAATAAAGAGAAGATGACATCGTGTACCTTACAACGTATAGTTGAGTTTTACCTGACTAAGAAAATTTTATTTTCCATTTCAGGCGTTGTTACTGAAAGGCCCGCTATGGGAGCCAAATCATCCTCAATGGATGACACTGATGCAATCAAGTAAGAGCCAATACTTACCGAATTGCTTAATGCGCAAGCAAGAATGAAATAACTAATAAACACAACATCTATGTGTGCAGGTCACCATTTACCAGAATAAATAATTCAAACAAATCATACGGTGATCTTTCGATGATGCATGATTCTGACATATCATTTGTGAGTTCAAGCAGACCAAACGCCGAGAGAATGATGCCTACGATAGATCAGTTTGATCTAGGGAATCGTATGTCAATTAGTTCGCTGGCAGAAGGCAGAATGAGTTTTGGGAATCAATTCTCTAATGCTAGATCCTCAGCTGATTCAAATGGTAGCTTTGGGGTCTTCTCATCCAGCTCTTCGGAAAGTCCAAACAATACATGGTCAGGAGCACAAAATATGGTACGCAAATAATGTTTAGATCCTGCATGATCGGTCAGAAACATGATGTCTCCATCCAGACTTTCAGCTGAGTCAAATCAATGTTACTAACTTAATTTTTTTTTTAAGTACAGGATGATGTTGAAGCAGAGATGAAAAGGCTTAGGGAAGAGCTTAAACAGACAATGGATATGTACAGCACAGCCTGCAAGGAAGCGCTCTCAGCAAAACAGAAAGTACTATTAAATTTCTATGGTTTTAGTCTTATTAAGTAATATGCACTATCATTTTCTAAAAATAAAACTAGTACACACTAAAACAAAACAAGATTGTTTTGTTTAAAAATAAAAGAATGAAAAAACCAACTAATTATTTAAATTTTTAGGCAATGGAGTTGCACCGCTGGAAAGTGGAAGAACAACAAAAGCTTGATGAGGCGCGACAAGCTGAGGAAGCAGCATTAGCAGTAGCAGAGAGAGAGAAAGAGAGATGCAAGGTAGCAATGCAGAAAGCGGAAGCAGCTCAGAGAGTAGCTGAGCTTGAAGCACAAAGAAGGATGAATGCTGAAATGAAAGCTCGCATAGAAACAGAGGAGAAGAATAAAGTCTTGGATAAGCTAGCACAAAATGATGTTCGATATCGCAAATACACACTGGAGGAGATTGAAGTTGCTACAGATAACTTCTCAGCGTCACGTAAAATTGGAGAGGGTGGATATGGACCAGTATACAAGGGCCAACTAGATCATACACAAGTTGCAATAAAGATTCTACGTCCAGACGCAGCCCAAGGAAGATCACAGTTTCAACAAGAGGTATGAATTCCATAGGGGAGGGTGGGTTGTTAGTTTTCCATGTTAGAAATAATAATAATAATTATTATTTTCCATATACCGTGATGCAGATTGAAGTTTTGAGTTGTATTCGACATCCCAACATGGTTCTCCTCCTTGGTGCATGCCCAGATCATGGTTGCCTAGTCTACGAATACATGCATAACGGGAGTTTGGAAGACCTTCTCTTCCGGCCAGGAAGCAATGTGCTCCCTTGGCAAACCAGGTTCCGGATAGCTGCAGAAATCGCAACTGGGCTTCTATTCCTTCACCAAAGCAAGCCAGAACCACTGGTACACAGAGACTTAAAACCAGGCAACATATTACTGGATCGCAACTTAGTGAGTAAGATCAGTGATGTTGGGTTGGCTAGGCTTGTCCCTCCTTCAGTTGCCGACACTGTTACTCAATATCACATGACATCGGCAGCAGGAACATTTTGCTACATTGATCCTGAATATCAGCAAACCGGCATGCTTGGTGTAAAGTCAGACGTTTACTCTCTTGGAGTAATGCTTCTTCAGATCATAACTGCCAAGCCACCAATGGGTTTGACTCATTATGTTGAGAGGTCTATCGAGAAGGGAACTCTTGCAGATATGCTTGACCCTGCAGTGCCTGATTGGCCAATGGAAGAGGCCATTACTTTTGCCAAGCTCGCACTTAAGTGCGTAGAGTTGAGGCGCAAAGATAGACCAGATCTTGGTAGTGAGGTGTTACCTGCGTTGGAGAAGTTACGAGAGTTTGCTGAAAATACAATGCCTAGCTTTTCAGCGATTTCTAATGGTAGTTCAGGTTCAGGAAGCTCAAACGATTATGCTCGCTCATTGGTGAGTGAGTTAATCTACTTATTTTTTTTTTTCAAATGAAACAATCACAAAAAAACACATGATTAACCTTTTTCATTTTTTTTCCAGATGAGTGAAGCTCAAAGGCTATCATCTGGTCCTGGATACACAAGTAACTAGATGATAGTCCAAGTCCAAGAAAGGATAATATTGGTGATGTACTATATATATGTTTGTCCTGGATATGCAAAACAAAATGCCAACATGGAGGATTGAAGTGCCTTTTTTTAGGGACACATAGGGAGTGCTTTTCCTCACACAATCTTGTACACAAGGCAGTTTATAAGCAGATACAAACCTAATGTATCATCATTAGAGAAAGATTTTTCGATAACTACATTTGTTTGTTTCCCAGTACAATTATGAATTCAAATTCCATTATTCTTTTATGTTTCATATCATGGCATTAATTTGATATAAACTCATCCTAAATTAGTTCTACTGATGAATGATAAGCAACTATTCATCATTCCTAGTGGGGTTTGGTATTACGTACAAATTGCAAGTAACCTGTTATGAAAATATTACACATTTCAATCCGTTTACAGAGTAAGATAACTAGAACTTGGATACTAATCAATAATCACAAAACAACGCCATTATTGTTTGAAAAGAAGATATGAGAACATGAAATACTTGCAACTGTAGTAGTAGCAATAGAAACATCCACTTGTGCACACCAACAGTCAGGGCCTCTTATCTTACTCTTCGAGTCGAACATACAACATGACAATGGGATTAAGTCTCGGTCATTTGCTTTATCTACACGAGCATCCTAGCAATAAATCAAATGTTTGGTGCGTTTGTGTTCTAGCAAATGATGCTATGATAAAAAACAAAATATAATTCCGGTTGACATCTAGTTGAAATTTCAATGTGTTTTGAATTAGTATGGGATTTAATGCTTATTTCTATGTACTTGATTGAAATTGATTGTATAATGCTTATTTCTATGTGTTTGATTGAAATTGATTGAAAGATATAAAAGTGAAAATGGTGTGAAAATGATGCAATTATTTGTTTACTTTTATGTCTAATACTTAACTGCTTTTTTTAGGTTTACAAATAAAACATGTTTATTTTTTGAAAAAAATAAAAAATTTAAATCGAAAAGATAGATAGATTAAACTATTGATTGCATGATTTGCCTAGTTGCACTACGACAACTATCATTAAACAAAATACTCAGTACTTTATAGTTTATAGCGTTGATAGGCATCTAGGTTGCATCGACGCGGATACGAGATTAGTGTAAGTATTTGTAATGAATTACCTCTCTAAGGTGAGGGCAGCTATACGAAAATTTTATTACATTGATCGATTTGATCAAACAATCAAGCATGCTTTCACATAGTTTACACAATAAAGCGGTAAGTAAACTTACATGTTTATCCAGCTCCAAGCTCAAGCAATCTTTGATCTAATCTCATATTCGTTTTTCAAAGAACCATTAATTATCTTTTTAAAATTCTAATTGAACTTAAAAATTATCTAAACTGCTTACGAATCTCCAAGAGCATCAAGTTTAACATTGTTTAAATCATAGGTGATCTATTCTTCATGGCAGGATATTAGCATATGTTCAAATCATCGATTGGTGATCTATTCGATAACAAAATTTACAAATAACTACATTATAAAAATAATAGTAGTACGAAAAAGGAATTTTAAGAAACTGGAAGGGCCAAACTTAGTAGTACAAAAATAGAATTTAAAGAAATTGAAGGGTCAAAATCGTCAAAAACAGCGTAACTCCGCCTTCACCAACACGAAACTGGGCTTTTATACCTCTCTTGCTGTGGCTTTTTTCCCCCAATTCTCACAAATCAATTATACACTCTCTTTTCTCCAAAATTCCTTCAATCCATCTCTCTCAACGAGAAACAAACAATGGAAGTGACTTCAGCTGATCTCAATGCTCCACACTCCATGGGGACAACTATCATCGGCGTTACCTACAACGGCGGCGTTATCCTCGGCGCCGATTCTCGCACCAGCACTGGTAACCAAATCAATATCTATGATTTTATTTTTTTGCAATAATATTTGTGCTGATGTTATGGGTTACTGATTTATGAACCGAAAAATTATGTAACTCGCAGGAGTGTATGTGGCGAATAGGGCTTCCGATAAGATCACTCAGCTTACCGACAATGTCTACCTCTGCCGTTCCGGTTCGGTAGGGTTTCATGATTCTCCTTCTGGTTGTCCTTGTCAGGGTTTCGTGTGTGATTAGCAGCTGTGTATTTTTTTTAATTAATATATTTGTGTGATTTCACGTATTTTGGTGATAAAGGGTGAGATTGTAACAAAATAACCCAAGTTCGAAATCACCTGTAGGTATTGAACTTTTTTTAGACTCTTAGTAAAAATATATGACCTGGAAGCTCAGAGGTGAAAAGATTTTGGTGTTTCTTTTTCACTAAACACACTCTGGATAGAAATTTCTTGATAGAAGCAGCCTCATTGCATAACTAGATTAAGCTAATAAATTCGTAACTAAAGTATATGTGTTTACACTGAGGAATTAATGAAGTTAATGTACTTTAATACTTTGATCTGCAGATTTCTTACATGCTTTGAGAATAAACTCTATCTTGGAAACTACTTGAATTATGTCTGTGTCTGATTCTGATGTTTTTGCTTTGTTTTCTTTGTCTTGTAATTTGTATATATTTCAACCGAGTCACTTACACCGAAACATTCTTTTAACAGGCAGCAGATTCTCAGATTGTTTCAGATTATGTCCGCTACTTTCTCCATCAACACACGTAAGTCTGCACAATGCTTAACCTTAATAATATACTGTATCATTATTGGTCTTGCTGTCATTGTTGTTACATTGTTGTTACTACTACTACTACAATTGGATTGATCTTACTCCATCTTTCATGGTACAGGATTCAGCTTGGACAGCCATCAACAGTGAAAGTAGCTGCGAATCTTTGCAGACTATTGTCCTACAATAACAAGGTTTGTCAGTGTTTTCTTTCCTAGCAGTTGTGAATCTGTGTGACCTCAGCAGTATGTTAGCTGCAACCAACAGCCAAATGCTTATCAGCTATAATCCTCACAAAAAACACATTTATTGATATAACATAATAGTAATATATACTACAATTTGAGCCTTTTTAATAAGGACTATATAATGTATTCCATCCTCACTTAAGTGGACAGGACAATGATGGTCGCACTCTATGATAAGGATTCATGTGTAAATGTTCCTCTGCATTATTGCATGTTGGAAAAAAGTAGTTAACATAGATGGGGGCAGATGCATTTCTTTCTTTGAGAAGAATCTTCAGTTGTGCATCACTTCCCCCTTTTGCATTTATGCTTTTAAGATCGTCCATCCTAAGAGAAAGATGTACATAAGCTACAATAAACAGAACTTCGGCAAAAGTTTAGGTGCTTGGTACTTTTATGAATTTATTCTTTAATACAGAGTTGCCATGGGTTAGTTACCAAAGATATCTTGATCATAACCATTTTTTCGGAGTTACAACTCATGAAACTGAATCAAGACTTATAAGCGCTAAGAAAATCTCAAGTATCTTGAATGCTTAATTAATTGTCCTGTTACTTTGAAAGCATTATATTGTCAATATTGAAGACACCATATTATCAAAACTAGCTTGTATTATATAGTTGTTCCCAGCCTTATGTTGCCAAAAAAAAGTGTTCTGTTAAATGTCACTCTGTTAAATGTCTCTAAAACATATATGGCTGCTTGAAGAAGAGTTATAATAACCTCTAAGCCATGGATTACCCTCTTTTCCTGTTCAATTGACTCTTGATTCTTCGAATGTGTCCCATATGTAAAACTGATCCCTGTTTTTGTGAGATATATGGTTTGCATGACATTATAGGCTTGGATATATAACTGGTTTTAATTATAGTCTTGGAAGAATTGAAGTCTTAGATGCTCATGTGAAGCAAAACATTTTTTTTTCTGAATCTATATCGTGGACTTGTTTCCAGCATTTACTAAACTGGAATTTGCTGAATCATAATTCTTTTCCTTTTTCTCTTGACTGTGCAGAATATGCTCCAAACTGGCCTCATTGTTGGTGGTTGGGATAAATATGAAGGGGGTAAAATTTATGGAATACCTTTGGGAGGAACAATTTTGGAGCAGCCTTTTGCTATTGGAGGTATGCTTTGCTTTCCATTGCCTCTTGTTTATCCTGAACTAATTGAACTAAACAAGCAACCTCTTTCTTGCCTTAAGTCTAGATTTTTCCTATGATGTAGACAATGACTATTGGTTCTTATTACTGTGCTACAATCAAACGGCAATTGCACATTATATTTGGTTAAATCATTGTATCATAATGGGAGGTGACAATTGTCACGGGTTCTTTCCTGGTCATGGGAAGTGCTAAACTCAATTTTTTTTGTTTTGGCTGGGGGTTGGGTAATAATAAATAAATAAATGTAGTAAGGTCCCTCAAGAAGACTTGGGTAGCCAGAAAAATGTCGAAGCCTGTTCAGTGTTGAGTTACTGACCTATTCTTCTCCTTGGTTCTTTTTTTACTTTCCCTTTTTCTGAATCTTTAGCTTGCCATAGTTCTTGATGGTCTTATATTCACTTTTGTGACCATTCACTTTGATCTCAGGATCTGGCTCCTCTTATCTCTATGGTTTCTTTGATCAAGTATGGAAGGAAGGGATGACTCAAGAGGAAGCTGAGGTTTGTCATTAATGATTCTCATTTTGCATTGTGTAACCTATGATTGTCATCATATAAAAGATCATCAACCTATCTTGAAGATTTTGCTGAATATATTTTGTTTGTTTGACCTTCTCGACAGAAATTGGTTGTCAAGGCAGTCTCTCTTGCCATGGCTAGGGATGGTGCCAGTGGTGGTGTAGTTAGAACAGTGACGGTGAGTTCTCTGTCATTATGACCCATGTTATTTCCTACTCTATAAGTTAAACTATCACTACATCTTAATCAGTTTATAGCCTTGACATGCTTATGAATTTTGTATCTAATATCCTTGTGTGGTGCTGTACTTTCCAGTACAACTATGCACCACCAAATTGAGATAGTGTCTGGCTCAATCATCCAAAATGTATTTTGGTATGTTGGTATTTGAAGTTCATCAAATGCCTACATAGTGTTTTACTGAAGTTGTTCCTTGTCAAACGGTGTTTTTGAACCTTTTCAACTGCAAAGACTGTTTGAAACATAGGCTCTGCCAGTCATGAATTAATTTTTTTTGCCTTGTAAGATTCTTGATGCAATCTTTCATTATCTTTATCATCATAGTTTAAACTAAAAAATTGGTGTAATCTTTAATTATCATTATCATAGTTTACACTGATAAATTGGTGAGACCTGCTTTCCTCTGCAGTCAAAATCTAATTTTGTTTTTACTTGTTGCAGATAAATGAAAGTGGTGTCAGCCGTAAGTTCTATCCAGGTGACACCCTCCCACTGTGGCATGAGGAGCTGGAACCTCAGGACTCCCTTTTGGATATATTAGCAAATGCTAGTCCTGAACCAATGATCACCTAAACCAAATCTATGTTATTTGCCATCTGATGCTACTGAGCATTTTGTGCTCCTGTTTATGTTGTGTGACATCGAATATTTTTCTTATTTATCGATTTGTACCTCAGATTTCTAGCTGCACGCACTATATTTGCTATTCGAACTAGTTCAGCTAATTTGAATTTCACCTTCATTAGATTAGTAACTGTTTCATCCTGAAGTTTTGTGCTTTTGGCAATCGGGCAAAGTCTATGAGTGGACTATACTTGGTAGTATGTACATGAATGGGATTCTACAAGCCCTGACAACTCCTGTTGGTGCACAATAGATAAGTATGTTGAGCAAACCAAATTATTAAGTGCATTCTCTGAATTTTACATCAGTGTGTGGTGGATCAATTTCAGATTGGATGCTTATTTGGTGGACCAACTTGGAAGGTACTTGCAATTTGCAAATCTACTAACATTCATTGCTCCAAATTCTTGAGCTATTCTCTCATTACTACTCGAGCCCGATAAGTGAGGAAGGAGATTAAAGCATCTACATCTGATCTTTTTTTTTCTTCGGAACCATGCATTACTTCATTTCATCCAAAAATCGTTTCTGTACATAAGTCGACCCATGAACAGGTCCAGATTATACCAAACTCATAAAACTAAACTCTAGATGAGCATGAGCCACCCACAATGTTTCCTAAGGTGTACATCTGCCCAGCAACGATAAACAACATTATCTATGGTATGAGTATCAATCTGAGGGTATCAACATTATCAAAGAGCTTCCTATTCCTCGCCATCTGATCTTGTAAAGAAAGTACTATTCATTTTGGGCTCAAATCTCCATAGTTCCAGTATGAACGGTGAACATATTACAATCTTGGCTTAAGAAGCACAAGTAGAGTTATTCTTACATAATGAGACACGATATTGGCTTAAGAAGCACAGGCAGAGGAGTTATTCTTACATAATGAGACACGATATTGGCTTAAGAAGCACAGGCAGAGGAGTTATTCTTACATATTGAGACACAATCTTGGCTTAAGAAGCACAATCAAAGGAGTTATTTTCATATTGGAGGTGCCCGAACTTTCAGTCATATCAACAGCTTCATCAAACTGTGTTCCAATGTCAAACTCATGCAATAGACTAGCAAGAGCAAACCCCAGTATCTTAACAGACATAGTTATTGCAGGACAAATCTCCCTTCCAGCTCCAAATGGAAGCAAGTCAAAATGTTGTCCTCTAACACAACCTCTTTCTTCTCTATCAAAAACCTCTCTGGGATAAACTCTAGCGCGTCATCCCAAACACGAGGATCATGTTGCAGTTTCCACACGTTCACTATAAGCCATGCCCCTGCAGGCACATGATAACCTGCCAACGTGCAATCTTCTAGTGTCTGGCGTGCTGGTGCCAGTGCAGCTGGTGGGTAGAGACGCAGTGTTTCCTTTATGATGGCATTGATGTAGTCTAAGTTTTCCAGATCGGACGGCCTGACATGCCTTTCTCTCCCGATAATCATGCTAACTCTTGTTGAGCTCGTTTAAGAGTATGCCGATTGTTGAGTAGTAAACTCAGTGCCCTTATAAGACTGATATTCATAGTACCGGCTGCTCCGAGTATCATTGTCTACAAGATACACAAACCAAATGCTCCTGAGCTCGGTTAACAATTCAGAAGTTATTTTTGCAAGCAGTTGTATTCTGCTGCTTTAATTACTCTACAAGAAATCAGTTTCAAAAAGTTACTGCGAACAGAGAACTAACCGGGCATGTTGCTTTATTTATCGTATCAGCATCGAAGAAAGGAAACTCCTGAGAGACAGACACTGCAACACCTAACATCTGTTTCATTAAGCATTCTTCTTTTACCTGATTGAAATCACAGCTGGGCTGTTTCTTGTGAAAATCTAGCCATGACTCCAACATTGCATCCATGCCTTCTCTAACCTTCTTGAACTCGTTGATTTTCCCACCCGGCCCAAAGCAGCGCCAGGAATCAACCAACTTAAGGAACGGAATCACATCAGATAAGGTAACATCTCCCATCATTCGAAAGAATTTGTTGATCGGCTCGTGCATTTTCTCACTTCCATTACTAAAACTTCTGTTCTCCAGAACATATCCTCCAACTAGTCTCACTATCATGTTCAAAGTCATAGCTCCGAACCATTTTGTCATGTCTACAGCACCATCATGATCAGCTTTGTAGAGAGACATCATCATTGATCTCAACTCAGCTTCAAGTAAATTGCCATAAACCGCAACCCTTTTATTGGAGAGCAGCTTCTGAATCACAATCTTGCGCATTTCACGCTAGGGACCGTACTTGCTGAAACCGAACATGGCAAAGTTGTAGCCCATGTGTTCGATGGAAGCAATTTGAGGCCTGTTGGAGAAACGTATGTCGTTGGACGAGGTAAAGCATGCATTCTCTAGCGATTTCTGAGCTACTGACGACAATGGCTGGTTTAAGGCCAAGACGGATAGAGAAAATATATAGGGCCGTATTTATCAGCCATGTTTGAGAGGTTTACGTAAGGTGGTTGAGGGCCTGAGAGAAGAGACAAGCGACCTATGAATGGCCATCCACCAGCAGCTTCTTGTGGTGGTAAGTTTTTATTTGGATGCTTGGAGCTGTTGTGTATCCATAGAAGAATGAGAAAGATTGGCAGTAAGGTATTGATTGATAGTATTACAAGTGACAGCATTTCCATGGCTAGCTAGCTAGCTACCTTTTATTTATTCTATATATGTATGTATCTTTAGTTTGCTAGCTTTCATATTTGTATCATCATGCATGTATAATCTAGAGAAGAACCCGAGTCAGTGGCCAAGAGTTGAAGCCGACCATGATGATATGGTTTTTGTGGCTACTGAGGTGGTCGGATAATTCAGAATTCATCGTGTGATGAATATTACGGTAATTAATAATACTCTAAAAAAACATGCATTATATGGTACGTACTGACTAGCTTTTTATTCCATCTTTGGGGGTCACCCATCGGCCATCAACAGTGAGGGTCTAGGCCTCTAGGGTAATCGACGCCATGCATGGAAGAAGATCATTCAAATTGGAAAATCCACCCTTTCTCTATACTTACTCTACAAATGAAAATGAAAGACTGAAATAGGATAGCTGAAATCTTAATAATAATATCCAAGAGACCAAGACAACATGTGAAAAATTCTTCTGCCAGCTGTAAGGACAAGAGTACTAACCGTACCCTACTCCACCGATATGGATCTGTCCATGTTTATGAGAAGATGCTTGATAGGCAATTAGGCATAAATATCTAATGCAACTAAGAAATATACCTATGAGGAGTTATGAGGTGGTCCGTGAAAGAGGGGGTGGGGTAGTGAAGAAGAGGTGCAAAGTTCGATCCCAGCGGAGACATAAAACGGTGTAGGTGTGAAGATATAAGGTGGTATATGATATTGTATACCATAGACCTATGTTGGGTAAACTTGTTAAAACCACACAAACAGGAATTCAAACCACACTAAAATCTATTAAAACAAGTGTACGGACACATGATTAAACACTTTATCGAATTGAAATTCAGATTCCTCCTCTTTATCATCATATCACAACGAACATATAACCAACATACATTGCTCGAAAATGTTGATATTTAGAACTATTCCACTTACAATTACAAGTAAACAAATAGGTGAAAATTCGAATCCAAACAGTTGAGCTTAATTGTCCAAAAATATCAATATTCAGATGAGAGAGTCTTAAAACCATATCATCCAGTCGTAAAACCACACTAACAGATCTTAAAACCACACTAGAAAACAAGATATGAGAGAGAAAATAGATCTGAAGATAGAAAAATTAAAATAGATCTGACTGAGGCGGCGGAGGTGGTGGTGGCGTGGTGGTGGTGGTGGAGGTGGTGTGGTGGTGGTAGCGTTGTGGTCGAAGGAGTGGAGGAGATTTTTTAGAGAGATAAATAAATGATTGTAGAGAGGAAAGACAATGGTGAAATGAGTTTGGTTGAGGGTTTTTGTCTATTTATACTAAAATTAGTTGGCCAGTTTTTTGTTGGCCTGACCGAGAATTTTAGTTTTTTTAGATAAAAGCTAGTAGCATTTTCTACTACATTGGAAAGTCTCTCTATATAATTACTCTATGTAAAAATGAAAAAAAAAAGTCTTACAAATCTCACAAAATCATCTAAATGTAAATGGTAGGGGTCTAGTTGCATTCAAATCGATACAGACAGACACATGCACATGGATACGCCATTTAGAAAAAGGGAAAAAAGATAGGACACAATATGGGTGTAGGGCTGAACATGAATTTTCGATGTGTCCCGACACTTGTATCCGATACAGATTCAAAGGGTCATTTGGAGTGTTGTGCATTCCATATTCTATGTAGGGGGGTCGATCTCTAGGGGATGTCATGCAAATTTATGACAATTGAGGGAGTTTTATGCAATTTATTACGCAAATTATAAAATAGTAAATAATTTTTATTCCCAACCCATTACAGGTTTCTGGTTTGGGATTGGATATGGTGAGTGAACTCTACAAGCCTTAGTTTCATTTTCGTCTCCAACACATAGACACACAGTGTCACCAGTTTTATATCATCTTGATTACGCAAATATTAGCAGTACAAATTGTTTGTTTTCTTCAATAATTATCATTATTATTATTATTCTTACTGTTTGTTTGCACATATTCATTCTTTTGTGGCAGAGCTTCAGTCCGAGCTTCAGCCTTAACAGACTACCAAGTCCAAGAGCACCTCCTTCTTGTGTTTCCCAATCCCAGGTCATCTTCTTCTTCAAACTCTCCTCTTTTTGTTTCTTCTGTAGCTTTCAAGTTTAAAGCATAGCTTCGCTTTCAAGTTAAAGGCCTAATAATGAAATCTCATTGCATTTAACTTCTATGTTGATATTTTTTTAACTGCTTTGTGTTGGGTTGCTTTGGGTACATAATTTCTTGAATGTTAGTGAAATGGAAGTACAAATGTGATGTGATGATGACCATTATTTAAGGCTTGGCATACCTTAGAATATTATTCTTGTGAATGAAGTCTTTGTTCATCTAGATACTGCTATTTAATTTCTTGTGTTTGTTTATGGTGAAGTACTTGATATTTTAGATTTGGGTAGTACTTGATGATAGAATGGCTTAGCTTATTGTTATATGTGAGGTTTAGAGCAAGTTTGAACAAGAGATACACTTTGACTGTTCTATATTATCCGTAAGCAGACTGCAGACAGTTGTTCACTTGTGTTTGAAAATTCTCTTTGCTTTTTATATGTATAGGAAGGTTTCCATCTAACATTGGGAAACAAGCAAGAATACAGCGAGCATTCGAAACTTATAGGTTTGAAGCTTAAAGATAAAGTCACCAAGAGTGATTCACAGAAACTCAAGGACCACAAACTCCCGCCTCTAGTCGGTGCATTGAAAGCGTCTGCAGAAGAAAATGCAGCCAGTTTTCACTTCCCGGGACATAACAGAGGTGAAGCAGCACCTGCATCATTGACTAATCTGATTGGATCAGGACCGTTTGTGCATGACTTACCAGAACTACCGGAGCTTGACAATCTTTTTGCTCCTGAGGGGCCTATTCTTGAAGCGCAAAAAGAGGCAGCCGATCTATTTGGAGCATCAGAGACATGGTTTCTCGTAGGAGGCAGTACGTGTGGAGTTCATGCAGCAATTATGGCTACTTGTTCTCCTGGAGAAACTCTCATTCTTCCTCGAAATTCTCATATTTCTGCAGTATCCGCCATGGTTTTGTCTGGTGCAGTACCCAAATACATTGTCCCCGAATATGAACCTAACTGGGAAATTGCTGGTGGCATCACGCCTTTACAGGCAAGTTCAGTATTATGCTCTTTTAGGATTACTTCCAGTTCTCAGAGCTTTTTCTTCACTGATATCCAAGATTGCTGTTGTAACAGGTTGATAATGCAATCAAGGAACTGGGGACTGAAGGTAAAAAACCAGCTGCTGTTTTGGTGGTTTCACCTAGTTATCACGGCATTTGCAGTGATATCAGTGCAATTTCGGAACTGTGTCATGGCCAAAAAGTCCCTTTAATTGTTGATGAGGCTCATGGGGCTCACTTTGGTTTCCATCACCATCTTCCAAGCTCAGCTCTTTCTCAAGGAGCCGATCTTGTAGTCCAATCAACGCACAAGGTGCTTTGCTCTCTTACTCAGTCTTCAATGCTACATGCTTCTGGTAATCTAATCGACAGAGAAAGGATTTACCAATGCCTTCAAACCCTCCAGAGCAGTAGCCCTAGTTATCTGTTATTAGCTTCATTAGATGCTGCCAGAGCTCAGCTAAGTGATAATGGAGGAACCATTTTCAGCAAAGCTATTGAATTAGCTAAGGAAGCAAAACATATGATTAGTAAAATTCCTGGAATCTCAATTCTTGGGTCTGCAAACTTTCCGAAGTTTACTGCTATGGATCCTTTGCGAGTCACTGTTGGTGTGCAGCAACTTGGTCTTTCTGGTTTTGAAGCTGATGATATCTTGTGTAGAGAGTTTGGGGTAGTTTCGGAGCTTGTTGGGACACGATCTATCACACTACCATTTAACCTTGGAACAAAGAGAGAACACGTCTTGAGGCTTGTGTCAGGCCTGAAGTATTTGTCAGCAAACTTTAGACTCACTGATAGCGCAGTAAGCTGCAGAGCTAATGATTTAGGAAAGTTAGCTTCCTTTGGCGATATTGTTTTGAGTCCTAGGGAAGCTTTCTTTGCTCGTAAAAGAAAAGTGAGCATTCTTGACTGTGTTGGCAAAGTATGTGGCGAGCTTATATGCCCTTATCCGCCTGGTATTCCATTGCTGATTCCTGGCGAAGTTATCATCGAAGGAGCAGTGGAGTATCTGTTGTATGTTAAACAAAATGGTGCCACCATCAGTGGAGCTGCTGATCCTGGACTGTCCTCCCTTACTGTATGTGATGGCTAACATACATCATAATCATGGAAACAGAAAAAACTGATAACCGGGGCTTGTTTTACTGTACTGCAAGCCTTTTGCAGAGCACTGCAGGGAGTTCTTGGAACATGGGCGGTGCATTGTGAGCTTATCTCTGCGAACGCCTGGTGAATCTTTCATTCTACTCTTTGTTAGTGTTAACTGTGCAGGCAAGCAAAGCGAAGCAATACTTCAGTAGCTAACTTTGAAGTTGTCAGGAGACTCGGAATATAGAATCAGTTGGGAGTTTTAACCTAAATATTCTCATGCCATTAAGAAGAACTGATGCAGCACAAACACAAGATCATTTGTGCTTCTGCAGCATACCTACATTTTTGTAGTTAAGTTTGTGACATAAGTATTCCCTCAAAGTTGTTTTGGGTCTGTGATAAAACATTCTTCGTAGTTACTATTTACGTTTCTTGCATTTCCGCTCTCAGTACAGACACATGTTCTTAATTCTGAGATATATCACATCATTTGTTCTGTTTACCTCCTTTAACAGTTCATGTTCAATGAGTACATTTGTTCTGTTTACCTCCTTTAACAGTTCATGTTCAATGAGTACGTATTTGTGATGAACATCGTTTACAGTGAGATGTACGTGACTCTATAAAACCACACTAGTGTATCAAGAACTTGTTTTTCTTTGTTTTGGTGTAAATCAAAGTGCAAGCTGTAGTTTCAGTTCAAAATTCGAACATTGAACGTAGCAACAAAGATAGAAGTAAACTTAAAACGTAACAAGATAATCTGTAAATAGCAACAAAACAGGAATGCTGGTCTTTCTTACCCAGCACTAATAATAAGAGGCCATCAAACTGGACATCAACCTTCTACCCAAACAGAATCCCACATGATGGTGCCAAATAGTGCATTCTGGGTACAACAATGAATGGTTAACAAAATTTACATTCACCAAAAGAAAGATGAAACCGAATCTTTTGCAAGAGCCTGTTTTTGGTCTCAAGAAAAATGAAGCTCTATAATTCATGGCAATCCACAAAGTTTCCAGCTTCTTATTATGAAGAAATACATGCCAAAACAATTGAGCTCTTAACCAAAGAAAAGAAAACAAATGACCAATCATTTAACTTTAACCCAGACCTTATTCATCAAAACCATCACACACAGGAAGGCAAGACATTACATAAACACAGACTCAGAGATGCGATCAACATAGCTCAGTCTAGAGCAAACTTAAGAAGAAATTCAAGCTACATGAAGACGTAAATTCATAGTAAGAAAGATGGGGAACAGAGAGTTAAAAAAAAATACTTGTAAGATTTTAAGAGAAAATTGAGTGCATTGAGTTACTACTTTTCACAAAACACAACAAAAACAATAGAAAGACACTGATCAACGCCATCATCCATCTATCAGTTAACATAAATACACTACTAATTCTTTGAAGCAGTTTCTGAAATTAGTAGAACATCAAGCATAAACCATGTATGCACAAATCAAACCTACCACAACTTGAGAAACATACTAAGCCTTCTAATCATAGCATAGATCAAGCCTGAACCAACTTTCACATACACAAATTACTAAATCGAAGAGGCTATTCCAGCTTGCATAAGCTCCTCAAACAATAGCTGTTCTGTTAAGTAACCAAGCACAAACACTAAATGAACAACTTCATTCCTGCTTTTTTGGGACTCCACTTTCAGCCATGATTATGGATTTTATTTTGTGAGTTCTTTTGGCTCTGGAAGTCAATTTTGGCTCTCGAAACTCTATACAAATCCAAAAAAAACTCGACTATGATCAATAATTCACCACCACCATCATCATCATCAATTCAATAACTAAACCACGGATTGAGTTTCACAAACTTGATTAAACTGAATCACAAGTAGAGCAAGAAATTAGCTAAACATTAATTTTAGTCCTAATTTAAAGACAACTCTCCAAAGCCATGGAATTGAAAGCAATTAAGATACACATTGAGATTCAAAACTTCACTAAGGTGAGCCACAACTAGAACAAGAAATAAGCTAACAAAACCAATCTTAGTCCTAATTTGAAGAGAATTCCCCAATGCCATCGAATTCGGAAGCAAATAAGACACACATGACAAATTTGCACGGAAAAAGTAAAATACTGAAGTAACATTCATCACCAGAAGCAAAGGAAGCATCAAAATAATCCCAAAAGTAATTAAAATTTTTTGAATAAATTTATTCGATATCACAGGACAAAACGATATAGGCCAAACTCAGGAAACAATGTCAATAACATCAACTCAATACTCGATAATAAAATATTATACCGTACTACATAATAATTAGTAAAAAGAAAGCCCTAATTCGACAATCCCCAAAACGTAAAATCGACTGATAATGGCAGGTTCTCAAACAGGAGAAAGGAGCTGGGAGAGGGAAGGTTTGGGGTCGGAGTTCATGCCGATGATGATGACCAGAGGGATGAATCCGTAGTGGGTTATGACCTTAGCTTTCTTCATGGTCCATGTGCTCCAGACCTTGACGAACTTCCCAGCCGCAGCGATGGCTCCTTCGTCTTCGTTCGCCGCCGGTTTCTTGCCTCCCCGGCCTTTCGTGGGTTTCAGTGAAGGCCTTGACGCCATTGATTGATTTGTATGTATCTGAAGAAGAAGAAGAAGAAGAAGGGAGTGATTTTTTGTTGGAGGTTTGTCTGAATCTATGAATTCTGATGGGTGAGAATGATGCTGATGAGTAGATTATATATAAAACCCTAGGAAGAAAATATAAATTGGGGAAGAATTGGAAATACCATGTTTTTGTAAATTGCAATACCGACTTTAAAGTGCACCCTCTGGATAAAGATATTAATGATTTTGTCCTCAGTAAGTAGTAGTGTAGAATAAGTAGTACTACTACTCCCATCACCAAGGCATCAAGGGTAAATCTGGTAATTTACTTCGTTCATGTGGAGTGATAATATGCTTATTTTTTTAGATGTAATTTTTCTTTTTAACTAGATAAAAAGGTATACTGTATGTAGAAAATATATGTAACATTCGCTTGGAGAAATAGATTTAACTATGATTTTGACCTTATTTGGTGTGCAAGTATATTTATGAATGTGTTGAGGTTTGTATATTTCGATTAGCAGTGAATTTGTTTGTTCAACAAGGTTGGAATAAAGGTTATTTTTGAACGAATTGGCTTTCTTGGTTTAGCGTGTTAACAATGTCGATGATGATTTCTCACCGGTGCGTGTGTAAGCATGTTGAGGGCATACATGGTATAAAGAGTTCTAGCCATATGCTAGCATCAAATAGGATATGCACGAGGGAACTTCATAGTTGATTCGATGTTAAGCTCCCCAAACAACTTGGCTTCAAGGTAAATTAGATAATAGGAGATGCTTGGATAAGGCAGGCTCTCAACCGATCGAGTGGTGCCCAATAGCAGGTAGCAAACAAGGAAGTACAAAAGGCTAACATGATCCCTCAAAACACAGGATCCTGTCTCCTCACTCCCTACTATATATATAATGCCCCATAGCATTTATGAGGTATGCATTCACTACCTCAATTCACGGTTCAAAAGGACTATCTTGTACATGCATGCACAAGATAACAAACCTTAGGGAGTAAAAAGAACCAAACTTGAAATCAATGTAAAAAATAACATAACTAGAAATTCAAAGGGACAAAATCGCATTACTATTCTTTTGTAGTGCAATTCGACAATACCCACAAAATAAAGGGACAAAACTGTATTTTACCATAAAGTCACAGACTCTTCTCTGAAACAAATAGGAGCTCAATCTACCCCCATTTGTGTTGTATCCAACGAAGACGAGAGAAGAAAGCCAGTACTGCTGCAGCTGAGGACTGAGATACATACAATACCAGCAAGCCGCAAAGATGGGTGGAGGTATGGAAGCGAACAAGAACCGTTGGATTGAAGATTGGGGAGCTGCCAGAGAGAATCTCGAGCACAACTTCCGCTGGACTCGCCGGAACTTTGCCCTCGTCGGAATCTTCGGCGTCGCCTTGCCAGTTCTCGTCTACAAAGGCATCGTCAGAGAATTCGTTAGTCTTCTTTCCTTTTCTCCTTTACTCAATTTTTCAGATCCTATTTGTTCTGTTTAGCTCATCAATCTGTGATCGGTTTTGGGGGAAATTTGTATTTCGATTTTAGATCTTTTTTTTTTTTGTGGTTTTGTTTCTCGTCACAATGAAATAAGGTTTTGAATTTGTGTACATTGAACTGGTGGCTAGATGTAGTGGTGTATGTGAGAAGTAATTGGATTGTTGATTATGGTGAAATTCTGGAGTTGAGCCTGCAAGCTCTTGACCATTTTGTATAAGTCACTTCTAGAGTCACATTGATGTTTGTTTCTAGGATGATTATATACTTAATCATTCTGGCTAGTTAACAAGAGCAGTAGATAAGATAATTGATAGCTTGCAGATTGCAGAAACTTAGGTAGTTCATATACTGTCAAATGTTTGTTTTCCGGACTACTGTTGGTAGCCAACATTATCAAGATGTTAACAGAGACTTTTAGCATCACCAACTCGGAGTATCAATTATGTGGGTTGCTATTTATGCTTTTACATGACTGTAGTTCAGTGCCTCATCAATTTGATACTGTATCTGTTATCCTTTCTTAACCTCGGAATGATTTTTTATGAATAAAACACAATGTACCTTTGTAAATTTGACTTGTTCGCTGTGACTACTGACTAGAAATGCATCCAGATTCTGCAGTGAACTCTATCTTCCTACCTGCATCAGTAGCTTGTATGACATGAAAGGGATGTTTTTTGATTTACTTGATGTTGTCCTTAATAGGAGCAATTGAAATATTTATCTCTATATATAATTAGATGACCAAAAATTATCTTGGATCGTGTTGTTAGATAGTTAATGGATGAAGCTTTTGTAGTTGTACATATAGCTATGTTATTAATTGCATTAACACTGGTAATTTGGATTGCAGCACATGCAAGATGAGGATGCTGGCAGACCATATAGGAAATTCTGGTAAGCGCTTCTCAGTCGTATGCAATAAATGTGGATGAAGTGGAAACTTTGTACTACGGACCACCAAATGCATTGCTGGAAACCTTTGTTTACCTTATTCATTTCCCTTGTTGAATTGCTTCCAGTGACAAAAGTTTGAACTATTCTGTTATTGCTATATGTTTTTGCCAGTGTTTTGTCTATTATAGCTTGCGGAATTGTTAAAGCATCGAATAATTTTGTGCGCCCATCTTTTGTTTTATGACTACTGAAATGAATTACTTTGATCAGTAATAATCTATCAGCTCAAACTGATTAGGAAAGTACTGTTGCTGGACAACTCTTGATGGCTGTTTAAACTGGGGTTAAAACCAAGTGCATAGTATGATAATGTTGTGATTAAAATTCTAGGTTTCTTTGCCCGAATCGCATGTTTTAACCAAATTGTTTAGTAGTCTAATATTGGTCTAGAACTACTGAGTTTTTAGGTGATGCCGAGCTATGGGATTTATATTAGAGGTTGAACTGGTGCTGTAAAGCATCTTGGCTGCAAATCAACTCATGGAACTATTTGGCATAGGTCCATACTTTTGGTGAAGGGCTGGGAATCGTTGCCAAATTAGAGAAAATTTACTTGATAATGTTGTGATTAACTACTACGGCATCCTTAGACACTCCAGTTATTCCTGGTTACTATAATATCCAGCCATTATTAGTTTATTACATCATTTAGCGAGATCCAAGTAATTATTAGGTGTATGCACCAAGTTTATTGGAATGAAAGTTTCTTATTTGTTCCAAAAGGAACTTATTAGGTGTATGCAACAGGTTTACTGGAATGAAAGTACAATCTTTTGTTCCAAAAAGAACTTATTAGGTTATGGGCCTGCTAGAATAATGATATTCCTTCCTGAGCTGCGTTTCAAGCTGTTTTGCTTGACTTGATATCTTGGTAGAAGAATTTCTTGAAATCTTCTATACACGCAGCTTGTAGACAGATTGCAATAACTAATGATCCATCCCCATCAGGAGATGGAATAATCAAAGAATCTCCGTCACCATCATGTGTTCCAGGACCCATGAAAAACTCATTTCCCCATCCAAAATCTAGCCCATATAGTGGAATCCCTATCCAGCTTATCACCCCAAGGTTTGGGTTTCCATAGAATGGCTTCTGATTATTCTTCAATACTTGAATATCCTGGAACCTTGATAAATCATCCAAGTTCTTCACAAAATCAATTGCCGAGTGCACATACTCACTTGTCACCTTCTCAACTGCTTCTCTTATTCTGCTAGCAGTATATCCCAAGGGGCTTGCTACAATCTCCGCTGCCTGTCCTTTTGCAATCACGTCAACAATTGCGTTGCCAAAGAACTTCTCTGGCAATGGTGGATTCATGCGCTTGCGTACTTCAACGCATATGCCCATTCCAGTTGGTTGCTCAGGCAAGTGTTGACGTGCCTTTGTCACTGACCTCCAGATGTGGGCTGCAGTGGATTCATACCTATAGACATGCAATTTAGGAGGGGGTGAAATCTTATTAAAAAAGAAATTATAATGTATTCCATAATGAAAAGAGAAGGAAAAAAGCAGGGTTAGATTTTGTGGGTCAGCGCCTCCGACTCTTTTCCTGCATACCTAGTATAGGCACGAGGGCTGTTCTCATGTGGCCGAGTACTGTTTGCTTCATTCTTGATCATTTCAACTTGGAGCTTTGACAGTTTCAGCATGGCAAGTGCTGTTTCTTTCTTGGATTCATTTTCTACACTTGACTGGCCTATTAAGAGGGGTGGAGGCTCAAACTGATCGTGGTGATGATGTGGCTGTGCTGAAGGAAGCTCTCCAGCACGGAAAACTCTCCTATCTAAGAAAGGCGGGGTGCCTAACGGCTCCCCACGAGCTAGCCTTGCCCACTCCGAGAAGAAATGGAGAGCACTATGCCCATCAACCACAGCATGAGATATAGTGTAGCTTAGGCTGATGCCACCACATGTAAATTTGGTTAGCTGCACAATCAGGAGTGGCATTTCTTCAATAGGAGCCTTGTAGTCTATTTGAGCAATAAGGTAGTTAAAATCAGGAGAGGGAGTGAAATCGCCAAGGTCATCCATCTTGGCATCACATGAAGCCTCTATCAGCTGAACGCCTTTGCTGTTGCAATCTAGCTCGAGACGAGCCCCGTCTAGCCAGCGTAAACGTCCCGCTAATGGGTAGAAGGTCACCAATATTTTGCTTAGAGAGGTTTTAAGGGTTGTGAATATGGCGTCCTTGTCCGTGAGCCAATCATTGGAAGGTCTGTAGAAGTAGATTGTTGGGACGTGCATTAGTACACCGGTTTGATCGGGTTCTGTCAACGGCATGCAGCCGTTCCAGGTTGGTTCAGCTGGCTGGACTGAGCAAGATCTGTTTATGATCACCTTCATTTTGCATCAAAGGAATGTAGTTGAAGAAAATTATCTGTGTACTTAGTAGCTTGTACAGCCGTACTTTATATAGTATATGATCAGTGCCAATTTTTGTGTCAAATGTCTCTTGGAAGTACTTAAAGATTGAACTGCAAAGGCATACTTGTTTTGTGACCGTGTGTTAAGGTAACTGAATCACAACGGTCTGAGTTACTTAACAGTAATGTTTCTCTAATTAGTGAAGATTTACGGATGAATGTGCTTTGCATGAATCCAGGTTGTGTTTTAGAATTGGTCACTTCCTTTTAGTTTGCCTATTTTCACAACTATGGATGAAAGTTTGGATATCATTTTGAGTGTTGTATTTCAGAATTTTCCTCGTTCTTGGTTACTACGTACTGGATATGATCACTTTATACGAAGACTCAAGTCGATGCGCAATGCATGTCCCAAATGATTTCTCAAAACCGACATAGCACAACTTGACAGTTTGTCATACATTCGCGTTACATTCCATTCAAATCCCTTGTTGAAACTGCTAACCAAAACTCCTCTCATCAAACACACACCCTCACCAAGCCATCGAAATTTGACGGCCTGGGTTCAACGCGAGCGACAGGAACTCCTCTCCCATGACCTTCACTTAAGTTCCAAACTGAAATGAAATTGTATGTTGATTTGATTTCATAATAGGTTTAGCAATAGGAAACTGTGAGAGATGTTATAGTGCCCAAACCCCAAAGTTGGTGTTTTTCATGATTTGTATGCTGAAAACTAAGATGAGTGTCAATATATATCTACAAAAGCATGATCTTAAGCAACTATATATATTTAGCAAATAACCTTACTACTAATGTATTTAGCAAGACCATTTGCAGCTAAGAATCAGTATATTGAAAAGCATAACATACAAAATTATCTGAATCAAGAACTAGCATGCAGGACCATTTACAAAATCTTTTAACCTTAATCAAAACTCTGAGCTTTTCCTCAGAAATGACTGCATCTAAATCTTCAACCAACTAGACAAAAATCAAGAAGTGTAAGAGGAAGACATTCTCCTACGCCCTACCAAGTCTAACTCAAACACCAAAACAAAAAGAAGTTATGTAAGTGTTAATCCCTTTCCTTAATCTCCTCTATCTTTTCAACAGCCTCATTAATGTCTAGTCTCTTGTCAACTTCCGCCTGACAGCAACTCAAACCTATCTTCAACAGCTTCATCATCTCCCCTTCACAGCCCTCCGTCCCTTTCATCTCTTTGTCGAACACCTCTCCGACATTACTCTCATCACGTAACATGGACTCGGCCCATGTGGTTAAGTCCACATCACTGCCAGTCCCCTGTTGCAAGAAGTTAGACGGAAACCTACCCGTCAGGATCTCCAAGATCAGGACACCAAAGCTCCATACATCTGTTTTTTTGGTGATCCGCTTGCTATACTTGTACTCTGGGGATTTGTAGGCGATCATATGTACATGTGCCTCTTCTTGATTGACTATAGGCACTAGTCCGTAGTCTGCAAGGATAGGGTTGTAGGACCTGTCCAAGAGTACATTCGAGGATTTCAAGTGGCCGTGGGGCGCTGTTATGCCTGGAAGTGCGTCGTTCAGGTACTGTAAGCCTTTGGATATGCCCTTCACTATCTTTAACCGCGTTGGCCAGTCTGGGGTTGAATAGTTGGCAGATTTGGCTAGCATAATAGATGCAGTACCATGATTAGTCTTTCATTATAAAGTTTTCGCATCTCATGTAATACATAGTAAGGCAAAACAGATAGAAATTCGTAAAACACATGGGTTTATGCTGTCACAGGGATCAAGTGAAGTTAAGAGTGAGCTTTAGTACCATGAAGATGAACAGCAAGGCTGACGTTCAAGACGAAATCAGTAACCATAAGCTTCTCCTCTTTTCTGTAGCAGAAGGCGACAATAGAAAGAAGATTCGGATGATTTAGCTTGCCCAACTTTTGCATATGTTCATTAAACTCTTCTCTGTTAACATTGTTCATGTGCTTGTATCTCTTTACGACAATCACTTGATCATAGCTTAGGCTTGCTTTGTAAGTCGATCCAAACACACCGCTCCCTAGAATCTCTGCTGATGCCTTGAGCAAATGAGACATGTCGAATTTCTCCCTGTCTTCCTGTAGGAAAGTGAGCCTCACGGTCTGTTCCGCTTTCGTGGTCTGCTCATGATGATCAGCTTGAGCAGCAGAATCAACTTGGAGTTTCTCCACATCTGCTGAGGAGACAGTGCGCTCGGGTTGCTTGGATGTTTGGTTGCGACGGGCAAGGATGACGACCACAGCTACAAGCGCTGCCACTGCCATGGCCACCACCACGTGAACAATTACGAGTGCTGCTATGGAAATAGGTTGATGATCAGGCCTGCACAGTTTTGCTAGTGGCGGTCCACATAGCTCGCCATTGCCTGTTTACGAGAGTTGCAAAAGTTAATACAAATTGAGGCTAATATAGTTATATAGAGTTCACGAAAAGGGAAAATAATCTGAAACTTACCAGAAAATGCAGAAGCAGGGATATTACTTAGGCTATCAGGGATCTTCCCACCCAAGCGATTATTGGATACATTGAACACTCTCAACCTGCCTGGACGAAAAGCAGGAATCGTTCCTTCAAATCCGTTGTTTTCAAGACTCAGCTCGACCAATCTTGGCAAGGTAGCTAATGACACAGGAATCAGACCCGTAAACTGGTTGTTCGACAAATAAATTTTCTTCAACGACAGCGTTGTGAATGTAGCAGCTGGAATTTCCCCAGAGAATCGATTGTTTGACAAATGTAGACTCTTGAGCGATCCAAGTTTAGACAAGACTGGAAAAGGACCTTCGAAATTATTGTTCCTAAAGCTTATAGATCGCAAATGTTTCAATTCCGCGAGGGTGTTAAAATCAATTTCACCCCCTAATCCCATATTCTCAAGCTTAAGCCCCCAAACACTATTGTTAGCACATAAAACACCCTTCCATACCTCGATGTTCCCATTACAGGGCGGTATTGCAACGTCATCCCAATCTGACAATGCATCGGCTTTATCAAGGGACTCTTTGAACCTGCGCAGTATATCTCCATCTGAATCACCCAAGGCAGATAGGAAACTGGAGAAGATGGTGAGCATTAGAATGGCATTCATGCGACTTGGCGTGGTCATTGTGACGGAAAGCTCAGGCGCAAGCACAACACTAGCGGTTGCACGTCCACGCCTGGCGCCCGTACCAGTTATACACGGATAGCAGATGATCAGGGAAAGGCTTTCAGGGCGTACTGGGAAAACAGAGGAAAGAAATGATATCATGTGAGAAAATGCAAGTACTAATAATAGAGTTGGTAAAAATGACCTGAAAACACTTGACAAATTTTAACAAGTTGTTAACCTCAGGTTGACATTGTCCAATGCTTTCTTTTCGCTTCACAAACTTGGATAGGATTACATTCCCATTTCATGGCTAATCCTAAAAATACTCACCATGTATCAACTGTGTTGTGTGTATTCATCATCTCACATACTATATACTTTCTCAAATACCTGTACTAAAATGTTAGTAACATTTTCGATTTGCAGTAACATGATAATTTAAATATCGGTGAAATTGATCGTAAGTTCTTGAAATTATTAGGTTTTTTAGCTCACTGGGATGAAATCAACATGGCCAATCAGAACTAACTCAATCGGTTAAGTTGGGACAAACAACTCTACTAGTTGTGTTCAATCAAATTATGACTGGTGTGTGGACTTGATTCTAGTTCAGTACTAGGTTTGTATCAGTTACTCATATGATGATGGTGCTGATTGATTGTAATATTGATTTATAAAAAAAAAAATAAAAAAAACATGGAATTCTGAGATGGTTTATAACACTCAAAACTTCGAAACGAACACAATTACACAGGCCATAAATTACAACACTTGGGTAAAAAGAAAAAGAAAACCAAGTAACACGTAAACTGATGTAATGTACAGAAGAAGCATCAAAGACATAGCATGGATGAAGAAATCTATCACCGGCTGCCATGCATTGCATTGGGGAGGGGTTGCATAGCTGCTAGAGGGTTCACTTGGTATGAGAATGCAAGTTGCCACAGATCCATCATAGCCTTTCTTATTGACACGACCTTTTCTGCCAAAACCCTGCAACAGGTACACAATATCACATGGATCAGTGATTCTTGCAGTTATTAGTGATTGCTGGAAAACCAACTTCAATGCAACATCATATAATGAGGTCCACTGAGATAACACTACTTTACCTCTTTACTGCAGCATGCCTTTTCTGGGTGACATAATAAAAAGCAACACGAGAGAAGTCAGCAGGATTTTCCCAGTTGGTACAGTTAACCGAGTATTACCAAACTTTAGGTTAAAGGCAGGAAACCACCAGAGCACGGGAACTCTCTGCCTAGACATTTTTAGTATTTCTTCTTTTGTTGTACTCCTTTCACTTGAAACCCCTGCTGGTCCATGTTTACTAGGTTTCCGATATCCAAAGGTATCGAATTTGGAATTATGTTCATGTGGTAACAGGGCTGATGAAGAACTTTGGGACGAACTGGTAGCACTCATGGAACTTATTTGCCTCAATAGTTCCTGAAAACAAAATAGAATGAATATGCAATGGATTAACAGATTACTTGGTTCTAATCAAGAAATCCACCAAGAAAATCCTCTGCACAGTAGCTAGGATTAAAGCCAGATGGTAGCAGACTGAGTACAGTAATATGCTGGCCCGAAGCAAAGTGCACCTTGGACATTTAATATAATTGAAGGCTATGTATTATACATCTCATACATAGTATACACTGTAAACCTTTTTAACTTGCATACAGTCATCTGACTAGAAACTTTGAATAACAAAATGATCTCTTATAGATCATGATATATGAGCAAGTCAAATGTCTATCTCAAGTAAGTCGATTTGTTTTCAACAGCAGGCGTTTGTGCACTTATGTATGCTGATATAGAAGGTTATAATGACCTTAAGATTTTTCAAAATTTCTAGAAATTAACACTGTTCGTGGAAGCTGGAGGAGTTAAATACAGTGTTTATTACGGTATTTGCAACTGGATTTGTGGCAGAAGAACTTAGACCAGATGAAAAAAAAAAACAAAGAGAAAGAAAAGAAAAGAAGAGAAAAGGGGTAAGGTCTTGTAGGTTCAAATAGTCTTATTAAATATGTGAATCTGGATAAAACTTAAAAGTGAAAAGATTAGAGAAAATAAAGTTGACAATGGATTGGGATAACAGTTCTGAACAACATCATGGCGAAGCTTTGAAGTTCGACTTGCAAAGATGATATCAAAGATGGGAAACGTGTTATAATCTGTATCTATTCAATCATTGATCTTGCTTAGCTGTTAAGATTTGATTGTGCCAGCATCCTGACTCTCAAAAGAGCAAACCTCCATGTTGTGGCAATAAAGCTGAAGTTAAAATACATTATTTCAATCTTAGGGCGCGAAGACAATTCTAAAGCAAGTTGTCGGCCAGATGCAGGCAATAAGAAAAGAAATTCCCATGACATTATCACAAGAACTTCTGAAACAGGTATAGAAGTAACATGACAATACATTCTTATTTTACCTGACGCTTTGCCATAGGTAGCATCGCCTTGTTTACCCAAGAGATAGCAAGATCGGTGTCTTTTAAAGTTGAGGCAAGGAGTGAAATCACATATAGGTCAACAACTTCCAGATACTTGTCAACATTGATGGAAACAGCTTTATCTGTGTTAGCAGAGTATCGTTCATTCTCATAACTCCAGCTGCTCAGAAATTCCTCGAGAACGTTTTTAGCATCAGTGGGGCATTCCAGTGATTGAAAACACACCCTGAAAATCACAAAGCACATTTCAATTGTCACATATGGTTTTCTATCTGATCTCACAAAATCATTTAGAACCCTCAGAAGATCTGCCAGAAAGCGAATTTTTATAAGCGGATGAGTTATAAGTCTAAGTTCACAAGAAAGGTGATCCACTAGCTGATATAACCATAGCACAAGAATGTGTGTTGGAGCCATCTAAGAATTCGGCTGGTAAGTTGCTATCATATAGTACTGGCGCCTAATTTGCAGAATTACATGTAAGATGACTCAACTAAAACATGTGTTTTCTGCATATCCCCTAGGTACATGGTCACAACTTTTCTCTGGTACAAGCATAAGAATGGAACTAGTTTGGTCATACAATCTCAATCACATGACTATTTCTCAATGGCCCAAGTAAAAGTAACTTGTGTGCAAAGAAAAGAGTTATATTCTGTTACTCCACTCTCCTGTTCCATTGAGTAAAAACTAATATTAGGTTCACAAAACAGGAAAGTATAAATACAGACTAAAAAAGAAGTTCTACACTCGTATTTGCTGAACGGTTGTAACTTTAAGGACGCATTATGGACTAAACAACTCCACGGTCCACCAATGATCAAAAACACTTTAATAAAGAACCATGCACCAGAATCACCACTGATGCACAACCTCTCAACCATTACTTCCCGAAAATTACCACATGAATCCTCCGGTTACACAACCGTAATAGCAGAAAGGACTTGACCTTTTATCATAAGATACTACTATTTTTTTCATTCATATACTACACATTAAGCAAAAATCCAGATTAAAAAAACGAATAAAAATCAAACAACTTTAGTAAGGAAACACAAGTGAAGGCACTACCCAGTGAGGAAAACTTGAACAGGAATGGCAGTAACCGAACCAAACAAAAGCTTAAGCTCCTCCGCTATTTCCGGCGTCCTGCCGAAAGCAGAAATAAGGACTACATTACATATCATCAAACAAAAATTGAAGCTTAACCCTGAGTACGCAAATTGAAGATGAAATTTACTGAATGGAAACAAATTACTTTCCCAATTGACGCAAGGATTGTACAAGAACCATGGCAGCTGATTCCACCATATCACCAAACTCAATTTCTTGCCGGAAATCGGCAATCAACCGTTTGAGAATTGAAGAAGACAAATTACTTGCTTCATCATACATACAACATACTAAATAGCTGCAAATCATACACACACAGAGATGGGAATGAGTAACAGATCCTAAATTGGACTGCCAAAAACAGAGGCTAATCAAATTAGAATATATCACCTTTCAGCTCGATCGATTTCATCCCAAATTGGAATCTGTGCCATCGCTAGTATTCGTCAAGAAGATGAGGTTTCGGAATTTACAGTGCCGAGGATCCTTTGTTTGACAATTTAGAGGTACAGGTACCAAATTGAAATAAATAAAAATTGAAGGACTGAAATAGAATAAAAGCAAACGGTCATTTAAGACTTTAAGTCAGTATAAACACCTGATTGTACAGTGAGCTATTGTAGTTGTACCTACATGTTAAAAAGGCGTTTCGTTTAATCTCCTCCTCAAACTGCTTCTGATCCGACTCCAAAACGGCGCCGCTCAGCCTCCTTCTTCCGCCTTGGCTATGGCGGATCCATCTTATGTTCCTTTCCAAGGTGAATCTTCAGTTAACAATTACTTTCATCTTCCCTATCTGATTGCAGATATTCAGTCAAAGATGAGTAACGCGTATGTAGATTTAGTACTAATTTTACTTGATTTGGGTATGCGTTGATTTTGTGTGAGTTTAATTCTTACGTGTTTTTCTATTTATGCAAATTACGTTGTACAAAACTTGGTTTATTTAAGGTTCAATGAATTTTGAAGAATTTCATTGCTCATCTTTCTTCAATCTTCACTTGTATCTGGTAATTAGCCCAAATTTCATTTCGTATAGTATGCTTATTTGTAATTGTATCCATTTTAGCATGCAATTAGTATGTTAATGTTCTTTGTTCATTTCATCCACTAGTAGCAATTAGCAAACAAAACAAATTTGATTAATCTAATTTCCACTTACACTGTTACACAGGTTGCTGCATCTCCATTTCAGAATCATTTGCACGCTGAGATGTCGTTGAAGTCGATTTACGAAATGATCCATCGCCTATGCATCCTGTTGCAGGAGTTGATTAGTCCAAAGAAGTCATCTCCTATGCTAGAGCTCCCTGACGAAATCATGGAGCTTATTTTACTAAATCTGTCGACTGGGGATCGTTCTCGGCTCAAGCTGGTATGCAGGACGTGGAACCGCCTGCTGAATGGAGGATACGTACTCCAGCACCAGGCACGAGAGGCTCCGTGGCAAATATTGCCGCCTGCTGATAAAGGCTCGGGCATTATAAGGTTTCGAAGCATGTTCGAAGGCAGAACTTACAGCTTTAAGTGTCCTGCCTTAGATGGATACAGTGGAGCAGGTTGGTGTATTGGATCGTCTGGTGGTTGGCTTCTCATGGGTTATGACACAAGGTTCATGCCCCTTCTTTGGAATCCTGTCACAGGTGCGGTTCGCCAACTCCCTCGCATTCCTGGTTCATATTCGTTAACTGATGTTAAGAAGGTTCGAGTATTTTCGATTGGCACCGAGGAATGCGTAGTTGCGTTGGTACTCAAATGTGAAGAAATAGTTTTGTGTACTCCAATGGAAACAGAATGGAGTTTTTTCCTTGGCGAACGTGTTGGAGTTCTTGAGTTCAGGGACATCTTTTTTCATGCCGGAGAAGGAACGTTTTATGCACTGGCTGTAAAACCGGTGGAGACAGGAGAGGAACGGCTGCCAGTGACGAACGAAGTTCATTTGAACGGATGCTGTGTACGATTTCATCTACTCTTTGTTCAGGTTCCTGGATCACACCCTGCATTTGCAAGTGGACGAAATATAGCAATGCACCTAGTGAATTCATCCATCACGCAACGAGTGCTGATTCTGGCTGCCAGTTTCAAAATTGCGGTTTCACCCATTGACGGGTCACGCTACCTGCGTACTTCACGCTTAGATGCGTTCTACCCATCTGGTACGGACGGAGAGGTAGTGGAAGCAGTGGGAGGCCTAGGACGAGACCAGGCAGTGTTCTTGGGGACAAGCGGTTCGATTGCGGTTGGGATTGTTGAAGGGGTTAAGCCAAGTTGCATCTATTTCACAAGACAGGATCCTTTGGACTATGTTGATCCAGGGGAGAGTGATGCTAACTGGTGTAGAAATTTTCTGATTCTTGCTGAAAATGGTGTCTACTCAATGGAAGACAGAACAATGCGACAACATACTTCCTATGTTTCTCATGATCCCAAGTTTATAGTAGGTTGGTTTACGCCTAGGCTTGTAACCGGGTGCTACCCGTTGCATATCTAAAGTAGTCAGGTGTATGCACAACCTGATTCAATATATTTCTATAATGAAGAAGCTCAAAACTTTTCTCCACTTACGGTATGTAGCTGCACTTATGGATAAAAAGAAAAAGTAAGAAAAATAGGCTGCTATTAAGTCATACCCTTCGCCCTGCGCCCCGAAAGGGATCAGCTCGAAATCAATTTGCTTGGATCAATTTTCACCTTTTCACCAAACATGAACCTGTCGATGTAAAAAACAAGGGCATTTTCCACGCATCTGGATCACTCTACGTCTCTACCAATGGTCCATATCGTCACCACAAGTCTGGTATAATTTGGTATATGCTATACCACCGAGGGCGGAACCAGAAAATAATATTAGGGGGCGAAATTATATACACACCATTTTTTGAAATTTGGGGAGGAGGGTGCAAAAGTTGAAAAATTATAAAATTACCTTTAAAATTTTATAAATTGTATATTGTACCAAAAAAAAAAGCAATTGGGGGAGGCGGAGGCCTGTGCCGGCCTCCCTGGTTCTGCCCCTGCATTCACCATGCAGTATGTTTACCACAAGTCTAGTGTCATTTGGTATATATGGTCTCTATTCACTAGGCAATCATGTGATGGAACTCGGGATAGATTTAGTGGAGTAAAAGGATGTTTTCAAAATTTTACATATCGCTACGAGCTACGGTGGACGGTAGTTTTGGTATGCCTAGACTCCACCAGCCTCCCAATGACTCGATCCATTTCTTCCTATGTAACGGTACATAAAATTTTAAAAGGTGTTACATTAATTTTCAAAGAAAATACTTTTCGGAGAAAATCAAACGATCTTAAAAAATACACGAGAAAAGAGGATTTTGGCGCTCAAAATAGTTTACAACTTCAAACAAAACAAAACAACGACAACTAAGTAACAGTAATTAGACTTCAATTTTCAAGAAATAAAAAGATGTAAACGAATTTCAGAAAGTAACTTTAAAATCACCAACATCCAACAGTAACTAAACTTCACTTATAAAGCAAAAGATGCAAAAAAGATAACACATTTTATTCTTAATTCTCCTAACGGAAAATCCCAAAGCACCAAACCCCATCACTCATAGTCGCCGGACGTGTACGATTGGTCACCTTCAATTGGTTCTACAAGGAAGGAATAAAAAGAAAGAGTTGTGAGACAAAAATTTCAGTGGTGTTCGTGCATTAGTGAGTTTTATGCAATGAAGCAGAAATATTTTTAGTTCGCAAACAAATTAAAACAGAAAAACAATCAAACAATACAATTAACAAATCGAACGGTATAGGGCAAATAAACAATAAAATCAGAGAAACAATATCAGTAAAAGTATTTTGTGAAAAACAAAAACAGAACAGTAGTCATTATTTTTGAGAAAAACATAACAATAACAGTAATCTATAAAGTCATCTATACAGAAAGGGCAACGTTTGGATACAAAATACATCAAATTCTGAGCAGTAACAAATGAGGAGGAGGGAGACCAACTTACCCCGTCTAAACAGTCCCCTGCTCTAACAGTCTCTGATCAAGACTGATTCCAGGACTCTAAACTTGAGAAAATATGGAATTTCAAAATCCTAAGGTGGTCTACGTCGAAACAGCAACGCGTTGATATACGATTTTAGAATTTCCAATGCATAACAAACGAGGAATAGACCGACGAACATACCGCATGCGTGCATATTACGACACAAACAACCCCTGTTACCAATGGGATTCAGGGTTGTAAACATTGTGGAGTTCAGAAATTCACCATCCTAAAGTTATCTACATAGAAAGAGGAACGACTCGGTATAAAATACAAGAATTTTTTATGGATAGCGAATATGATCGGAGGCGACGAACTTACCATGTGCATGCAGTTTTTTCTCGGATAACACATGTTCACTAGCAAATTCAGGTCTGAAAACTCACCAAAATCCGGGCGTTGCAATTCCTAAACTGATTGTAGTCACTCAAAATTTGTGTCTAATAAAATCACTAAATCAAATTTTCTAAACTTAATTGGAATTTTATCAAATTTAATTCTAATTATTATAGATTTTTAGTTGATTTTAAAATGCTTATTTGTGACCTATCAAATAGTGTCACGTGGAATTCTATAGCTTTTAAAGCTACTTAATATTATTTCTCATGAAATAATTATGTGGAAAAGATGGTGTATTTCTGGCCAATCAAATCATGCCACAAGATATTGTTTGTGGGAAATAAGACTCAAATAGACCAATCATAACGCGCCACATCATAAAATTGATGTAGTTATTAATTAATTGCAAGATGAAAATATATACATATAAGATCAAATCTGTATCGACCAATTAGAATTGGTCCTTCTCTTTTTTTTTTACCTATATAAGGAGCTCATTCTCCACCAGAAAAATCACAATTTAGAAGCCAGAATTCCAGAGCTCAAATATAAGTGAAGAATTCCACATCAAGCAAAGAAGATCAAATTTATCTTTCTAAGCAAGAACTGCTCCAGTTTCTTTCTTCAAGAAGGCGAAGGCAACTCCAAGAACAAGTTTCGAAGACACTTTCAGCAGCAACAAAAGATCGAACTCCACCGCAAAACTCGTGGAGGCACTCGCTCAAAGATCGAAGCAACAACCAGTCAACCATCGATGGATTCAAGATCAAGTCTCTACGACCCTTGAAGAAGTGTTCGTCGTGGAGATCAAACTCCAAGACCTGACGTTCAATCCAAGATCAGGCACAAGCCCTTGCATTGACGTCATAAATCTATCTTTCTTATTACTCTCTTTGTTTTGAAAATGGGGTGTTGTTTTAGCAAAAACGACACATTGTGCGGAATATGATAACTCGTTTGCCATGAACCTCTCACATGGATAGCAGTACAAGACTTTGGACGTCCATTCATGCATCCGTAATATTATAACTCCCACTCACAAGGCTTCAATATGTATTTACATGTGGAGTATTACTAATCACAATCGCCTTGGTTTATTGTAACGCCTCAGATTTTAGAAGCTTAAAAGGGTTGAGAACGCTACTCATACCATCAAGGTGCACCTTTCTTTTCGGGAATCCACCTAGAAGAACTTCAGAGTTAAGCGTGCTTGCTCTGGAGCAATTCTAGGATGGGTGACCCACTGGGAAGTTCCCGGTGCGCGCACGAGTGAGGACAAAGTGCGCGGATTAGAACCCGTGTTGGTCTGTGGGGCCAGCATATCACCCCCGAGAGCGCCCATGAGTAACCACGCCGGCCGGATTGGTCGGAGAGCGCCCATGAGTAACCACGCCGGCCGGATTGGTCGGGTCGCTGAGAAAATTTATTAAAATAGGCTGATACTATTTAATTGATAAATTAATAATTTATGAATTAAGGAGGTTTCAATTAATGTATATGTCTGGAATACTAAGTTGACCATTACATTTTCAAATCCAATAAAGTAGTATATCCGAACAATATGAAGGGTCAAAGGCATCATCATAGATTTCGGTCACTGTCACCACAAAAGAAGTATTTTCAGTGGAACAATCCTTCACAAATTTTTTTTATTTCAATAATAATATAGGGTAACTTTATTGAAGTAAAATAGAAAACAACGACTATGCAACTCTCAAATGCAAATGAGAGATTTAAAGATCCGCTCTATATAAATTATATAAGATCAACAAAAAAATAAAATAATTATCATATTACAAAAAAAAAAAAAAAGACATCAATTCCATTATAATTCTCACATATATACCTCAACTAAAAATAACTCATACACTACAAATAAATAGGACATCACTCATCACTCATCACTCTATCATTCTTATTACTCTCTTTGTTTTGAAATTGGAGGCTTATGTTTTAATGATACAACATAGACAAAGAAATAAAAGCTAATGACTGACGATTGCACATGTACACAGTCTGGAAAGCATGCAAATTTGGCACTGTATATTTTATTTTCGATTATGAACTATGATTACCTTTTTCTTTAGACATTGGATTGTGTTTTTTCTGAATTGAGCTACTACATACTATACTTATTTCGCTAAACTATATCATTTTGGTTTTTGGTAGTTGAAGTTTTTTTGTTCGTTGGAACTTAAGTATCTATGCACATTGTTTTATCCTTTTCTGTTCTCTACCGTCTATAGCTCTTGTTTTTGTGATTTTTTCGTATATTATCTGGGTTGTATTTGTTCGAGTGAAATTCAGTGCAGCTTTATTGATTTGGTAGTAGTCGAAGATCAGTCACCTATTCTTCTCTGGATTGTAATATGTTCTTTAATCTCATTTATTATCAATTAAACTTTCTAAACTCATATTTAACCATTGTGTAGGCCACCAATGTGGTTGTGTGCTATTCTCATCCTCCTCACCAACACCAACGGTAAGTCAAAAAATGTCATACTTCCATTATTTCACAACTCCACAGTTATAAATGTCAAATTTCTTTTTATCGCTCTACTCGCTCATGTTTATTTTTTAAAAACATGTGTCACTCTCAATCTAGTCGATCATGTTTATTCTCAAAACTTAATCGATCTTTTATTTGCCCCTCTCAACCTATAGTAAAACCTCTATAAACTAATAATATTTGGACGAGAAATTATTTTTTAATTTAGCAAAATATTATTTAATTGTTAAATTAATAATTCATAGTTTAAGGAGGTTCAACTTAACTTATATATGTGAAATAGTAAGTTGATCATCACATTTTTAAGTCTAATAAACTAGTATATCGAAATAATATGAAGTATATGAGGCAACGTTGACTTGATAGATTTAGTAATGGTGACCCAGAATGAAGAATTTTGAGTGGAACAATCCTTCACAACTGTTTTATTATTGTAGTAGGATAGAAGTCAACTTTATTCAATTATTGATGTAGGATAGAAGAAAACGACGACGCAACTCTTTCACGTGCAATTGAAAATTTTAGGATCATCTCCATATAAATTTTAAGTTCAGCATGGAAACATGTTACCATACGAGTGATTGGCGGAGTCTTGGATCACTTTCGGAAGAGCAAATGACTTACTCTCAGCTGAGGTTTTGTCTCGCTTATGAGATAGAAGTATAACTTCAAGTATATTTGGTGGACTGAATCTTAGATTATTATGAATTGTCATACTATTGGCAAATGTAGAAGTATAACTTCAAGTATATTTGGTAGACTGAATCTTAGATTATGAATTGTCAAACTATTGGCAAATGTTTATTATGTGGTGATCTTTCCCTTTATATCATTTGTTGTTGGAGCAAATGATATCTTTGATGATATCATTTGTTCAAAATGCATCTATTTATCAGCCGCAAAGTATTATTTATAATGTAGAAATTCTATCGCCAACATAATACCATGCTATATCTCAAGAGGTCGTTTTAAAAGCATATACTCCCTTTGTCCGAATGAATAATCTACATTTGTTTTTTCACACAATTTTGAAAGATTATATTATATTGTATGTAAGTGGCGGGATCCATAATAAAGTCGTAAGAAAAAATTGGATAAAAAATAAAACATACAAAAAAAAGTGGATAGCAAAAAAAAAAAAAAGGAATAAAATATAAACAAATAAATTTAAATAAAAAAATGGAACGGACCAAAGAAAAAATAGAAAAAGAAAATTTAAAAAAAAAAATGAGTGGGGCAGAGGGAGTATAACTTAGGGGGCAAGTTACAGTTTTACAAAAATCATGACTTAAACTACACAAAAATCATGACTTAAACTACGGGTCTAAAACAAGTCATTAAATTATAACCAAATTGTAATCTATGCACATAAGTGTGTAACTTTTTTATTTAAGTACTCATGTATAACTTTATCTATCACGAGCCATGTTCGAACTTCGAAGTCGTCATGGTGCACCATTAAAAGATATCCTCATTACGCATTGTTTAGATTTCGTACCACCATTCCGCAATGTAAGCTTTAAACAGGGAGGGTTTCCAACTGTTTACCTTTTGATTGTTTTGTTATCTAATACTTCCATACTCAGTCAACATGCGATTAACTTGTAGCCACAAAAAGATAGAAGCAGGAACAAGTGCTCGATGGTTTCAACGCCCACCACAATAGCAGTAGAGCCCGTTTGTAGGCACACCAAATTGTGTCGGTCTACCTTTAGCTGCGATCTTTATCTTTATAATAAATTTTAACGTTTTCCAAAATTAAGTTAAAAATACCTTCTAAAATCATTTGGAAACACTCACTTGCTACTATTGTAGTAACAAGAAGAAGAATAAAAATAAGCTAATCTGAACTAAATTGAGAACTTAATAAATATGTACTAAACTGAACTGAACTGAAGTTGAAGTTAATGAATCTTGATTGAATTGAATTTAAATTTAATTAACTTAAATTGAATTTATACTGAAGTTAATGAAATTAAAATGGAATTATAAAAATCAAATTAATGGTGAAATGAACATGGGCTAATTAAGGAGAATACAGGGATGTTTTTTGCAAATTATATTTTAATAAAAGAGTAGAAACCCATGTACCTTTTGAGGGTTAAAGAAGTTTGAGCAAATCTTCCGAGACTTCAATTCAGTGAAGAAGAAAATGGCAGACGAAGCTAGCAGAACTGTAAGCATTCAAATTCATTTCATCTTTTTGATTGAAAGTTGAAACCCAGTTTTTTTGTTTCTTCTTTTCTCCGTCTAATTTAAGCATCTTTTAATTTTAGGCGTTTTTCGAAATCCAAGGTCGCATGATTGAAACGACCGGAAAATTGAAGCAGGTAAGTTTCCAATTCATCGGAAATTCAAATTACCCTTGTTAAAGAATCGGAATGGTTTTTTAACATGGAGATATTGGTTCTGTGCAGGTACAGACTCAGTTGCGAGGCAAAGAGAGTGAAAAGAAGAGAGCTTACTTGACCTTGGAGGAGCTCAAACAGCTAGCTGATGATACAAATACTTACAAATCTATTGGCCGAACGTGCGTTTTTTTCTGATTCAAGATTGTGTTTTTTTGTTTTTTTTTGTTTTTTTTTTTTTAACTTGAGCCTAGTGTGTGGAAATGGATTTTATGTTCTTGTGAGTATTGATGAATGTATGATGATGTGGACAGGTTCATTTTGGAGCCGAAATCGGTTTTGATGGAAGAGCAAGAACAAAAGCTCAAGGATAGTGAGGCAGCCCTTGCATCTCTGCAGGTACGGTTCCGCTCGTAAATTTGCAGTCTTTATAGTTTACATGAGTTTCTGGGCGATGATTTAAACTCTTTATATAATCTGTAATCTGTATTACTTGAGTTTGGTTGTGGTTGTGATTGCCATTGGGTGTTATTAATAGTCTATAATATTCGAGTTTGGTTGTGGTACTGGTTGGGATTCGATGTTAAGAATGCAGTGTTGAATTTAGGATTATAAGTGATGTTTGATTGCCTAGCAGATGGTAGAATGGTGTTGTCTACTGTGGCCATAATAAGTTAAGATCATTATTATTAGCAACACGATGGAAATCAGTGACATCTACTATCATGGAGACCTGAGTGCAACTATTTGTATCTGTAACACCGCGCTTATACGTTATAGGTTATTCTGTTACTAAATAGATTTTGCAAGATTTAAGTTTATACAGTCATGTTGAAGGACCGAGAAACATGACAGGAAGTAGACTAGTTGCTTTCAGTCCTTCAACTTGACTAGATAAACTGAAGTCATGAAAAATCTATTGATATAACAAAACACCTATAAGTAGGGTGTTACAACTTACAATAGCAGAAACTAGAGCTCATAACATTGAAATGAGTTAACTTTGTTCACTGCGAACAGCTCTAGATTTAACAAAGAAAAGAAACTTAAAAGGTTTTATATTGTTGTAAGTGAATTGACTTGATTCTACTTGTTCGCATCTAGAAGTATCAGATGGACAGGTTGCCTTTCAATGGTATTGAGAATGAGAATGAGAATTTTCTAAACTTAAGCTTTTCCAAAATGCATCTTGCTTTTAATTGGTTGGATACTTGGATTGTTAAATTTCCGTAAACCAGTAGTCTCATTCAGTTGAATATTGACATTTCTTTCTTCTACGACTGGCTGAAGATGCAGACCTTGTGAAATTTGTATTTGCAAATGTCGTAATAAATGCTAAAATCAGAAAATATTCACTAGTAGAAAACTTTTTAATAACTATAGATACAAGTTTAAGAGTACGAGAATTCAACTGATAATAAATTTATTTTTCAAAATTTGGTAATGTCTGTTACTGTAAAAGTGAAAAGTAAAACTCAATTTCATGAGCGTGAAATCCTAGAAAAAAAATAGCAGTTTTTGTAAATGTTAGGGAAATCAACGCAATCGCCTATCCAACAACGTTGTTAAACAGTCCCTGAATTATTCTTCATGAATTAGGCAGTGGTGGGAAGTATCATTTGGGGTATCTTCGCCTTTAACACTTGTTGTGCCCAATGCTCTGATTAAAAGTGCTCTTTTTTTTTTTTTTAACCCCCATTAGATTGGCAAGATTCTTGATTCTGTAATGCCATTATAATCAAAATTGATTTGTGTTGGTGTCTTACCTTTACGTTTACCCCAGATGAAAAATGTTGTGCATTGTGAGAACTCTTCAATCTTCATTACTATTAGCAGACTGTAAATGAGTTCATTATGACTTATGAGCAGGGACCTCATCGCTAATAGATTGTTCTTTAACCAACCAAACTTTCTTGTTCGGCTGTGACTGTGAAGTAAATTCACTTGGTTAGATACTTCCATCGACACTGTCTCTATTATTATTTTTATATACATTGCTTCGCAGGCCATGATATAAATACTTCAACGAGTACAAATTAGATTTGGAATCCTAAATGCATATACCAACAGTGTCTCTTAATTGATCTGCCACATTTTACTACCAGCTTGAGTCCAGAAATAAATATAAGTCTTTAACGTAATAGGAAGTAATTTCATACTATATTGTTAATAGAAACTGTCTATTTTCACTTGCCCTAAAGCTTTTAGCCTACAGTAACATAAATCTTCTGAGTGTTCTTCCGGCCTTAAAAAATGAGCTCCATTATATGGTAATTAATCTTTCACATTTACTTGCCAAAACTTCTGGACTGTATAGATTATGTAGGTAGGCTGCAATCTGCATTGCTACAAGCCTACAATATAAGGTGGTGTGAAAAGGATATGTATGTTAACAAGCGCAAAACTTCCTTGCCGCCCACAACACACTTGCACTTAACTTGGTCTCATTCTATTATTGTTTCATGTGGCCTAGTCCAATTTATTGAGAGAAGGGATCCGGTTTTGAAGCAATATATCACTATTGAACTCATTAGATTGTTCAATAAAGCTTTGGAACTAATTTAAGTTTAGTCCAGACTAATCTAACCCTCCAATGTGATTAATTACGGATTGAGATTATAAACTAGTGTTATATGAGTAATATAGACTACAATATTCTTCATTACAAATTGATAGTTGCCAAAAGATTGTAATGACGATTACCTTTTCACTTTCTGCTTGGTTTTTAGTTCCTACATTTCGAGCAACCACCTGGTACCTGTTGCAGATTCAGTCAGTATCTCGTACTTTGGGTGAACTAACTCTTGTTTCTATTGAACAGACATCGAAGGAGTACTTGGAAAAGCAGATGGCCGAAATTGAAACCAATCTGAGAGAGCTTTTGCAACAAGATCCTGGTCTTGCTCGTCAAATAATGACCATGTCTGTATAAGCCTCAGTCATCCATAAACTTAAAGCTTCAATCTTATGTTGCCGGTTTTCCTTTGTATCGAGACACAACTATTGTTGTTTGCAGAATCTGGGACGAAGTTCTTTACATGGCCTCTATATCAGACTGATTTCAACATTTTACATCATCAATATTGTTTGCTTACAGTTACAGTTTTCTTGTTTAGGATATTAATTATTAAGTTATTTCAGTGAGGCAGAAACAATTTATTATCTATATTGTGTCGTTGCTAATTTCGATTTTGAAGCATTAATTAATTAGCTTATCCTTGGAATTCAGCCAACGATCTATGCCAATATACGGCGACTTAGACGATTATATGGCGACTTATACCATTTCGGGGACTGAATTTGTCAATTCGTCTAAACATATATAGGACAAAAACGCAGAGACCAAAAGTGCAATTCACCCAAAGGGTAAAGGACCTTTTAGCCTGCAACCGTCTTTTGGGCATGCAAGGGTAAAGGACCTTTTTCTTTTTGCATTCTGCTTGTTCATGTATGTGCTTATGAGAATTCTGGATTGATTTTGCTGTGCATGTAAAGAATTTGCCTCAACACAAGTATGTAGATACAGTGTAAGTTTGATATGCATGTAATGTTCTGTTCTTTTGTGACAACACAACATCAATAGGTTGGAATAGCAACTTTACAAGTTACCTCATAAGAATTGGATCGACGGGGTTTCATGGTGCAAAAGTAATTATAGTAGATTGCTTTTCAGTTTGTAAGTAGAAACTGCAACATGTAACTGAGGATAGCTATGGCTTCTCAACTCTGCCATTCGATGCACATGATGTAACTTGATTTGGTTCATGATTTCTTCTAAAAAAAAAAATAATAATAAAAAATAAAAAAAATAGTGATATAGTACATACATACTACTAAATAGGAGTACTAGGATTGAAGGAACAGACAGATGGAAAATTACCAGATGCCATATATATATATATGTATATATACTCACTCCAAAACGTAAATAATTAGGGCAAAACGTATGTGATCTTGGCATAAATTCCAAAACACAGCAGAGAAAAAAAAAATGATAAACCCTGAACTAGAAATCAAAGGTTAGAACATCATAATAATGTTGAATTTATCTGCTAGATCAGATGTACCATAGAGGGGGAGAAAGTGGACACTGGAACATTCCTATACTGTGTGGCTCGATCGTACCTTGTACATTGTTTGATGTTAAAAATCCCAGCGTCACAACCCCCTCCATTAGGATCAGATACATAGAATTCATCGTTATCCTCTGACAAATAAATGCAATCGGGTTTCACATGTTCCGACGAATCCAACAATGTTGAAACATTATTACCTAGGAAAAGAGCCATACCTCCCAAACTCTTCACCTCCACCCATTCGTAGGGATACTTATAAATTATAATCATCATCTCCCTGGGAGTCTTCCAACTTAAAAATCAAGAAAACAGACGTTCTAAACCTACTCGATTCTTTAGTGTCTTCACGATAACGAGATATCAACAAGAGATTCCCTGATGATGATTCAACCAGATAGTTTTGCCCTAGTACGATTTGCCAACTGTCCTGTTTGTACCCACCCGGAGCTTGTGCAATTTTTAAGGCTCTTGGTCCATGTTGAGTATTGTCGAGCTCACAAAGAAATAAAACCTTACGGCAATCTACAGCATAGAACATGTTATTGTAGTAAACAACATCCTCATACCACGTAGAGTTGACATGAATATCAGTCCATACTTGATCTCCTTGTCTTGCAAAGGCTAAGAGCCTTCTCTCTCCATAGATAGCCACTGCAGTAAAATTCTTGGCAGCTGTTGGATTTTCAGACAAGACAACCTTAGTAACAAACGTATCAACAATGTTCTCGGCTGTAAAGTCCACATCGTATTCGTACTGAACTTTAAAGGACAAAAGATGTGGCAGCCTGATTTGCTGCCTAGAGAAAGGGTGCAGAAGATTAATTTGAAAATCGTAACCAACTGTGACTAACCATCCGTAGCTTACTCCCATGCACTTTCTGTGAGTGGCTTCTGGCAGTTCAAATTCGTGTATCTTCCACGATGAGAAGCTGTAAAAACAACGCATTTGTCTGCCTTGTGAGTCTTTTGTTTCTTCTGGTGGCTCCAGCAACCTATCCCATGGACATTCCGTGTGAATTTTCTTCCCTTTCATTGATGAGTCCGGTAACATGGCCCAGGGAGACCGTGGAGGTAGGGATGGTTTCTTTCCGAGAGTGTTGTTCTAACCGACTGCCATGATCTGCAAACCGAGCACATGGAAATATAATCTTCTACAGAAACCATGCGTCGGGCGATAATGAGTAGCATGTCAATCGGAAGATCAGCCCAATTACACCATGGACTGAAGAAAGCAGGTTGGATTTGAGATTTTTTTTAGTATATGTGTAGTAAAATAATTACTTTTACGATTAGCACGATATATTTGTATAATGTAAACGTTAAAATACACTATATTAACACATATTCGGAGTAGTTTTTCTTAATTTATACTATAAATTTTAATTCCTATGGACTTATTAGAAAAAATATCTTCGAAAATACATTTTTCTATAAATATGAGAAATATAACTCCAAAACATATGATATTATATGATGGTGTAAGTTTAGAAAATACATTTTCTCCTTGAAAAGAATCACATTTTAAATTTATTAATATTAAACTTTAATTAATTAATATTATTATTTAATGAGTTAAGATAGCACGGGACAAAAACAAATCCTATCTCGCCTCTGGAAGAAAGAAAGCAAGACGACATCGGTGGTTTTTGGCTCCATGACTTTGTTGTATGTATGATGATATTGAGTAGCTAGGAAACTATTTATATATTTGCGTTTGCTTCCTTTTCATAGTTTGATTCTACTTATTCCATCACAACATTCTACTAACCTTATACTGAGACATTGGTCTTTCGTGACTTGGTCCCCAAGTTAGGTCGATTAGTCATATTTCTTAGTGTGGTACTATTTAATTTAGGTTGTTGATACTGTCAAAGCAGTGTTGTTAGTGCCAGAGCAACTATGAGCTATTTTCAGCAACTTCCATTAATTGGTAAGATTCATATCTTTTCTTCCTTATAACTCTCTCTCTCTCTCTCTCTCTGATCAATCAAATACAAACGACTTCATTCCGTCAATTTGACTCGTAAATTAACATGCAAATAGATTTTGGATTCTGACCCCTAGGCCATCTCCAGCCGTGTTCTGTTGGGGTTCTGTTGGCCTTAACAGAACCACAATAGAATTACAGCCGTGTTCTGTTGGGTTTAATGACAGAACCCGTTCTGTTCTACAAAACCGATTCTGTTGAGTTCTGTTGCTTTTATGGGTTTAAATTGTTGGTTCTGTTGGGTTCTAACTGCTAGAGAGGGTTGATGGTGTTTGAGTTCTGTTGAGTGGAAAGCTAATGTGGCAAGAGAGAAAGTATTTTGGGTACTGTTGGGTTCTAACTGCTGGATGGCCTAAGAACTTTTTCTACTTTTTGAATCCATATTAAAATAGTGCTTGAGTATAATCATAGATCGATTAATAATATGTAGAGAAAATGAATGAGTTATTAGAATATACACACAATCATGTCCTAGACTCATTTGAATACCCGTGATTGAAAGAACCTAAGGGCATGATTGGTTTGAAGAGGTGATTTCGTCCGGTCAAAGGGCTGAAATCACACCATGCAAACTCGAAGTGCAAACCATCATCTTCGAAGGCGTAGTTTGACCATTTTTTGTAGTTTTTTCAATTACATTGTTCGATTGGTTATCTGTGCATTTGTAGCGATTTTAAGTGATTTTGAAAACACACTTGAACGACTGGTTTCGTTTCCGAAAATGTAAAACAAATGTGTTTCGCAAGCCCAAATCATGCTTTTACCTTTATACCCCTTCCTACCAAATATTTTTGCCAAACTCAAGTTTTGTAATATATACATAACATAATCCATACAGGAACAAGTTATAATTACACATACAATCAAATCATTTCTTTTTCTTTCATTAGATTAGTGGACACATGCAAAAAGAGGTCTAGGGAAATCAGGTACTTCGAATCTAACAAGCCCTAAAAACTACCATTTGATTAAGATTTGAGAAATAATTAAACCAGAGGCTATGCACCTCAGGACAAGCTAACATAAAAAATTAAAAAAAAAAAAAAAAGCATGTCTAAAACCTTATCATATACTGTACGTAACAAGCTGCAAGCAAACAAACTCAAACTGGAATACAACATTGCCAGCTTTCTCCATTTACAATGTCTTTCTCTAGCTCATGAGCTAGGAACCTGTCGTTGCAGACAGAGAAAGAAGAGGTGATGGTGATGGAGAGTTGGAGGAGCAGCTTCGAAGGCGTATTAGAACAACTTTCTTTGGGGCTTTTTCACAAACACCTTGAGTTTTACCGGTACGTTTCATTCAAGACAAGATAGCATTAATTATATTATTATCCTACCAAAAAAAAAAAAAACAACAAAAGTAGATATATATAAAGAAACAAAAACTTGATGAGTTCAATGAACAACACTACTAACCTGTCCTTTTTGGATGATGCAATCAAGAGGGATGACTGTATGGAGATTGAGATAATCAGATAAACTCAACTTTTCTTTTTCTTGACTGGTATTTAAGATAAAAAAAAAAAAAAAACAATATACAAGAATCGTTTGCTCTATTGCTCCAAGGATTTTCTACGGATTTTGGGAGTTTTACTTGGCCGTCTTTGTTATCTTTGTTATGGATCAGCAAAGAGGAAAAGAGAAGAAAATAGTATAGGAACCGTTGGAGGAGGAGGCGACGGATGGTGGCGTTAGCGTTTCAGACGAGTTTTCTGATTAGGAACTGTTAAAAAAAAAAAAAAAAAGGGAGAGGTGATGGGTTTGGTTCTAGGCCTGGGCACCAAAAAACCATTGGAATTGACCAACTAAAATCCCAAATTGGCCCAGAACCAGTAATTTTGGCCCAGATGTTGTAAATTCATAAGGGCAAAATAGTCATTAGCGAACCTGATTTGGAGGATACAATGGGAAGCGAAATAGTGTTGCAAAACACACTCCGGTACGATTTTGTTGTGTTTTACAAAATCACTACCCTCACCCCCGGTTTGAAACGCATCGTGGGGTGTGTTTCGAAACACACTTGAGTGAATAGTGCCGAGCTCTTGGGTCGCCCGAAACGCAAATGCATCATTGCTAAAGTCAAACCAAGCACACGATGGTTCCTGGTCAAAGCGCGATTCGTGGTGCAAACTCATGAACCAATCAGGCCCTAACAATATTAATTGATGTCAATTGAACAAGTATAGGTCCGTGTATGGGCATGGATCTTAAACTTGAATGGATCATAAACATGTCCTTTATTAATTGGTCCAAATTTGGAGCAGCCTAGGACCCGTTAAATGTTACTAGCGTAAATATATGGCTCTGGGTAGGTTTAAACGGATCAGATCTGGACTATTTTATGTTGGTTATTATATGAGTCCGAGTTCTAATAGATATTATTGTATGATACTGTGGATGAACGATACTTTTCGACACGCTTATTTCATACTACCTCCGTCTCACAAAACTTTACCCACTTTCCATTTGTAGGTGTCCCACAAAATTTTACCCCATTTCCTTAAATGAAGCTACCCCACACATTAAAAACATTATTTTGTACACTATATTACAACTTTGCCACTAATTTATACTTTAACAACTCTATTTCAATTAAAATATTAACATACCCCACTAACTTTATACTACTTTATTGTTTATTCTTAAACTGCGCACTAACCCTAGTGGGTAATGTATATATATACATATATACATATATACATATATATATATATATATATATATAATGCACGATATTACAAACTACTGCTGTAAAATATACTTTAGAGAGTTACAGCCCCAACCCCAAGTGTTGTGGAACTAGACTAGAACCTACAGGCTACATTAACATCATGCATACGCAACTGCTGCTTAATAGAAGGGAATAGCATCAGACTATAACATCATCCAAAAAAGAGAGTCCAAAGTCCAAACAGGTCACCCGTACTTGTAGCTGCTGGAGTTGGCAAGTAGCATTTGACCAAAAGGAACTAAAATGACCAACTTCAGGTATAATACAACTAGATGCATAAATACATATATCAAATCTTCTCTATTACCACTAGTTAAGTATCTTAAATGCAAAAAACTTCAAAAAAAGAAAAAAGAAAGAAAGAGAAAAAGAAGAAGAAAAAAAAAACACAAAACCAACAGTTCTTATCATAAACTTTCTCCCTTTTCTATCTTGAAGAAAGAAATTAATTTAAGCCTGATACATACACAAAGCAAATCAGTTCTTTCCAATTCTTTACCATCGCAAATTCCTTCTCTGCGTCAATCTGTAGTCATGGGCTGACTCATGCAGCACCTGAAACGAGCCTTTCTGACAGTTGTCATGATCTCGGTCTCTGCAGCCTCGAGCATTCTGACCACCTCACTGAACGAGGGTCTAACATCGGGATTTCCATCCCAGCAAAGCGTCATTATCTGGCTTAGAGCTGGAAGGCAATCGGTTGGGATAGTTGGTCTGACACCTTTGTTAACAACAGCAAATGCCGCTTGAACAGCTGTCATATTCTGGAAAGGAAGCATCCCTGTGATGAACTCCCACAGCACAATCCCGAAACTATATACATCCACTTTCTGGGTGTAAGGCCTATGCTGGATCATCTCACTGCAATTTTCAGAAAGATAAAAAAAAGCAATTAGTACATCATGGTCTGGAAACTAAGGAAAAGCAGTCATTTATCATTATGTTGCATTTGCAATAAGTAAAATCCTGGATAGCAATGCGCAACCATGACTGGAAACTTGAACTAGAGCTAGAGAAACACGATGTACAAGTTAAACAATTAGTGAGATCATTGCACCAAAATAAAATGCTGAAGGGACAAACTCAATAAAGAAGCCCATGATGTGCAGCACTAGTTATGAGTCATACATGTGCGCTGTAGACAGCATGTTTGAACTACAAAGCACTCGATATAGCGACAAAAAAAAAAAAAAAAACTTGAACCACTTGGTACATGATGATTTTGAAAAAACAACATTTGCCTTTACGTTTGTAAATTTATGTTTTGTCAGAAATTTTCATTCTAGAATGATAAAAAATCTAGAGAAAGCAATATGGAAGCAGCAAGATGTCATTAAGCAAAGAACTGGTGAAAGCCCAAGTAATAAACAAAATGAAAACTCAAGGAAAACACCAACAAAAATCCCTTGGACAAATTATATAGAACATTCTAGTTTTTGCAGACATATAAAAGGCATGTGTTAACAAATAAATTGTCCAGGCAGTCAGTTACCAGCTTAGAACTTCTCAAAATAATAACAGAAATAAAATAAAATAAACCCTGATTACTGTTATACACGATGCACAAAGTCTGTATGACTCATGTTGCCCAAGCTTTTCTATGATAATTAGACTGTTAGGTAGTATCGCTAGCATCCTATCATGAAAACAACTGCAAGATAAGTCTCTGTCAGTTAAATTCATCTTCGTGTTCAATATGTGATGCTTATTTATTCAGTGTTTCCGTTCTTACAAGACCTATGCAGAACATGTGAAATTTCCATAACTTATAAGTCACAGAACCACTAATTCACCTCTCACATCTAGGAAAATATCATCCTCAAACTTCTAGCCAGATCCATATCCTTACAAAACTGTCATGCTCAATACACTGTTCAATGGAAGTAAATAATAAATAGGTAGCCAGAATGACATGTGACATGTAAGTTGAGTGGTCAAGAAGCATTAGGAACTAGAAGTTGATCCAGAATTCAAGATATAGCTCAGAAGAAAAATGGCATTTACATGAAAACAAGGTGGATTAAGAGGTGGTAGTCCACGGTGTAACATGGTTGGAATTTGGAGGAAAAAAAAAAAATAAAGAGGCCCAAACAATACTAAAACTAAATGGGTGCTCACTGGAGCCCCTGGAATGGTCTGAGAGAGAAATGAACTAAACAACCTATCATATTCAGGAGTGTCGGGGGCTTAAAAACCATATGAGACTTAATGCTGTCCCTATTTTGTGTTTCATGTAGACTTGCATTTGCGTTTTACAAGTGACTTAGATTTCGTAAGGATCACCTTTCTAGCTTGTGGGAACAGAAAAATGTAGATACTCCAAAGTACTAAGTTCCAAAATGCAAGGATAACCTTTCTTCTTACAATTGAACCTTTCTCCTTTGAATTGGGCATTGAGAAAAGAAGAATATTCCTAATCAGAATGTAAGAACGTCAAGAGAAAAAAGACAAGAATATTACATTTGGGATGACTAAAACCAAACACCAATTAGCTATCAGCAACAGCAGAAAGAAAAACCCCCGAGCAACTGCATGAGGATGAAGGTGATATGTATCTATGTTACCTGGACTCGGGTACAGTTGCATATCTCTAGGTGTCGGGTGATTAAGTTAGGATACGGGGACATGTACGGATGTTTTGGTACATCATACTTGTATTTTATGAGTATTTATAAACTGAAGTTAGTGAACTATTAAATGATATAAGCTAATAAATGCTGGGGAAAGTCATGGTGGACTAAACAGCTGCTAGCCCCAACAAATACGTCCAATTTAGGCCCAATTTATTGTTAGCTAAATTTACGCCCACTTTTAAAACCCTAAGTAACAGTAAAAAGATAAACCTAACCCTAATATGGTAATATAGACAAACAAAACTGCCATTCTTCTATTTTGACACTCTGCACAGAAATTTCTCTCCCTTATTCAAACTTCATCGGTTCACAGCGAAAATACACTTCAAAATTAAATTGCTCCGCTTTGGGATAAGATCATGTGCGCCAACAAAAGGTCACATCTCTGAATTACTATGACCGGATCGCAACAAGATTCTGTACCTGCACAGGTGCGTACCGCGTCGACACCAGTACGGCACCATTATGGGGTGTACAGATAACAAAGATGTGCATATAGAAGAATATGTGCCTATGGGCTAGACAAGCACGGAAGTTATACAAATTAACTTGATGTTAATTTTAGCCTCCATCTTTTCTCAAGATGGTAGAGGAGAAAATTATATATACCAAATTATCTTACAAGATATAACACAACCCCCTGTAACAGGTACAGAAAATTAAAAGGAAAACTGTATTCAAATATAGCATAGAGTGTAAACAGGCAAGGGCGGAGAATACTTCTGCATTAAAAGCTGATGATGACATTAGCTTTAAATTACTAAATACACCTTTAAGATCATAGTATTCCTAACATCGAGTACATAATCAAACATGAAAAAGCAGACCACAAGAAAACAAGAGTGGGAAGAAACTTACGGGGCCATCCAACGATATGTCCCAGTCTCTGGTGTCATTCCTTCAGTCTGCACTTCAATCCGTGCTACCCCAAAATCTGCAATTTTAATGGACCTGTCAGCAGCAATGAGAAGATTATCGGACTTCAAGTCTCGATGAATCAGGTTTAAGCCATGCACATATTCCATCCCTCTCGCCACATCCAAGGCTTGCTTTACAGCTAATTTGAGGGCCACAGTACGATTCTGGCGCTTGGCCAGGAATTGGCGAACTGATCCCCCCTTGGCATATTCAGTCACAATACACCAGACCATGGGTTTGCGGCATGCACCAATGAAGCGGACGATATTTGGGTGCTTCAGATTTGCCAACATCATCACCTCTTGCTGAAACTGTTGTTCCATCAATTGTGCCCTCTCTACATCATTCTCCGGCCTCTCCAGAAGTTTAATTGCAACATCTTCACCATTATAAGTGCCTCTATAAAGCTTTCCAAAAGCACCCTGCGCGAAAGCAGGACCCATGTTGAGCTTCCTCAAGTCAATAGTCCAGTCATCATAATTACCAAGACCCTCATTAGGATATCTAGGATCTATTAAAGCTTGAGCCAGGGCGTCATCGCTCAGACCATGCGACACCTTAACATGATTCACACTTGCAGCAACAGAATAGTCTTTCACACGTTTGAGGCCCTGGTGGCCCAAAATACGAGTGTGGGAATCATTAGACCCAACACTGCTATTGTCCATCGACATGGCAACCGAACCTCCACCATTGTGCAAGCTGCTGAAACTGTCTATGGACATATTCGAACCCTCGTTCAGCTTCCGATAGAAGCTCTGCAAAAAGTCCGCGTTGTCATTGTTATTATTGTTTAGCCCTATGATCCCAGTAAATTTAGGAGCCTCCAACATCTTCTTATCTCCAGTCGGTAACAGTCGGAACACGAGCTTTATAGTCTTGTTATACCTAACAGAAAAAAATCACAACGAAATAAGACTAAATCCATATATCACCGAGAAAGTAAATCATGCACAAATCTTATACCCAAATGAAACCCCTCGAATTAACCTAGATGCAGTGACCTAATTATACTCTCCCAGTTTCGAAACAAAGTTAACCTAACAATCAATTGCACATGAAAGAATCAATTCTGATTAATTAACTAATAATAATAACTCCTTGTCTGACATTTATAACTATAATCACAGTCAATCAACATGCTACATCATCAATTTCCAATTACCAAGAGTAAAAAACAATATACAAATTCCAATTTCAGCTCAAAAACCACTCAAATCAAACCTTCCCAAAATCACAGACGAGAAATAAGCAGCTAAAATCAAACCACCTAAAACGAAAATCAAATTCATAAACTCTTCCTAACGGCGAAACTGAAAGACAAGGAAAAAAGGAAAAACATACGTCGATCGAGAAAAAAAAAATGGAGTTGAATACTTTTCCACGGCTTATCAAACACGACGAAGCTCCGGAATTGACAACTCTACCCCTCGCCCTCGCACAGGCCTTGTTCGTTTCAGCTGTACATAGCTAGGAGAGAGATAGAAACGCGGCTGCTGGAGAAGAAACGACGACGTGTTGACGGAGACAGTCCTTTAGAGAGAGAAAGTGTAGATGAAAATGAAGAGAGAGAAAGTGAAGGGAAATGGAAGTGTATACAGAGCCTCTAGTAGTCTTCGTCTTCTTTTTCTTCCCTTTCTATTTTCATTTATTTATTTTTTCCTTCTTTGTTTTTTTTGTCTTTTTAGATTTGTTTATATATTTTTCATAGGGTAATCATTTGGTGTGATGGGTCGCACCGTTATTCCATGTTCGCTTCTGACTGGACCCAATTAAGTTCATGGTGACCGATAGCGTGATGAAATGGATGTGAAGGTTGAATGATTAAACGCGCTGGTCAAAGGAGATTGAATACACGCGCCGGACCCACATTGACTGTAACCACGAGATATGCAAATTGCAAAACTATGGTCGCGTAGAGTACATCAGCTTGACGCATGCAAATATTCTTCTGGAAACCTAAGGGCTAAGGCTATGTTTGGGTCAAAACAAAAACAAAGAACAAAGAGATTCCCTTCTTCAAAGATATTTTTAGGTTTATAGCTGCAGAAATAATTAGGGATGAGGGGCCAAAATCTCCAAATACCATACTACTATACACCCGACGCGACCCGATTCAATACCCGCCTTGTTATTAAAAAAATATTTTTAAAGCACCGCTTACATATTAATATAGTGTATATCTGAGTATTTATTGGTATTTTTGTCGCCATCTTAACGGTGTGATTTTTTATTGATTGATATATATATATATATATATATAATAACATATATATTGAATCTATAATCAATTATGTCAGATAGTTTACTCACGAATTAGGTTTTTTTTTTTTTTTTTGGTACTCCAATGGGAACCTATTTCATCGTAAAAAGAATAACTTGATGCCAAATACATCAATTATTAAACTTGAATCTTAAATTAGACTGAATCGTTGCGAAATATATCGATTTATTTTCGGGCCAAATATTTGGGCTTGTCAACCAATTTACGAGGGCATCTCTCTGTGTTATTTCAATGTCTGAGTGGTATCAAAGTAACATTTGATGAATAAATATGTTTGCGACTCTTGCAGCTCATATAACAAGTGAGAATTATGCTAAATTCAATAAATGTGCTTCCATTTGGTAAACTCATACTGAAAGATGGATATGGGATCGTGTCAATATCTCCACTTCATTTGATAGATAAATCAAAATAACGCCTTACTCAATTTGGTCATAAATCAAATTGGGAGAATTACAAATGAGTACTAGTTCGCAACACTTCCTGTCAAATAGATGTGACCTGACAAAGAGACCACCCATCGGAGCTCAATTAGCTGCTCATGGAGTGTTGACAATTGCTCCAAAAACCTTGGGATACCAAGCTAAGATGGATCACGTGCTCCGCGCAAATAGATCAGCTGACAATAAGTCTCAAGACTTGCTTTTGAAAGAGAAGATCAAGATGGGGATGTCTGTTTTCGAACACCACCTCCTGGTATTGTTTTTTCAATTTTAGAGATAAATAGAACTTGAAAGGGTATGATGGTATTTCAAAAAAAAAAAAAAAAGGTGTGACCTAAAAAACATGCAATTTAGTGAAAAATTTACTACTACAAATTAGTTATATTGTTAATTTTAGTAAGTTTATCTTCAAACATATCCCACCGCAATTTTCTTCAATTACCATTCCAAACGTCTATCATCAAATCTACATACTGTAATCATTATTAAATTAATATTCATAAAGCCACATAACATATTTTTATTCACTGTTTTCTTCACCCCAATTAATCCCGTGCATCACAATAGAGTAAATGACCATCACCAAATACAAATATGGCAATCTATCAAGTATCTTATCAACAAGTATAAGCCTATACAATAGCAACATAGGCATGACAATATTACCAAGCACCATCCCAAAACACAAGTATCATAATTCACCCAACCGTATCATAGACAAAACAAGCACCTATCACGAACACAACCCACGCAACTGGAAGGTAGCTACATGAATTCTTCAATAAAGGTTGGCTCCTTCTATCCAAGAGTAAGCTTCTCATCAATAGGAGAAGGGGAGTTAGTAGAAGAGATCCACATAATGACCACCAATATGGGAGTTTGCCACCAAATTCAATCATCAAAACCAAGAAATATTTTGAAAACCATATATTATTAAAACAGATGCGAATCAAATATATATTGGACAAGACGATGATGCTTGTAACCAAGATGATATAAGAATTTCGAAATTGAACAATAGTCTCTTTCGGTTTGGCTAGGATGTGATGGAGAAGATGAATGCAATCTAGTTTGATACTTGATTCGGAATTTTTAGGTTGTGAAACTGGATTGAATATGAAAAGGGTGTGCTTGATGCTTGTTGAAGGAACCATCAACATAATTAGAAAAACATTTCATGAAAGAAAAAAATTAGAAAAATTATACTAAAAAAAAGGCCTATAATTATATACTATTTTAATATAATTTTTCTATAATTTAGGATTAATTTACGAAAAAAAATCAACAAAATAAAATATAAAAAACTTTAACGACCTAGAGAGGGAATAGATATTAAAATACTTAGAATAATATTTCACTGTGAATAGAATGCCTACACTTGACACTTGGCATATCATAAATTGTTCAATCATTTTATTTTATGTGCGTTTACTAAAAAAAATGTTTATCACACCATGTATTGGAACAAGTTAGTCAAATTGGGATTTGTCATCCATGTTAAAAAATTGGAAAAACATCTGATACCAAATAATTAACTTAGACATAATTAAATATGTTATCTGATCAAATCCTTTAGTACTAACTACTAAGGGCAGCAAGAAACTTGCATGATTAGTTAGTCAGTCAGTTAGAGTCATTAAAAATTTAAAATTAATAATGTCCGAGTAATCGCAACCGCAACCGCGTATGCTTTAATTTTCCGCACTTGGATTTTGGAGTGAAGACCGGGTAACAGCTTCAGAGCCAGCAACCCAGGAAACGCAATGTATCCACCAATCCTGGCGGTTAACTTTTATTAAAGTTATTATATTCTAATGACCATATAATAGTAATGAAAAATTTAAGTTTCCGTTCGGGTTCTCATATATATCACTCCATCATACTACCGCTAGTCGCGAGGCTACCATGTAGCCAGTGGGGGCACTTGCCCCACTCAGTTTTTTTAGCATATATTAAGCATATGATATTTATATTTTCCTCCACTGACCCCGTTGAAAATTTTGATATTTAACTTAAGTCTTTTATATTCTAATTTGAATTTTGTTGACATTGTGCGTTGTTATTTTGGAGTTTGGACCAAATAAGCAAGTAAAACTCAAATTATCTCATTCTTTTCATTTAAGTTTTTGAAATAAATTAATAATGAGAATTGACTGCACACTCGAATAATAGATATTTAACTTAATGTTTTTGCCATAATGGCAAATGAAGCGTACACTTAATGATTTGAAACTACTTGTCGAACATATTTGTGATGATGCATTCATATGTTTATATAATATATACTTTCTATGGTCTCTCTATGACTTCCCATTATTATATTGGCATAAACAGTTTTTTTTTTAAATACTTAAAAATGAATAAAAATTTGGAAAAAAAAACCGTCGGTAGAGATTTTATGTGCATGTAAAGTTCAAGTTTACGACCCTTGCGAACTTTTTCTAACTTGATTTTATTTTTAATCATTTTTTGAAAAATTGCCCTGACAATAGCAACGTGAAGCGTTAGAGAGAACATATAGGAAATGGTGTGTTTTTCTCAGCAAAAAAAATCATTGTTGATTTTGCCCCCGCTCAGTTAATTCCTGAACTCGTCCCTGCCGGTCAACCACCCTTATAATTCTATAATAATAATAATAATAATAATAATAATAATAATAATGGAACTAGTAGCTAGTAATCAAATGATTTACTTTTTTAACGCAAAAATGTATGACATATTGGGAATTTTTTTTCTTAGTTTGCAAACCACAGTCTCATTAGCTAGAAATGGATCTCAATCTTTACATCCACCCTTTATGATCATGTGAAGCACACGAATATTAATTAAAAAAAAGCAATAAACATGCACAACATGTGTCTAGCATGTAAATGCATCGACAAACTTCAAATCAATGGTAGCCTTGTTATGGTAAAAGTAAATTGCATAGCAATGAAAATTACAAAATGGGTTCATCCTTCACACAACAAAAGTAGGAGAGAGCAATTCAATTTACAATATGGATAACCTTTTTTTTTCTTTTAAAATTGTACTACATGCATGCAAATGCAACTTTAGGTCTATTATATATTATTAATTATAATAACTGACACCCATTAGTCTATGATGATTCCGCGTACGTAAGTTATTTCCATTTAAAATTAAGAAAAAATTGATCAAACCTCCCAACCTTTACTACAAGTGAGACATTACCCCATAACCTATTAAATTTGAGACTTAACCCCCTCACTTATTTAAACTGTTGCAACATACCCCTTATATCATATTTTACTATCAATTTTATATTGTCCGTTCAATTTAATATTTTCCTCCAATAAAATATTTATGTTTGACTCCAAATTAATCATAATACATACCGAAAAACTAATTTTGAAAATTATAATATGAAACTATACGATTTTCACTTTTTATAATATAAGTTCAAATATATTTTTCCGGTACAATTAATGAAAATATTATTTTTCCACTTTTATTAATATAAATTGTATTGAAAAAATAAGATTTGAACTAGGATTATTTTTATAATATAAGTAAAATCTTATATTTTTATAATATATTTTTAAAAATTTTTTTTGGTATGATTTATGATTAATTTGGAGTTTAACTGAAATATGAAATTGTAGAGAAAATATTAAATTGAATGAAAATATTAAATTAAAGGAAAAATTTTATATAGGGTGTATGTCGCAACATTTAATATAGATAGGAGGTTAAGTCTCAAATTTAATAGTTTAGGGGGTAATGTCTCAATTGTAGTAAAGGTTGGGTGTGATCAATTTTTTCCTTAAAATTATTATGCCAATGAATAAGTGGCTAAGCTATCATACTATTTTGGGAAGAACGGATCGAAGAATTATCTTGGTCTTTTTTTAGATGTTATAATAGTAGAAAATATGGGTTGTATGTGTGAAACACACATTCTCTAGAGGTGCTACATTAATTACCTCCAAATATTTAAAGAAGAAAAAGGAGAAAAAGAAAACCCTTATATTGTATAATTAGGGCCGACAATGGTTCGGATTGGACTAGTTTACCATTGGATTGGATCCTCATGGATCAGATCAATGGTGGACCTATTCTATTTTTTTCAAATTGAGACCAGATCTAGATCTGGGTTTGATCCAAAATTTTTTTGAAAATTCACAAAAAAAATGGGTGTCAAATCCATTTGGGTCCGAACTTATCCGATTCAAACTCAGGGATCAGATCGAACCCATTCAATTGAAAAATAAAATTGAATCGAATTCAATCTGGATTAGATCGGTCCAACTCCATTAATCGGTTCCAAATTGCCAGCGCTAGACTCTCAAATGGACTCATTGAATAGAAAACTTTTGAAGACCGTGGGCACCTAAATGGGCCAGACTCCTCATGTTAACAAGAACAGCCCATATTGATCGTTTACCCGAATCCCCCTTTTCTTGTCTGTTATTTGATTGACCCTAACATCTTCTTCTTCCTCTTCTCACAATTCTAGCTCATCATCATCTCCTGTACATCCCATTTCTTTCTGCCTGGTAACCGGACTTCCGTTTCTCTTTCACAGGCAAGTCTCTCTAATTTCGTATCCGTCGATATGTATTTGTTTCGTGTTTATGTGTTTGTTGTTCCAAATCTTTCGCATCTACGCTTTATTATCAATTAATCTGTTTTTTTTTTGTTTTTTGTTTTTTGTTTTTTAATCACTAATCGCATATCGTATCCGTTAATGCTTTGACTTGTTATCTGTGTTATCGATTGGATCTAGCTTGATCTCTTTCAGGTCATGTCGTCTTTATTTCCGCCCGTTTCTCAAGACTCAACTGTGTAGCTTGAGCATTTTATCGATGATGTTATTGTTATCTGTAACTTGATTATGCTTATGCTGTTTCAATTTAGTAATTTTCATCTACCATGGTGTCCCTGTTGTGTTTGTGGAGTGGTTGGCTGAAATTACTTTGTCTCCTCGGTTAATAATAATATATAAGTATTGGTGTGAAAAGATTGATATGTGGTTTGTGTGACTACGGGCTTCTAAAGGCACATTTTGCCGCAACGTGTAGTTCTGAATCCAAAGTCTATTATGTTTAGAATTGTTCATATTCAGTTCTCTTTGTTTTATGCATTTTCTTTTTCTAATCTTACGTAGTGAATTAGTAGGTCTTGCTTTTTAGTACTATTAATGGGGCTGGGAGCAGATGAAGTTTATTGTGTGGATATACAATGTAGGTTATTGAGGTTCCTTTTTCTTGTGGTTGGAATTTGGATCCTCTCTCTTTGAGATCTTTAGGGAAATCTCTTTAAATTATCTTTAGGGAAATAGGATGCCACTGAGAGTCTGCTTAGGACTTAAGAGGATACTATTATGAATTTAATCATGTGTTGATAGGAACTGATTGGTTTTGCCTCAAGTTCTAGCTTTCGTTTCAGCTCAATGCTAACCTTTAGCTTAGTAATTATAGAAGCTCCAGTTAACACCAATGCTAACATCAAGTGTGTCCCATCAGTGTTTGTCAGGATTAGAAAATATTGAATATTCTATTAGTCGGTACATCACAAGAGAAACAAAATTAGAGGAGGTAATCAATCTCATATGTGCCTTCCACATTAAAAATTTAAAACTAAAACTAAGCATGTATTTATTGGAGGAAGTAGCTGATGCAATTAACAAAATTTTGTGAGAGTTTATTTTTGCTGCATCTATCAATATCTTGACATACCTTTTAAGCTATATCATCACCACCCAGGTGTTGGGTCAATTCCTTTATATTGAGTCTGACTGTTAGATTGTCTAACACAAGTTCTCTTGAATCATAAGTTGGGCTGTATAATTTCATATAAAAGTCTTGAAGATGAGATGGAATGCAAATATACAAAGCTTTGATTTCCGGTGTTTATTCACTTTAAATCCGTATATGACTTATCAAATGAATATTCCTTGATGTAGGATGACTGGCATAACTGAAGCACCCTTTAGGCCCCGTGAGAAGCTCTTTGAGAAGCAGAAGCTTTTCCAGAGTATTCACAAACATACATACCTGAAAGGACCAATGGACAAAGTGACATCAGTTGCCATTCCTCTTGCTCTGGCTGGATCCTGTTTGTATTTCATTGTGAGTCACTCCTGTTTCAATTTTTTCTCATTGTCATGGTCCAAACATGTGCGAGTTTGATGTTCATTGTTCTTGACATTGTTTGCAGGGTACTGGGATCTATAACATGTCCCATGGAATTGGGAAGAAGGAATAAAGAAAATCCACTGGAGCTCAGATGAAGACATTTGGTTTTGAAGCGAGTATTTTAATTATCTGATTTGATGCCAATAATATATCAATTGCATACAATCCCTATTGGCAGTTGACGTATTTTCACATTCCTGTATTACTCAATTATTTTTCACCGTTTGGTAGTTGACGTACTTTGACAATCATGAATTACGCAATTATGTTTTGACCTTTTGGTTTTACTTTAAGGAAGACAGAGAAGATTCCTCATGGCAATATTTCTCGTCTGCTTCTATTTATTTACTTGCTGCTGTTTTCTTTGATGTTGCGTAAGTGTAAACACAGTCCTTAGTACCAATGTGAATGGGTTGTGAAAATTGCATAGCCATCTTATCTGCTTAATCAAGCCTGGGTTCTGATCCAGGTTTGAGCATGTGAACAGCTTCATTCATGACAAAATCATGAATAATCATAAGAAGCTGCAACCAAAACTCAGTTTCATTCGTATGGTCCTATGATACTCCTATGATTTCGAAAGGGAAATCATAGGAATCATAGGAGTATCGCGCTCTATTTCATGCATCTTTCAGGTGTATCTGTTTTTCTAAAACCTGAACCATCCGCTAAACAAGCTTAAACAATAGCAGCTAATACAACAGATTCTAAACATCAAAATTTACCATACTAAACAGCCTAACCGGTCCAGTTTCCGATGCTTAAAAGACTGGCATGAAAAATGGTCATGACATGAAACAACACAAGCATCCAAGTCAAAAATATATAATGAGAATATATATAGTAGTAATACTGATACTATTGTAACGAGAATATATATAGTAGTAATACTGATACTATTGTAACTGACAAAATATTGAGCTAGATAATGTTTAAGCTGTCATCTGTGCCTGTTGAACCTTAGTTTCAGTGGATCGTGCTAGTCCTGGTGTCAGTCATGGCCTAATTGGAAACCACCTCTCTGTTATAACAAGCTAAAGGCTGCGCACGCCTGACCTCCCCTTATCCTGCCTGTTGCGATAGCCTCTCTGAAGGTACTCACGGAATGACAATGATGATCTATTTACAGATAAGTAAGGCCAGCTAGACTAGGACGGTAACCAATAATGCCGTTGAATAAGGGCAAATCATGAAGATCAAGAAACCGAACAGCCTGACGCTCAACATCAATCAAACGACACCTATCATTCATGTATATGCGGGCTAAAAGGTGTCTATCACTTACCATACCCAGGGGGAGAACCGGATAATCAACCACCACGTTGTATCTTTTCTGCCAATACTTTGGGTTGATTTTATTGCCAGGATTCATCACCCATACACTCCACTCACTACAGTACCCTCGAACGCTTTCGATCATGTTAACAAACAGAGCAAGAGATTTTTCATCCACCAGACTAAACAACCTCAACTTCAGTTTTCCTGATTGCATCAATATATCCTGTGGTAACTCAACCTCCTTAAACACCTCATTAACAACATCAAATCCGATGATAGAATTATTATCACCGTGTGGCTCCTTTTTCGCCAACCAATATGCAACCTCATCTACAGATACACTTTTCTTGAAAAAGAAATCATCAGTACCTACAATATAACAAGGCAATACCAGCTGTGCGATACTAGTCCATGATTTCCGTTTTTCTGCATAAACCAAAAGCTTGGCCGGGTACCCTCCCTTCTGTGTATCTGGGTGATGACCGTCGTACAAAATCATCACTACTTTAAAATCAACACTTTCGTGATCAAATGCAAATCCTAGAACAATATTGTAATAATTCATGGAGTCTTTCCTGATGCCACCAAGTTCTGGCAAAAGAGGAAGCTTTTTGGACTTGCCTATTGAAGGGTTCCATAATGTGAGAGAAAAGGACTTGCAACTAAGATCCCAGTTGAACAAACACACGAGGCCTCTCGTGGAACCCACAACCTTATAATCAACACTGTATGGGGCCGGGGGAATAAGAGCAGATGAAGACAGAATTCTGCCAGAACGAATATTAGGATGAAACAAGTAAAATTTGCCTGGGAATGGCAAAACTGTATAACCAATGAAAAGGCGCTGTTTTTGGTTTGGGGTTGGGATGCAGGTGGAGAGGTGAAGATCAAGGAAGCAGGGTTGGGAGATTATTGACTTGAACAATTTCGAAACACAGATCAGTTGAACTAGTGGTTTAATTGCTGCTGGGAGCTTAGTTAGGATAACGATGATGATTTCGTCTGGAAGTTTACTTAGCAAATCTGAATCTTCCCTGGTTTCCTCCATTCTTGAATCTTTGAGTTTCCTCACTTTTGTTGCTGCAGTTTGATAGGCCATTATGTCACGTACGCAGGCTAGCTAAAATTACATTATATGTAGGTATATATATAGTCTATATAGTTTTGATTTCAATCCTAACCTTTCCTAGTATAAACCTGAATTTAGATACCGTGTAACCTTTTAACAGATGTGTGATATTGTTACGTTAATAGATCTATATTATAATTAGAAGTCTAAGATATTGTCAGTATTTAGGAATTAGTATTTCATTATAAAACTATATGTATCTCCTCAGAGTAAGAGTGAGATATATTAGGATACTAGTTATGGCTATCAGTTGATACATCGAGAATATTCAGACGTTAGAATAGTGTATTTTCAGTCAATAAAATCCCAGAAAGAAAACCTAACTTGCTACACCAAAAATATTCTTATCTTGGCATTCAAACCTACAGTTCTCTATCAGATATGGAGTATTACTTTTCGACTTCAAACAAAATTGCAAGACAAGTAATACTTTGAAAATTTCTCTATAGCATATAGCAACAATGCAAATTTAACTGGTACGAACCGTATACTCACCTAGTTTGAAGCTGAATTTTGCTATAACTGGGGTATTTCACTAAATTTCTTTCTTTCATGTAATTCCTGACTCTTTCCACCCCTGTCCAGTTTTCAGATTCGGCATATATCATGCTCAACGAAGTATAATTGGCAGCATTCTCAGGTTCGACTCTAAGTAGTCTATCAGCTGTTTCTTCAGCAAGATCCAATCTTCCATGAAGTTTGCAGGCAGAAAGCAAGGAACTCCAAACTCTTGGACTTGCTCTTATTGGCATTCTACTCACAACATCACATGCAGCTTCAAGTTTCCCTGCTCTTCCCAGAAGGTCGATGTAGCACGCATAGTGCTCTGGCGTCAAACATATATTCAAATCATGTGCCGCCTGATCGAATAACATCTGTCCTTTGTCAACAAGCCCCGCGTGGTTGCAGGCAGACAAGACAGCAAGATATGCCACTTCATCAGCCCTAATCCCACTTTCCTGCATCTCGGAAAATAGGCGCAAAGCTTCCTCTGCATACCCATGAAGTCCATAATTGCGAATAAGAGTACTCCAAGAAACACAATCCCTGGTCTCCATTTCTTCAAACACTTGAAGTGAATCTTCCAGACTACCACATTTTGAATACATGTTTATGAAGGCATTTTGAACTAGCAAGTCCTCTCCAAACCCACATTTCAAGGAGTAACAGTGGATTCCGCTGCCAACTCTCGAAGATAATAGATTAGTACACGCAGCAATGACAGCCAACATCGTAATATTATTGGGAAGAATCCTGCTCATCCGCATTTCACAGAAGAGCCGAATAGCTTCATCAGCACTATTTTCATTTCGCGAATACCCTGCAATCATAGTGCTCCACATCACGATTTCTTTCTTCACCGACCTGTCAAATATAAACCTAGCAAGACGCAGTGTCCCCTCACATTGGCAATACATATGTAGAATCGCAGATGAGAAAGTAGCTTCTGAATCATAACCACGTCGGACTGCAAAACCATGAATCTCTTTTCCATGTCTTATTAGGCCTAACTCAATACAAGCTGGCAGAACAGTAGTCAGAGTCATTATATTAGGCTCAACAAGTTCTTCCTGCATCGCTTTCAAGCAAGCGAGACCTCTGATGTAGTCGCGGTTTTCAATGCATCCAGAGATCATAGCAGTCCATGACACCACATTTTTCTCGCCCATCCTTTGGAAAACAAGAAACGCCGCATCCAAATCATAACACTTGCAGTAAAAATCCAACAACGCCGTCGATACAAAAACCGAACCCTCTAGTCTCTCGTCAATGAGAACAAGACCATGCATTGCTCTTCCCAATCTCCAACTCTCACTCTTAACACACGCAGAGATACAGCTTGCAATCAACTCAGGCTTAGGCACAAAACCACCCGAATACATTTCTTTCAACAAGCGCAGTGCTTCCATGTGGAACCCATTCTGTACGTAGCAATTTATCATTGCGTTCCAAGAAATGGTGTCCCATTCAGGCATTTCATCAAACACTTTCTGGGCACTATGGGTGTCGGAAAACTTAGCGTACATGCTCACGAGAGAATTCGATATTGTAAATTCCGAAGTGAACCCACCTTTAAGTAAGTTGCAATGTATCTGAGGGCCCAAGATTTGGTGTGTTTTGGAATGAGCACAGGCTTTGGTAATTGAGGGAACAATGAAGGCTGTGTTGGTGTTTGACTGGAAAGGATGGACATTTTGTTGGTAGAATTGAAGGGCTTCTTCATATAATCCTTGTGAAACAAAATGCTTAACAGTAAACTCTGGTGATACTGTACTTGGAGAAGATGATGATGATATATAACGCCTTGTTAAAAAACGACGCATCTAATGACACAGTTTCTTCAAATACTATTTTCTACTATAGATAGCCTATTAAATACGGACCGTGTTATCGGTTTTCAGTCACCTTATGCAATCACCTCCAATTCGTGTTCAGTGACTTGTTTTTTTCAAAACTTACCAATTATGTTACTCCAAATTAACACACGTTAAACACGTCATTAGAATCAACTAGATTATCGGTTTTGGTTGGCAGTTTGAGCTACCAAGTAACAAGAAGTAGGTCCAATATTCATTAGAAGCTTTAAGGCCCTTAATTAATGTGTTTCTTCAGAAATCATTTACATTACATTCTTGTTCTTTATTGATTTGAGAAACAGTTTCCCAATATGTTGGATGATTCTTATGTACTACTAACAATGTCCACAAGGCCTTTTCCCTTGGTTTCAAAGGGGAAGAATAGGACGCAGATTCCTGAAAGAAGCGTCACAGCTCCGAACAAGATTACGGCAAGCGTAAGATGGCAGCCTCTCACCAATCCTACTGCTACCAAAGGGCATATCATTCCCCCGATTCTTCCCACCGAGACTGCAAGTCCTGAACCACTAGCCCTTATAGAAGTCGGATACACCTAAATACGCGAAAAATGTCAGAACATGTAAAAAAAAAAAAAGTACTTCACCAATCCTAACGTTGTTATTAGGGAACGAAAGAGAGAAGATACCTCCTTTGCGTAGATGCTCAAGGATGAAAATGATGCAAAGAGTAGCATGCGTGCTCCAAATAGCAACGCTGTCATGACAATCTCACTCTGAGGGAAACATAGTGGTACGAGTAAAATGACCGTTATCAAGGACAGAGTTACTATGGTAAACTTGCGGCCTAGCCTGTCCACAAGAACTGTCGCTATCATAAATCCAGGAAACTCTGCACCAAGATAAGAGGTTTTAACATTGTATATGAATCTTCGGTATGCATACAAGGAAAAACAACAGCAACCTTCTTACCTGCAGAACATGTTATCAAAACATTGCGATACAGACTTGTATTGCTGGCGTTAACATTTGTCAAAAGAATATTAGCTGAGCCACAGAGATTTTGTCCGCTGCTTATTGAGGATATCATCAGCACAATGCCATAGTATGCAAATGTATACCCAAAATGCAAAAGTAGCAGAAGAATCGTAGTCCATAAGTATTCTGGTGAGAAAATTTCAGCTGTGGTCTTGAGCATTGTCTTCAGAATAGCCGTCTTCTTTCTGTTCGGGGACATAAGAGGAGTTTCATGCGGGGAATTTTCTTCATCGGCGTTCATACTTTGTTCAGATATGAGAACCCCATTAGGAAGTTCTCTTTTGTTCACCAGAGCAATTTTTTCCAACACTGTTACTGCTTCATTCGTGCTACCTTCGGTAAACAAGTATCGTGGAGATTCCGGTATCACACCAGAGAAGATCGCGACCAGTATAGATGGTGTGGACGATAGAGCAAGTAGCCACCTCCAACCTAATCTTGGCATTACTATCTACATATATAAACAATGAAACATAAATATTAGCTGCATCCTGTGTAACGAATGAGTTTTTATGTAAACATACCCAAGCAAGTGAGGCCTCAAACATTTCTCCAAGTATCCAGAAAATCAACATGCTAAGCATCCAAGCGCCACGATTCGAACTTGGTAGAAACTCCATTAACCAAGATGCAAAAACATGTCCACCTGCCACTCCAAATCCAAGAATGCAACGAATTACGACCAGTGACTTGTAATCTGGCGAAAATGTACTCAAAAGTCCAGCTGCACCTACTACTACCACTAAAAATCGAATCCCTGTCCTGTGTAGCAATACACACACACACAGATAAGTTCATATGCTCTGATGTTGTCTAACATAATCCAACAACATTCAAGTATAGTACCTTCTGCCATAGATATCTGATATGAAGCCCCAAAAGTAAGCCCCGACTAGCATTCCACCAAAGACAGCAGTTGATAAGAGGCTCTCTTCGGTAGGAGAAAGGGACCACTCGGATTTAACAGCCGGACCGATGAAGGACAAAAGATTCATCTCCATTGCTTCTCCAAACCATCCTATACCAGCAAAAACTAGCGCTAGGCCCTGGAATGTTCCGAATCCGAGCGTAGAGAGCGCCTCATCTAGTGTGTATCCAGCCCTCTGGTCTCCCATCTTCTCAATATAATCAACTACAAAGAAACACTATTAGTGTACTAGTCCTTATCAGTTTCTTAGTAGTAGACACTAGTCTAGTACTACTAGTTACCTGATTACCTCATAGTCCTTATGAATGAACAAGAAAATGCAAAAGAGCAGCTAGTTTAGCTTATGAATTAGCTTCTACTACTACTACTACTACTAGTCATTTTGGCAATGGCATCATAAAATCTTGAATAAGCTAACATCTGGGCTAATGAAAAGATTAGAAGAAAACCATGAAGCATAGCTGACAATTACAATACAGTATATGGATATGATCATATGAATGAACAGAATCATAAAAATGAGAAGAAATTAGTACTAGTAGTTACCTTATGAATTTCAAGAAGTAATCAACTAGCTAGATAAAGAAATAGATTTGCTGATTCAGTTGAGTTCTCTTTTCACCTTATCATCATCGGTGCATTTCAGTAACATCACTCACTTTCCCATTAATTATCATTATCAGAGATAGAACCTGACAGTGACACGTACCCAACATCAATATAAGACATCGTACCACTACCACACAGTCGTAGGGACATCAAATTCTAAAACTGCCTAACTATAAATAGTAATTCATCCTTTAGGTTCACACGATAACTTTCCGATTGATTTGTTGATTTTTTTTTAAGTTCATATTTGACATCTAATTATTTTTAAATTTAAAAAATAATTTTCTTAAATCGTATTGAAAATTAATTTTGAATATTATATTATAAAAATAAAGTTTGTTGACTTTTGAACTGATTTATAATCGAAAAATATATAGTGAGGAGTTGAATATAATTGTTTATATGTCAGGGACTCATATGAGAATTGGATGATTAGCAGGGATATGATCACTCAGTAGTACTAATCTACCCTATTAGTTAATTTTGACAAGTGGCAAAATTAACTGGGCAACTTTCTTAATTATGTCTGTGCTGATCAAGTGGGTTGTTGTAAAGATTCCATCTTTTATGAAATGTATGTGTACAGCATGCAGAATTATTATTGTATAATTAGAGGCCAACCAGTCCACTCATCTTTGGCCTGCTGACCGTTCAATGCAGATCTAAATGTAATTTAGCGGCCAAGTTGTCCTATTCATTAAATTCTATTGCACCTAATTTAACTTAATTAATTTTCTGAATATTAATTAAAGATCAAATTAAAGTTAAACCGATCCGATTTTAAATTGTCCCACTAGTGACTTTTATTTTTGCATATTGTAACCATGATCAAAAAGTTGATTAACTACTGCTACTAGTAGACAGTAGTATATTTCCATTATGTTTGGTACATTTTTCTCTTAATCAATAAGAAAAAAGTTTCTCTATTTTAATGTAATAATTTTTGGTTCTAGATGTCTTAGGCGAGTTCTAATCCTGGCTCCGCCATGACTGCAAATGTTTGATGGCATTCTGGTCTGGAATATCATTCATTTAATTTGGTACTACGATACAGACTTGGACAGAGGGAGTATGCAGTTGCTTGGACACATTTTCCATTCAACTTTTGTGAATGAAAGAGGCTGCTCTATGCAGGGAATAAGAGTTCAAATGAAACTACTCTAGGTAAGAACTAAGGCGTTAACTGATCCAGCAGAGATCTATTATGCATTAGTACACTCTTTTCTTCATTGATTTGAACAACAGAGCCTCCCAATATGTTTTGGAATACTGTCATGTTATGTACTCCTACTACTTAACAATGTCTGCTAGTCCTTTTCCCTTGGTCTCAAACGGGAAAAATAGGACGCAAATTCCTGAAACAAGTGTCACAACTCCGAACAAGATTACAGCAAGCGTCAGATGGCATCCTCTCACCAAACCTACTGCTACCAGAGGGCATATCATCCCCCCGATTCTTCCCACCGAGACTGCCAGTCCTGAACCACTTGACCTTATAGAAGTCGGATACACCTAAATACGAGAAAAAACATGTTTAAAGAATGTCACAGGCAAAAAACAGATGCCTTTATTAATTAGTAGTACAGGAAAAAAGAGATATACCTCCTTTGCATAGATGGTCAGCGATGAAAATGCTGCGGAGAGTAGCATGCGTGCGCCAAATAGCAACGCTGTCGTGACAATCTCATTCTGAGGGAAACAAAGTGGTACAAGTAAAATGACTGTTACAAAGGGCAGAGTTGACATGGTAAACTTGCGGCCTAGCCTATCCACAAGAACTGTTGCTATGATAAATCCTGGAAATGCTGCACCAAGACAAATGTTTTTAGTGTGGTATATCAATCAATCTATGGTAGGTCTAAACCGAAAATTTACAGCAACCTTCTTACATGCAGAGCTTGTTATTAAAACACTGCGATACAGACTTGTATCGCTGCCTTTAACAATGTACAACTGCAGATTAGCTGAGCCGCAAAGATTTTGTCCACTGCTTATTGAGGATATCATCAGCATAATACCATAGGTTGAGAATGTAAACCCGAAATGCAAAAGCAGCAGAAGAATAGAAGTCCATAAGTAATCAGGTGAGAAAATTTCAGTTGTGGTCTCGAGAATTGTCTTCAGAATACTCATCTTCTTTCTATTCGAGGTCAGAAGAGGAGTTTCTTGCGAAGAATATTCTTCGTCTGATTGAATACATTTATCAGATGTCAAAATGCCAGCAGGCAATTCTCTTTTGTTCACCATTGCGATTCTTTCCAACACTCTGGTTGCTTCGTTTGTTCTACCTACTGTGAACAAGTATCTTGGAGATTCTGGTATCATTCCACAGAAGAACAAAACCAGAATAGATGGTGTAGAAGATAGAGCAAGTAGCCACCTCCAGCCTAATCTTGGCATTACAATCTGCATAAGCAATGGGATATGAAAAATAAACATTCTGCATAACGAATAGAATAGATAATTTAAACGATTCATGGATACAACACAACACAGACATACCCAAGCAAGTGAGGCCTCAAACAGTTCTCCAAGCATCCAGAACATCGTCAAACTAAGCATCCAAGCACCACGGTTCGAAATTGGTATGAACTCCATTAACCAAGATGCAAAAACATGTCCTCCTGCCACTCCAAACCCAAGAATGCAACGCATTACGACAAGTGACTTGTAATCTGGCGAAAAGGAACTCAAAAGTCCAGATGCAGCTATTACTATCACTATGAATCGGATTCCTGTCCTGTATTACAAATTGCAATGTACGCACATAAGCTAATATTATGATACTTGTGGCATAATCCAACAATTAAGTACAGTACCTTCTTCCATAGAAATCTGATATGAAGCCCCAAAAGTACGCCCCTACAAGCATTCCACCAAACACGGCAGTCGACAAAAGGCTCTCTTCGGTAGGAGAAAGCGACCACTCGGATTTAACAGCCGGACCAATAAAGGACAGAAGGCTCATCTCCATTGATTCAATAAACCAACCTATACCAGCAAAAACTAACGCCAGGCCCTGAAATGTTCCGAATCCAAGCGTAGAGAGCGCCTCGTCCAGTGTGTATCCATTCGTGTGGTCTCCCATCTTGTGTCAATCAACTACAAAGAAACATTAGTTATGCCATTTCACTTCAGTTTCTTAGTAGCAGGTAGTATGTAACAACTAACAAGAACAAGAAAATGCATGTTTATTTATGACTGTCAAAGTGCAAAAAACAACAGCTAGCTTAGTATCTTAGTTCTTGATTTAAGCATTTTGAGGACTGTAAATTTTAAGCAGTAGCTACAACTTGTGATCTTAATATGCTAAAGTTGGTCAACGGCACATAATACAGCACAAATTCAGACAAATTAAGTAAGACTAATCAAGAACTGAATGATTGTAATGAAATTATGAAAGGATATGATCAATATATATAGCAAAAATCACATGAAATTGATTACCTTGTGAAACAGGAACTGATCAACTAAGCTGCTGCAGATGGTGAAAATGATTTGTTCATTCTGTTCACCAAACCTACAGAGAAGCTTTTAAGTATATATTTATTTTCTTTTTGAAGAAGTAGGCCCGATCCCGATATTATAATAACATTTCATATTTTCATTTTCTATAAATTATTGAACAAAATGCCAAGTAAAATCAGTAAGAGAATAAGTAGCTATTTTATACTTCAAATTATGACAAGTGATAATATAAAATGGGATATCTGTTCTGTTGTTATGTGTGTGCTCATGTGGCCTCATGTTGTAAGTAATAATTCCAACTTATGAGTCTTTTCGTTCTACCAGAGTTACAAGCCATCCATCCAAAGAATAATGCTTTAGAGAAAAAACTTCATACATGCCTTTTTAAGGTTTTTCAACAATATGCTACAGTGCGGAATATACATACACTACATATTATATATACATATTGTAGTATGTTGGTGGACTGTTAAATACTAAGTACTAACAGTATCCGCGAGTCGTTTTCCCTTGGTCTCAAATGGGAAAAACAGGATGCAGATTCCAGAAACAAACGTTACAACTCCAAACAGAATGACGGCAAATGTTTGATGGCATTCCCTAACTAATCCTACTGCTACTAGTGGACATATCATTCCTCCAATACTTCCTGCAGCGGCTGCCAGTCCAGCACCACTAGCCCTCACAGAAGTTGGATAAACCTACCATGTTAAAAGGGTAAAAAGAACACAAGGACTTCAGTACAGGAAAACTAGAATATTAAGAAGAAGAAAAAAATCTGGCATAAAGGAGAACATGCGAATAAGGAACTTGCACGGTAGAAAAAAATTACCTCCTTGGCATATACTACATGCAACGAAGAAAGTGATGTAGAAATGAGCATTCGAGTGAGATATAACAATGCTGTTGTGATCATCTCATTCTGAGGGAAACATAATGGTGTTAAACCAATAACAGCTACCATGGACACTATTAACATGGTAGGCTTGCGTCCAAGCCTATCCACAAAAACCATTGCTATGATATATCCAGGTAAACCTGTACCAGAACAGATGGTTTACATGTCAATTATCAATGCCAATCATAGGTTTGTAAATTAAAAACTGCTACAATAGTGTTCTTACCAGCAGAAGATGTTATCAGAACATTGCGGTACAGACTTGTACCCTGGACATTCTTCAAATGCAGTAGTCTGTCGTTTGGAACACAAGAATTTTGTTTACTGTTCAGTGAGGATATCATCAACACAATGCCATAGAACGCAAATGAAAATCCAAAAGTAACAAACTGCAAAAGGATAGTAGTCCTTAATAAATCTGGTGAAAAGAGTTGGGTCATAGTTTCAAGGATTGTCTTCTTTCTGGTTGAGGACAGTAGCGGAGTCTCTTCCAAAGATTTTTCTGCATCCAGAGACAGTGGCATACTCCGCTCATATACAAGAAAGCCGCGTGGAAATTCTTTTTTATTGACCAAAGCGATTCTCTCCAAAATGTTGAGTGCTTCACTTATCCTACCTTCTGCGAATAAGTACCTTGGAGATTCTGGCATAAAACCAGAGAAGATCACTAACAACACAGGCGGTGTGTAGGAGAGAACAAGTAGACATCTCCATCCTAATCTCGGAATTACAATCTGCAAAACAGATGTAATTAGTATATCAAGATCATTTTTCTCTTTCTTTTGTTTTTGGTTGTGAAATAACTATGTAGTATTAGAGAGATTAATCATGATATACCCATGCAAGAGCAGCCACGGATAGTTCTCCAAATATCGCTATTATTACAGCACTGAGCATCCAAGAACCTCGATTGGCCCTAGGTATGAACTCAAGGAACCAAGATCCAATTACATGTAGACCTGACACTCCGAAACCAACAACACAACGAAGTATGATGAGTAATTTGTAATCAGGTGAAAACGAGCTCAGTAGTCCGGCTCCAGCTACCAAGACGACTATTCCTCGAATCCCCACCCTGCAGAGTAAACAATACACTGTTTTCAGTCCAGTCAGTTAGCAATGCACATATGTATCAATTCAAAGTAATGTTTCAGGGAAAATAAATAAAGAAAAGAAAAGAAAAGATACCAACAAAAAAAGCACTGTATCAAGTAGAAATAAACTTGGTGAATAACAATAGTTTTGGGAACTAGGAGTATATATTATTCTGTAATCTGTATTAGTATCTCTAAAAGTGCAGTTTACTTACTACTACCTTCTCCCATGGTAATCTGATACGAAACCCCAAAAACATGACCCAAGTAGCATTCCGCTGAATACAGCAGTCGACAAGAGACTCTCCTCAGTGGGAGAAAGTGACCATTCCGACCTAACAGCAGGTCCGATGAAGGATAAAAGATTTATCTCAATTCCTTGTGAAAACCAACCGATTCCAGCAAAAACTAATGCAAGGACTTGGAATGTACCGAACCCCAACGTGGAAATCGCCTCGTCTAGATTATATCCAGGCATCTGGTCTCCCATCGGAAGTTAGTTATGTCAAGTGTAAATACTGCAGTTCCAGACTGCAACTTGACTCTTTTCAACGGAAGTTAGATATTGATCATAGATATGATGTTTACATCAATAATAAAGAAAAAAACATTCCAGTAACAGTATTAAAGTGCCTTTCAGAATAATTGGTTCTAACCAAAAATTAAAGATCTTTTCTCATACAGATAAGACTATTATTTTAGAATCAAGAATCAAGAACGAGAGACAAAGAATTAATGTTAATTATATCATCCTTTTTCTTTTGGTGGTCCATTGTTTCATTATTTATACAAGGCCAAGGATTCTTCATTCTCCGCTGGAGCTTTTAAAAATTAGAAAGCGAAAGGTTCTGAAATATCTAGCTAAACAAAATTTTCAATGCTTCAGCATCATTATCATGATCATGACTTTCTCAGCATCATTATTCCCCACATTGCTTTGAAAATAACTAGTGCATGTCATCATCATAAGTCAGTAATTATAAATCACACGAATGGAAAGGATTAATCCCCATAAAAAAAATAGTAGTTTTATAAGAATTTAATCAAAGTACAAATCATCTAAAACAACCTTAAACTACAGGAAAGGTACAACAAAATTACTCAGCTTCAGGTTCGGCGGGGCAGTCAATGCCAAACACTTGCCAAATATCATGCATAAATGTGCGGACAGAATGTGCCGCACCACCAATTCTTTGTGGGCATTGGATATCACTGCATTGGCACCAATTAAGTACTACACAAACTTCACGGGTATATGAAGACAGGCTTTGTGCCAAGAACCCAGCTCCAATACTCCTTTGGGGTATTATAATGTAACATTGACAGAACCAGTAGAACCATTCCGAAAGTGTAAGTGAATTTGCACAACTCCAACTCATTATTGGCACGAAGACTTCTTTGTGAGGTTCTGATCCTTCAATAACTGCACCCTATTCCTCCTCTTCGGTCTCCTTTCCCTTGCCCTTCCCCTTTCTCTTAAGTGAGCCACTTAAAGATGCTTTGGTTTTGGCCCACTGTTTCATTGAAGCAGTATTCCTCATGAATGGGCAAGTTTCACTTATAACAATGTCCGGAATTTCTCTCTTATTAGATACCGAACTGCTCCTACGAACAGAGGCAGGTGGTGCATCATTCTGCTCAAACTTTTGAACACCATCTAAGTCAATGTGATCCTGTTTCTTTACTAACGCGGAGGTGATTTTATCTCCATCTGGGTCAGTGTGGTCCCGTTCTGAAGCTTCCTTGGCCCTTCCATGAGGCTTATCTTTACTGGCAAATACCGACTGGTTTTCATGGCATGAATATGAATTGTTATTGGTGCCAAATTGCTGTGAACTCTGCTTCTCAAAGGTTACACCTGGAAGAATCTGGGATATGCTAAAAGAGCTGTTATTCACATCCCCAACAAGTTCCATCCATGATGATTTCGCCAACCATGAGGCACCTCTGCCTGAGTTGTTTTTAGATTCACTTGATTTATTTGGTTCAGGAGCAGGGAGTTTTTCAAGCTCCTTGTTTTTGTTTGACTGATCATCCTCCGCAGCACCTCCAACTGATTTGTTTTCAGATAGATTTGATTTATTTGGCTCAACAACAGAGAGCATTTCAACCGCGATGCTTTTGCCTGATGGGTCATCCTGCCCAGCAACACTCGCTGGTCCTGTTCCAGATCCACTTAATTTGTTTAGCTCAACCACAGACACCATTTCAATCTCTTTATTTATGTTTCTTTCGTCATCATCCTGAATAGGACCTCTGGCTTTTATTTCAGATCCACTTGATCTAATTGGTTCAGCAACAGAGTGTGACTCGAGCTCTTTATTTGATTGGTCACCTCGACTAGGACCTGCAGCTGATTTCTCCCCAGAAGCACTTGATTTACTGGATAGGATACCGGGAACGTTTTCCAACTCTTCAGATTTCCCAGGTTGGTCACCACGCCTGTCCTTATTTGAGCCGTATGCAATGGACCTGGTCCCCAATTCATCAGGATAATGGTCTGGTAAAATATCTGACAAGCGGAAAGAAGCACTTCCCTTCTCAGTCAGCAGTGTTTTCCATGCAGACTTCCGCACTGATGCTGGATCAAAACTTAATTGTGTTGAACCCGACTCTGTTGGTACATTGTTCAAAGCAACTGACGTGCCTATTGTGTCATCTGGACTTGCCTTCACAGTCCTTTTAAGACTCCGGTTATCTTTCAAATGATTTTCAGAGGCAGATGCTTTCCTCTTTTTGTCATGCATGGGCTTCAGTTTCTGACTTCCAGTTGATGAATTCATCTTCAGTGATAGAGAATCCTAGATAACACAGAAGGGAGTCAAACTTAAGATGTTAAAAAAATAATAATAATAATAAATAAATAACAGGCTAACAAAAGGGAAGAAGAAAAAGGATTATCATCAGCCACTGAGCTCTAAATCTGAAATGTACCTGTTTAGCATTTATTTTGGGTTTCCAATCATCAAACAGATCAACTTGATTCCTTGACTGGCCCACAATATTAATCAAAAGGTCATCCTCATCACTAGGTTGACCACCTACATCCTCAGGAACTTGCATATCATTAGATGGTGTGATAGAATGTATCACCCGAGCGAATTTCGCCTTGTCAGAAGCTGTATTGGAGCCATTTTTCTTCTCTAAAACCTTGTTCAGTACCGACTTCATGATGTGAAGCTCCTCTTCATTTACCCCAGATGTATCCTCTTCATTCACCCCAGTAGTCTCTTCTTCATTTACCCCATAAGTTTCTTTCTCGTGATAATTGGTATAGTTTCTTTTGACTTTCTCATGATAATTGGTACAGTTTCTTTTGACTGGGGCAGGAGGTCTAGAATGCTCAGCACAATCACAAAAGTTGACAGGAAGTGGAGGAACTTCAACACGTTGAAAACTGTACTTATGCTTGCCAGTTCCTTTGAGAGGCAGAGGTTTTATCTTCAAGAGAACACAATAAACATCACCTCAGTATATCAGTCATGAAATAGTAAAGGCTTAAGGAAAAAGTAAGATGTAACAAGAAAGCTGGAATGCTGATGCCATAAGAAAATAATGTTTTTTAATCATAAAAAAGAAATAAAAAGCAGAAAACTGAACAAGGGATGCAGAAAAGGAAGAAAAAAAGTGCACGAATAGCTCTTCAGGATAAAACAATTTAGCGTACCTTCCTCAGTTTTGGGAAAAAGATTTTAAGCTGCGTCTTCTCAAAATCTTGGTCTTCTTTGGATTTGGGTAAAGCAGGCTTCTTTTCAGCTGCATCCACTTTCTGGCTGGCCAATTCCTCAGCAAGCTCAGCATCTTCAGCCCATTCACGTTTCAATCGAGAAAGATAATCTTCTTTTGCCTTCTCCAGCTTAAGCTTCCCCCCTTTCCACATGCACCCATTATACTGCAAACAAGACAATACAAGCATCCAAACAGTTACCACAATATCATGAACACCATCAAAGACTGTAAAACAGCACAGAGCCACAGACACAAAAAAATTCAATAAGTCAAAAATGCCAGTCTAACACAGATCTAGCCACTTCACCAAGTCATTTCCCAGCTACAATTTTCACTTTCAACCAAACAAGCTAACAAAGAATGTGAAGCTCATTTCAAATGCTTAAGCCTGTAACTCATTTCCGAGTCGCTACAAGTTCCACTTTCACCTAAACAAGTGTTATTGTCTTATGTAGATATCATGTTCGTTCTCGTCATATAGGCTATAGCTATCGCCCTCACCAGTAATCTCATTATCATCGGATTCTTTGATAAAACACTGGAGTATATACAAGATTTTTCTCTTAATACAATAAATCAGGATTAAGCTACATAATAACACAAAAAATAAAAGTGAAGGCCTTAGACCTAATAATTTAAGTGTCGCAAATAACATTCACTATAAACAGGTTAACAACAACGAAGCAATATTATACTGAAATTCAAACTTACGGAAATACTGGTATGAATTCATTCAAGGACTAAGCACAAACCAGTATCAGAAGTGATGAGATAACATACTGTCACAAAACACAAAGAGTGATACAAGAGAATGATAAGATACATACAGCACTGAAGAGCTTGGCGAGAGCTTTATCAGAGGCAGGAATAAACTCCATGTAACCAAAGCTACGGCCCTTGTTGCGATTAAACTCCACGGATTCTACTCTCCCCATCGAGGCAAATGTCTTCATAAGATCATCTTCCTGCACCCCAGGTCCCAATCCACCTACGTAAATCCTCATTTTCTCCATCTTCGTTTCTAATCAGAAAAATCACAGAGCTCAATTGAGGTCTCTAGTGGTAAACCTAAACCTAAGATTTAGGGGACGAATTGGAGCAGCACACCAAAAGTGGTGGGCCGGCCGCATATTTAGTGGGCTTATTTCAGTTAACCGACGGATTTTATGTTGTTTTCACCAAAAGGGCTTCCAAACTGATCCAATATAGAATCCTCCCTCCGTTCCACCTCTAATTTCACCTCTAATACTCTATCGAGTACTCCCTCCGTCTACATAATTTTCACGTTGTTTTGTTAATTTTTTTAAAATGTCATTTGACTTTAATAAATTCTAAATTTGAAAACATAATTAATAAAATTATATAATAAAAGTAGAGATACTATATTTTCATCATATACTTTCATAAATTAAATTTTCTATCGAGTACTCCCTCAGTCTACATAATTTTTCACGTTTGTTTGTTTTGTTGATTTTTTTAAAATGCAATTTGACCTTTAATAAATTCTAAATTCGAAAAAAATAATTAATAAAATTACATAATAAAAATAGAGATACTATATTTTCATCATATACTTTCATAAATTAAATTTTCGTTATAGTTTAGGAGTAAAGCTCTGTTATCTTCGTGTGAAAATTGATTATTTTAAGTTCATTTCAGATCAGTTCATATGCATTAAGTTCAATTCAGATGCATTAAGTTCAGTTCAGTTCAGATGCATTAAGTTCAGTTCAGATTCACTTAATAGCTTTTTATACTACAAATAAGTTCAGTTTAGTTCAGATTCACCTAATAGCTTTTTATACTACAAATAAGTTCAGTTCAGTTCAGTTCAGTTTTGTTCTGTTCAATTCAGACGAAGAGATCAGAACTTAAACGGAGGTCAAACATAGCACAAAAAAGTTAACAAAAACAAACGTAAATAAATAACTGAGACGGAGGGAGTATTATTTTTCGAAAGTGTTGACCCTCCCTCTAAATATGAAGTAGAAAATTACCCATAGCTTTGGTCACGATGACCCTAAAAGACGTTCCAATGGAATAATTTTTCAAAACTTGTTAGTACAACATGAATGTGAGACAACGAGCTAGTATGGGGGATATATAACACAATATATTCTCCTCTCTCCATCCTCGTATTGCATCATCATTCTTAGCATATATAAAAGGTTTTGTATCTTTGTATACACTTAGAGAGTCAAGAGAGTTCTAACACTAGAAAGGTTCGAAGGAACTAGTTTTGTTGTTTCCAAAACTAGTGTGATTGGACGATGTAACTTGGGAGCACATTGCTCAAATAGGCCTGAAGAACTAAAAAGGCGAACAAATTGTGCTTCGGGGTAAGTGGTTAAATGGTTGTATCGACAAAGATTAGATTCAAATTCTCTTGGCTAGCTTATCGACAAACTTATATCCACTAGCTAGGATAAACGAAAGTGACCTTTATTTTGTATCTTAATCTCGTTGAGATTCTTGTACACTATTTTTCTATTTTACTATGCTAATCATATTTTTGTTTTTGTTTTTTTCTTTGAAACGGCATGTTATGCGGAGGAAAATGAACAAGATATCAACAATATATGCAAAGAAAATCCGAACCGAATACCAACAGAGTCGGCACTTATCATGATTTGCAAATCACATCCATATACACAACATTAGTGGTTGGATAGTGGATTTACACTTTTCATCCAACAGTACAACATTGAATTCTCTTTTGGTGGTAACGCGAAAAGAGATACAACTAACTGAATGCTTGTTTTGGAAGATAGAATCCAACTTTATAATATTAATAATTGCATAGCTGACTGTCTGCATATGTCTGTTATGAAATTTGGTAAAACCAACATATTTTGCATTTTGATTAAAAGAAATATATATATGTTGGGTATACTGATGAATCTTGGTCCGATTGAGGAGTTTTGAGTTTCAAGGTTCTCACTCTCAGCTGGAACGCCTCCTTGTCTAGATCTTCACAATCGTCCATCATCTCCTCCACCTATCACCTCTCACTTCCTCATCTACGCGCCTGCCGCTAATCGACATAAATATTATTTTATGTTACTATGATCCTTCAATGGTTTTGTTTTCATCTACTTTATAGTTCCCGGTTACCCATTGTTCATTCTATTCTTGCTTCTTAGATCTCATATCTGGAATTTAAACATTCTTAGAACCTATTGCTTCTTAGATCTCATATCTGGAATTTAAACATTGTTAGAACCTACTTCAAGATGTTAACTCTACTTTTGTCTTTTCCATTTTTATTTTTTTAATTTACAAACAACCTTTAAGAAAAAAAAAAGGAAAAAAGCGAATTGCAGATCAGATACGGATTTATCTGGATCCACGCGCATCAAGCCATGATCCAATTCCAATCCAATAGATGAACATTTGGATGATCCGTATGAACGGAGATCCGGTCAAACGGACCGGGGCGGACCTGATTGGTTGATCAACCCAACTTCAGCCCAATTGAGAGAGAATGGAAAAATAGTGCGAAGTGCAAAACTCAGAACCCTGATGAACCTCGCCGGTGAACGGCGTCATGCCTACGCAACAGTGTTTATTATATAAGGCTTCTATTTGCGATTTTTCTCTCACTATTCCCTCCCAAAGTAATAATACTCCATAGCTTAAACCCCATGCCTCCAAGGAAAGAGCTCTGCAGGAATTTTCAGCGTGGCAGGTACAATTTGTCGCCTTGATTTCGCTAATTTTACTTTTAACGAGTTTCAAGTGTCGTATATTCATCCCAACCTCTTGAATAGCCGCCTTCGTGATTAATTGATTTGCACGTTGTTGTTTATGATGATGATGATGATGTATCACAGTATCCGCATTAGTAAGCTAGTTATCTCTTTCAAGGTTATAGTCTCCAATTGATTGATTCCAACATTGACAACATTCGATTTTGTTAATATCGAATTGCATCTGTTAGTTTCAAGCATCAACCAGGGTGGTTTAGTTGTTATAGATGATAGATTACATTTGTTTACCCAACTAGCTAGTTGTATCGTGGAAGTATAGATTTTTGGATGCTTTCTCCCAAACTAGAATGTTCATTTATGCTGCAAAGACAAAGACAAAGAAGCCTATTTGTCAGTAGTATAATAGGTTTAGCTAGTTCGTCGGTTGAGAGTGTTAGATTCCAGAACTTTATTTCAAACGGGAAATGTGGCTTGCAAAGAACCAACAGGGTGATCAACAATTTCATGCCCCCCTAATTAGGCTGAAATGTTAGTGCCATCATTTTTTTTCGTGTAAAAGTTTGACATAAGAAGCAAGTGATACCTCTCTGGCGCTCTATTTCCATCTTCTTGTCATTTATATTTGTTTTTGCTTTATTCAAGTCGTTAAGTAAAGGGTAACTAAACTAGTGACTGATGAAAACTGTGATACGGTAGTTATCTTTGTGCATATGACTTTAAACTGTGATATGGTAGTTATCTTTGTCTTTGTTGCGAATGTTTCACTGTCTTGTCCAGTTATCATGTTTTAGCAAGTCAAGTTTAAACTGACTTTGATGGTTCTGATACTTCAATCATTGCACGTTTTAATGTTCTGCCTCTTGTAGCTGTCAATATGGAGCTCGCTGTAAATTTATTCATGCTGCACAACAAGGAGGTGCACAGCAATCAAGCAACAATCCTTTTGGGTTCGGTGCACAAACTAGCTCTCCATTCCAACAGTCAAACCAACAACAAACGCGAAACCCTTTTGGCTTTGGAGTTCAGAATAATAGCCAGCCTAGAGGAGGCCCTGATTCTGGATCCAATTCAAATCAGCCCAAGGTTCTTCTCTTCTTAAAGTATATTTTGTGGACCCAAGTTGGTAGTAGTTTTCTTTTCATTTTTTAAAAACAATTTTGAACTTTCATGGTGACACGAGAAGCTGCTTTCCTTCTTGAAATCTTACTTCATGGTTGATTATTATTCTTTCTATGCATCTGTAGTTGTTGATTTCTTAATTCATCTGTGTTCCAGCCTTTTCAGAATACATGGTCACGATTTTCCCCCATAACTTCCAGTAGTGCCCCTGCATCACGGCAGTCTGGCAGCCAGTCTAAGCCACCACCTATTCACCAGTGAGGCGTTATCTTCTCTCATAAGTTTTGTATTTTATTTTAGAGGGTATTTGTTTTCTCCATTTACTTAGTGTGTAACTTGTGGAAAATCATGGATTTATTTTGATGCATGAATAAAGGTGCATAAATCCTGAGGATTGCAAACGCATAATGGCGGAAGACTTTGAAAATGAGAAGCCACTGTGGAAGCTAACTTGTTATGGTCATAATAAAGAGTAAGCCCCCACTAACCTTTATTTACCATTTGCCTCTGATTATTGTGGGATGTAGATAATTAGCCACCATCAACTATTTTTGATAAATGTTCTGAGTACTTATGGAATGGATAATGCATAGTAGTTATTTTCTGAGTGTGAGTGTGGAATAAAACATGGAAGCATGATTGCAGCGGGGTGATTTCAGAATTTGTTTCACCTTTTGAGTTTGAATGTGAAAAATGTTCCTTCTGTTGTCAATTATTATACTAATGAATTAATGAATGCTGAAGAGACGTGATATAGATTACAAGCAGTCATTTCAAACCTGATCTATTGTAAAATCAATGTCATTTATGGTTCATCAGGCAAATACTGTATAATGGGTGTTTACTTCTATCTGTAATGTTTGTGTTTATTTGATTACAACCGTTTCATTCCTCTGAACCTTAACCTGCGATTGGCACAGTGTACTGGACTGTATCAAGCGTTTATTCTATGCTCAGCAATTATCTACACGTTGATGTATGAACTAGATGAATTAAGTAAAAAACATGATGTATTTCAAACAGTTAGACTTGTGGATTTTAGTCCATCTTTAATTAGATGCAGGAATGCAGCATTGACAAAGTAAAAAACATTCCAGGAAGGAAGCTCATGTATAATTTAACAGAATTTTCTTGACTAGATTTTTGTTGTGACAGAACAAATCCATAATCTTTTCCTTTTGTGGATTCTCGGGTTCCTTTTTTTTTTTCCTCCTGAATTTGCTTTGCATTGTTTTCATTTCTATTTAGATTTAAAAAAAGTAACTGGTTTGATTTAAACCAAGGTCTTGCCAACAAGTCCCATGCATGTCAGATGCTATAACTAAGTTTATAGCATAATGACATTAGTGGACATAATTAGGCTGCTTCTTTCATTCTCTATCCATAAAATATACATCTTGTTAAGCAACTTGCATCTAAGAAAGTTCTTACTTTATGCCATAGTAATTTTAGAGGACATAAACTTAGGCTACTTAGCCACCTTTTAATCCTATCCAGAACATACAGCCTGTTTTGAACTTGTTGTGTCTCTCAGAACATGCTTGTTGTTGGCGATTAAACTCGATTTTTTCTTTTGGTGTGCAGTGGTTCTTGTGATATTGTTGGTGACATCAGCCCCGAAGAGTTGCGGGCGCTAGCATATGATGATGCTAAGCAAGGAAAGAGCTTGCAATTAATTGTAAGGCTTTATGGTTAATATATGGCTGCTTTCATTGTATCTCTCAGTGATGGTTAATTAATACTTCGTATTTCTTTCAACTCGACTGTTTTACTGGAAAATGAATTCTTATCCATGACAACTTACTCTTGAAGATTCTCTATCATTCCTTTGTTTTCCTAAAATAAAAAGGTTCCATTTCATCTGCGTTTCCATTACTAATATAATCTCATGGTATGAATCTCCACCTGTAATAAAGAAGTAAAGATATTAAACCCTGAACTTGTACTCTAATAATATTTTGCCGTTTCTAATTAAATGAAGCATTTGCCTAGCATCATATCGTTTAAGGGTGACAAATTAATGGATGGTGTTTCTTAAACATTTAACTAGTATGCAGGGATTTGTAAATTCTGTTTCAGCTGTTTCACACTTCACAGTGGGTCATTTGGAATATAACACAAACATTCGGTAAATCCTTTAGAATGTGCAAATCCTATGCAATTGCAGCCTTAGCATTCTTGATTCTAAATGTCAATCACATAATTTCTCATTCATTGCTGACTATTCATTCTGTGCTGTCTTGATTCAGGTAGAAAGGGAGAGGAATTTGTTGAACTCCAAATTAGCTGAATTTCAAAACCTACTACATAAGCCTTACGCAGTTTCTTCCAATGCTGCTCTTGGCGCTCAGAACCCATTTGCTGGAAACAATTCAAATTTTAATACAAACAGTGGTGTCACTCCTCCAGTATCGAGTTTTAGCCAATTGGGCCCCTCACTAAATACAGGGTTAGAGTTGCATGAACTCATATCTTGTTTGCTATTTCTGGCTGCCAGTTTACGTCCTTATCCTAGTCATTTCGTCGTTATGCTAGTCTGCTTACTGCATGTCCTTTCTTGTCTTCCTACCTACATCCAGTTCTGCTGCTGCGCCCAGTTATGCCTTTGGCCAACCAAGTGCCATGCAGAATAACGCTAATCCATCTGGTATGGTCCAGAATAACCTTAATTCATCTAGCATTTTTCAGACAAACAACGCTTCAGGTACCTAACGAAACTTTGTAGATTTTTTATGACTATTGTTAGTTGCCATATAAATGTGCTTACTCATTTGTCTTCGACATCATCATATGTTAGGTGCTTTTGGCATTCAACCGTCCAGCAACAATGTTACAAATCCCTTCTCTTTCGGCCAGGGAAACTCTAGCAACAATGTTACAAATCCCTTCTCTTCAGGTCCCGGAAACTCTAGCAACAATGTTACAAATCCCTTCTCTTTGGGCCCCGGAAACTCTAGCAACAATGTTACAAATCCCTTCTCTTTGGGCCCCGGAAACTCTAGCAACAATGTTACGAATCCCTTCTCCTTGGGCCCAGGAAACTCCAGCAACAATGTTACGAATTCATTCTCTTTTGGTACTGAAAGCTCCAGCAACAAGAATCCATTTTCAACTTCCGGAAACTCAACGCAGTTTGGAAATGCAGCAAGTAACCAGTCACCATTTGTCTCCAATGTATCTTCAACCGCTCCAGGAGCTGTTGAGATGTCCAGCATCAGCACGTAAGTTATTGTCTTAGATTTTATGCTTGCAAAACATCAAGTATGTCTGGAATTTACAATGTTAAATTAGCCGGAATACATTTTCATGGTGAAAAACTACAGTTAGGCGTTCTGAGCACAGGTTTATCAGTAAATGCATCGCTCTTATACAATTTGCACAGAGTAATTGTTAAAAACTTAGTGGCATATCTCTATATAAGAGTTTATGAGTCTGATAGTTTTTTCCACTGTTAAAGTTCCACCTGCTGCTGAATCCTTATCCTTGTGGGTTCGGGAAATAATTTGTAAAATTCAGCTAACTACTTTACTTCTTTTTTGCAGTGATAACCTGCCCAACAACAATAATGTGGACGATAAGGTTTGGACAAAATCAGAGTGGAGTTGGAATAAAGGAGAGGTGAAGAATTACTCTAATCCCTTATTCATAAAGTTCACCTGTACTGTTCTTGACTCTATATGCAGTATGATATTTGATATTGACTCTGACCAAGGTTCTTGTTTATCTTTCAGATTCCAGAAGAAGCACCTTCAGATATACATGTTCGGTAGAACTGTTTGCCGGCCAGAATTCGTAGTTGTCCTTATTCATTCTGAATTTTTCACCCAGTGTTATCCCCTCCAGTTTCCTACATGTAACGCATAGCAGGAATTCATTGAGAAAGAATGGTGTTATAGTCTTACAACTTACAAGTAACATTCATGTATAGTACATAGTGGAGAGTGCTTTGAGCAGTAAATCTGTATTCGTTAAAGTTTTTGACAACTGAAACATAGTAACAAGAATTTAACCAGTGATGAAGTTTCGTATGATAGATCATAGTAATAGTTTTGCTTGGATGCTAAGTTTTGCAAGTGTCTTTAAGAGTTATGAGTCTGGTGCTTTTTCCAAGTAAAGGAGCCTCTGAGCCTGGAACAGTCCGGGGATGGCTGGAGCCTGGAGGGGACTACTCCTAAAGGCAAAAAGGCTCTCAAGTAAAGATACGAGTAGTGATTAGTTATGAAATATGCATGATACGAGTAGTGATTAGCTTTTTTGGCCCAAGCTCAAGGTGTAACAAGTACCTACCTGTAAATGAATTTGTTCAGAGATCCACTAAATAGTGATTTCAATTAAACAAAGAATGGATGGAGTATGTACATAGTTGGAGAGGCACATAAATAAACAAAAGAACAGGACTAGTATATAATACTCGTATGATCGATGTTTATGGAAAGAGGGATTTAGTAGTATTGTATAGTAGAAAAAAATGCAAGTTAATGTTGGTACATTCATGCAGACAATTATTGGTACAATGGTACTTATTACTTTTATGAGGAATCATCAATCATGTAGTAGTTGTACTACATAGAACGCGGTTCGGTTACAGGAACGAAAGAATAAAGAGGAAGCGAAAACGCGGAATGGAAAATTACTTTAATAAAGGATGGAGGATTGGATGGTATGGACTATGGAGTAGTATATTTTCTAACTTTTCTAAAATCTGGTATGGAATCTAGTTAAGCATTTTAACGAAAATATAATTTGTGTGAAGTTCATCTTGGTATATATGTATTTGTAATAAAGAATTGATAAGTTGAATGATAATTGAGTGACTGAAAAAGTTGATAAGGTGATCGATATTTAAGATTAACTTCTAAAGTCACTCCTCATTTCATTCATTTCTGACAATTTCTAATGGCTCGAAAGAAAACTCTGAAAAGATCGATGAGATTGCTGCTACTAACTTGAGCGAGAAGGAAGGATGTTCTATAGTGTGAGACAGAAGCTAGTTTATCGGGTGGAAAAAGGAAAATTGTCAGAGTATGTCTACTCTACCTCTTTACGAGGAAGCGAATATAGAAAAAAGTTCCAATATCGGCATGGAAAGTGAAGATTCTTATGTTCTCCGTAGCTGTAGTACCATAGCCGCTTCTTCTTCTTTTTTAAGTAAAAGTCACCTTATAAAAGTTAACTGGTAATGGTAATGCGATCTCAAACACTCACACAATCGAGGCCTGAGCCAAATGATCTCATATCGATATAATTTGAACTCACGAGAGATTGATTTGGCCATTAACGTCAATGCTATGTCCGACTTGTACGAAAAATAAAGAATAAAATCAAAATGAAATAAAAGGGGAGTGGGAATAGAGAGAATGGAGCTGAAAAGTTGGTATCACATACTACTAGTAACGTGCGGAACAGTAGGAACGTAGGACCCAAGTCTTTAACAAACTTTATGTGCCTCTGTCTCTCTCAGTCTCATGGTCATGGAGGAGCACCAAAAATTATTGACTGACAATCTTCTTCTGCTTATTACTACTCATTATTTTTCTTACCTTTCTTTCGCCTTTCCCTGTTCTTTTACCTTTCAATCAGTGAGTTCACCGACGGATGGATTATGGATATAACTGGAAATTTGATCACGGGAGTTAGTATCGTATATTCGTATCCTCTTTATTGGTTCACAAGAAGTACTAAAGTTTAATATGAACGCAAACATGTGTGTGTGTTTCCTTGTCTAGGCTTCATAGCTTCATTGTGCAATTCACTCCATTCAAATGTTTTTAAATCAACACTTTTAACCCCTCTAGTTTTTACTTCAGTTTTTTTTTTAATAATTAAACTAACACGTGAATAAATGTTGAGTAAGAAGAGTATATTTCAGCTCCCTATGTGCCTTTATGGGTATTTAGAGAGAGACAAGAGCTCAGCTACCAACAAATATATCAACTGTATAACTGTATAAGTGTATATATCTGCAAAACTAAACAAAAACTGAAAACTTCACTAGTTATGTGATTTTCATGGGCTTTAAAATTTCTGAGGGAAATTACATTCACATTAAACTTTGAACTTTGAGTGATATTAAATGTTTGTTTTACCAAATGAACCGATAAAGTGACTAGTCGTTGCACCTTATTCTTTTAATAAGATATTCGAGAATTAATATAATTGATAAAATTTCAACTCTATCATCACTTATATTATTTTTTCAATATAAACTATATAAATTAACTTTACAAATCAATTATTTTTTTAACTACGAGACAAATATAAAAAATAAAACACTATGGATAGGACTAGTTTGAAACTCTAATTATATTCCCAATTAACTCAAAATGCATGTAAGGATAAGAAGCACAGAATAGGTAGAAGAAGTGAAGAACATAAGCGGCAAGTGAAGGTTATTTTTGTCCAAACATCATCAGTTCAGTACTCCGGTGTCCACTAACACGCCGTAGTAAATAAAGTATAATTATGCCACTTTTTTTAACAATTGTCTTGTAACTAAATCATTTTGGTAGTCCATAATATATTCAATGTAACAGTTGATTTCATAGTTAAACCCGGGGAGCGGTAAGCACTTTTCTTACCCCTAGCATTGAGTGTCTCCATTTTGACATTGTTGTAAACATCTAATAATCTATTACTACAAGTGTGGAAACTCGCTATATATTTCATTGTTCATTAATTGGTGTACACTAATAAAACAATTTTGTCAATAAGAAAGCAAGGTAAGATAGATAGCGACCTTACGTTGTTAATTTACTCGAACAAGGAGGAGTAAGTGATCGATCAGAAGAAATAACAACGCGGATTCGGAACCAACAAACCTCCCCTTATCTCGTTCCCTCCCCCCATTTAATAAGTCGTAGTAGTAGTACTGGTGATTAGCTGTTCCCCAGTTTAATGAATTTACGTTCCTCCTGTTAGTTGAGACTTGAGAGTTGAGAATTGAGATAATCATCTGTTTACTTACTTGTAGAAACGTCTTTTTTCTTTTCTTTTGATGTCACTCTCATTCATTAATTCATATACTAGTAGAACTAGTTTTTCTAATTTCTTTTTGCCGTTCACTCGATATCCATGTTTTGCAACGTGCTTGCCATCTCATGTTCGACCCTAGCTAAGCCTAACAACAAAGTAGCACCCTTAATTTTCATACAAAATTATGTAAACTGGCCTTAAAATTAGTAGTACAGGACAAATTTTAATTCTGCGAACTTTCTGGTTCATTTTGCACGGATAATCAATACATGGTAAAAAGGAGTTCTTTAACTAGAATGCTAGACTAGACAAAGTAAATTTGATTTCCAATGCTGAACGTGTGCAGATAATCTTTTCCACGTTGGGCTTATTATGGAGTGCAAAACTAGGAGCGTCTTCTTTAGCCTGAGAGATGATTAAGAGTTGTGTAATACTACTACTAGTATACTATACTAGTAGTACTAATTAAATAGAGAGCGACAGACAACAAACATTGATTCTGTCTGTATAATTTCAAAATTCCAAAGTGTCACGGTCATCATCGTATAAAATGGTGGTGCATCTATTTTTAGTCGTCTTTTGAACATATAAAATGGAAACATCCCAACTGGCACAGCGTCGAGTCGAGACTACTTTTCAACTTTGCCCTATTACTATTCACTATCAAACAAACACATATTATGTGTAGCGGCAATTAACGAAATTAATGGCATCAATCAACGTTATTCTATGGTCTTCCTTTACACCGCCTCATATAGCTAACCAAACTAGAATTTTTGTTTCAGACTTCTTTAAATTTATATATATTGTAGGGAAACAAAAATTATAAAAACGAAATGATGGATGAACGTTTCTATTGGTCTAGATGGATTCTCGAAAAAAAGGTGCACCTTGTTGACATGAGTATGGTTATCAATCTATTTAAACTCTTTGAAATTACAAGTGTTACATGACTTTTTCAAACTCGAAGTAGCGAAGCCCAAAGGCATATACGATGAGATTAAAGTGATATTATTAATGTGTTATTCCATTTTAACCAACTAAATCATGTTCGTGTGTATAATAAGGTAAGACTTGACAACTTTACTTGAATTCCCGCTCCCTATTACGAACTACTACAGTATTAGACTAAGTACTGTCCGGGTGTTTTTGATAGGATAATTTATCACTAGTGTTTGACTTTCAGACGAAGAAAATATGACTTTTGTACTCGTGTAATAATATGTGGGTGTATATATAGTAATGTAGAAAAAAAAAAACAAGCCCCAAGCAATAACGTTGAAGATGGTTAAGAAACCAGAGTGGTTTTTGTTTTGTTTAATGAAGTGATAACCGTTTCACATTTTAAACTCTGCAATATAGAATCAAAAAAATCCTGACATTTGAATCAACCCTCCCAAGACAAACTCCCCAGTAAACAAGAGCAATTAAACTTAATATAAATAAATAAACTAAGAATTCAAACATAAATAATTGAGGGAATAAATTCCAGCCAGCCTGCCCAAACATACAGCAGAGCCATTAGCTATAGTACTAATATTCATCCACCATCTCCACATTCATACATGTTCATCACACACACACACACACTCAAAAAACACAAACAACAGCAGAGGAGCAGCTCATCTCTCATTCATAACTCCCCTCACCAAATACACCTGACATCCCACATTACTCCTACTATTATTACCCTTTCCCCCCCTTTAATGTTTTCACTTCCCCATTTCAATCTCTCATGAACAAACCCTCTTCTTCTACCACCACCACCGTCACAATGCCGCCGCTTCTCTCCCGGCGGCGCCACCTCCTCCTCCTCGCCACCTTCGTCATCTCCTTCCTCTCCACCTCATCCGCCGCCACCACACCAAACATCTCAACGCTAACATTCGAAAACCCAAGCCTCCGCCAAGCCTACATTGCCTTACAAGCATTCAAACAGGCCATATACTCAGATCCGTTCAATTTCACCACCACCTGGACCGGTCCAAATGTCTGCTCCTACAACGGCATCTTCTGCGCGCCTTCCACCACCAACGCCTCCTACCGAGTAGTCGCCGGTATCGACCTTAACCACGCCGATATCGCCGGATACCTTCCTGACGAGCTCGGTTTGTTGACCGATCTGGCTCTCTTCCACATTAACTCCAACAGGTTCTGTGGCATTGTGCCTCACACTTTCAACAAGCTCAAACTACTCTTTGAGCTCGATTTGAGTAACAATCGGTTCGTCGGAGGCTTTCCGACCGTGGTCCTCTCGTTGCCTTCGCTGAAGTTTCTGGACTTGAGGTTCAACGACTTCGAAGGAGGCGTGCCAAACGGAGTATTCGATAAGGATCTGGACGCGCTGTTCCTGAACGATAACAGGTTCAGGTTCGGCATTCCGGAGAATCTGGGGAATTCGCCTGTTTCTGTACTGGTTCTGGCGAATAACAATCTCGGCGGATGTATTCCGGCGAGTATTGGGAATATGGGGAAGACATTGAACGAGTTGATTTTGATGAATGATAATTTGACAGGTTGTTTACCGCCTCAGATTGGGAATTTGAAAAAGCTGACGGTGTTCGATGTGAGCTTTAACGATCTCCAGGGGCCTCTGCCTAGCCAGATCAGCAGTATGAGGAGCTTGGAGCAGCTGGATGTTGCGCATAATCGGCTCACTGGACAGGTTCCGGCTAGTGTTTGCTCGCTGCCACGGCTGCAGAACTTCACTTTCTCGTATAATTACTTCACTGGTGAGGCGCCTCAGTGTAGTAGGTTTGGAGGGTTTGCTGATGGAAGGGAGAATTGTATACCTGGATTGGCTGGGCAGAGGACACCGCAAGAGTGTGCTTCGCCTGCCGCTCAGCCGTTTGATTGTAGGCAGTCGAGTTGCTATGTCAGTGGAGGAGGAGGTAGTTCTCCTACACCTACGCCCGGTCCCGGTAGGGGGAGGCCTGTAGGCCAGCCACCATCTCCTAGACCTAGTAGGCCAACCAGGCCAATTAGGCCAATAACTCCGGCTAGTCCCCCACCACCTACTTCTGGATCTTCTCCTGGAAGTAGATCCCATCCTCCTCCACCTCCTACTTCAGGTTCTTCTCCCGGAAGTAGATCTCATCCTCCTCCTCCACCACCAACAACTTCATGGAGTCCAGCATCTCCACCACCACCTACTTCTGGGTCTTCCCCGGGAAGTAAAACGCACCCTCCTCCACCTCCAACTCCAAGCCACGGCCACGTGACACCTTCATCTCCACCACCTAACACAGGATATACCTCACCTCCACCACCACCTAGTTCAAAGTCTTCACCATCCAAACACAATAGACCACCACCACCACCACCTTCAACTTACCCAACACCACCATATGTATACTCATCACCTCCACCTCCTTCACCAACTCCAACCCCGTATTACTATTCATCTCCTCCTCCACCCTCACCGTCTCCACCTCCACCTTATTACTATTCCTCTCCACCACCACCTTCACCGTCTCCACCGCCACCCTATTACTACTCATCACCACCACCACCATCACCCTCTCCACCTCCACCCTATTACTACACATCACCCCCACCACCATCACCGTCTCCACCTCCACCATACACCTACTCATCCCCACCACCACCTTCACCTTCCCCACCACCAACATACGTATATTCATCCCCACCACCACCACCAAAATCAACTCCAACCCCAACACCTGAATGTGCCTCTCCACCACCTCCCCCACCACCTACTTACAAGCATGCCTCCCCACCACCTCCTTCACATTCACCACCACCTCCATACAAGTACACATCTCCGCCACCTCCTAAACATTCACCGCCGCCACCACCTTACAAATACTCATCTCCTCCCCCACCCTCACCTTCACCACCACCACCGTACAAGTATTCGTCGCCTCCACCACCGCCCAAAGAACATGTCATTCTGCCACCAATAACAGGAGTGTCCTACGCATCTCCTCCCCCACCTGTGATTCCATACTACTAATCTCTCTCTCTCTATGAAGTGGTATTCAAACAATTAGCCTAGTTTTAGCTTCATTTTCCAGTTACAAATTTTTCTTTTTTTGGGATTTCTTTCTTTCTTTCTTTTTTTCTATCTTCTTGTCATTTGGATGTATTGGCATTGATCTCGGCATTATAATTTGCAGCAGTAAATGTAAGAGAGTGGGAGGGGTAATGGGGATTAACAGCCAGAATTTGTTCATTTTTATACCAAGTGTTTATTGTGTATAATAATTCCAATTATGATATATGTATGTATGTATAATCTTTAGTCTTATATAGCTAAATCTTGTTCATCATGATTCTTGTCAATACTACTATATCTCCATCTCTTTTTTTCGTGCAATTTGTAACTGCAACCCAGAACAATATTTGTTCAAACCAAACAGAGGACTCTGTTCTGGTCTACTTGATCAGTGATCACCAAGATGTAAATTGTAATCATGACGTCGAACTTAATTGCTTCTTCTTACCCAAGTACTTAATATGAAGGCAGGCACAATCAAATCATTGATGGTTGAATGTTTCCATTGATAATTGCTGCGCAGTTGATAGATTTTGATGATCAATTACCAAAATTCTGATTCGTGATTTGTAGAAATATAGCCAAACGCTGTGAATTTCTCTGGCGCCGTGTACTGGTTCTTACTGCTAATTGCGAGTTGGAGGCACTACCAGTCTCACCCATAAGCCAAGAGCCTCTGAAAGGACTTATAAATTGATGGATCAACAGATGAACATTGTTCTTTATTAGCAGCTATAATAAGAGGTGAACGTGTTTGGACGGGGTTACAGCGCTCAATTGGATTGGATGATCCAGAGCCCAACGGTTTTGATAAGTAATAACTTGCATGTGCTAAAGGATTCCTGGTTCACTAAATTTTAGTAATACGCCTAAATCCTAATCATTCAAATGAGATGAGATTAATGATAAAAAAAAAAAGAAAAAAAAAAGAGATGAGATGTCCTGTGAAATAAGAGATCCTGAGGAGTTGGACGTAGATGGGCCTGTTCTACGTAGTTCATATTGGGCTTTAAAAATTAACACTGTCAGTACCGGCCTGCAATTTCCTTAACATTTCATTCAGTTCAGTTTTTCATTTTCTTTTAATGCCATAAAAGATGAAAGGAAATGACAATCTAGCACACACGCCGTTCTGAAATGTTAACAAACGACCGATTGTTAAGGACTAAAACCCAGAGTTGGGAAAAAATGAGACTAAAATTCTAAACTTTTCATTGGAATCAACTAGCATTCTAAACGGGTAGGATTCGGATGAGGGTTTACAGACTCAAAAACCGCCAAAGATGTTTTCTATAATGTCACAATACAAACGCGTTAAATAAATCTCCGATCCATCCACCCCCTCCCAATAAAAAAAATACTTCCTCCATTTCATTAATAACTTCCTAAGGGAACTATTCATCGCGACCTTTGACCACGTATAACTTTTAAATTAAACTGTATCAATATAAATTAAAAGTTGATTATGAAATTATACTCAATTTAATTTCATAATATAATTTTACTATATTTTTCTCTAATGTAATTTAGGAGTTATACGTGGTCAAAGATCACGATGAATAGTACCCTTAGGAAGTTATTAATGAAATGGAGGTAGTAATTATAATTTGACATACATAATTCTCACCGAGTTGGTTCGGATTTTTTTGTAGGTTTATATATATCTAATAGGTTTGGGTTGGTTCGGAATTGCATTGGATCATTGGGTTGGGGCCCAAGATTGAGTACGTATGGCTATAAAATAGGTTTGAGTTTGAAATTGACCCGCCGCCGCACTGAAAACACCATTATAATAGAATGTGTATTCAGATCGAATAAGGTTCGACCCAACCTATTTAAAATCTTAGAATCAACTACTAATATTCACTTCGATGTGCACTTGTGAACAATCGATCATAATCATATACAATGAAAATATTAATTGATAAGAACATAATGACTAGTTTATGCCTGTGTTTTACGATAAAATCATTGCCTAGAAAACAATGGAGTACTAACTAGAGTATACAAAATGTAAGACCAAAGAAGCAGGGGCATCTCAATGAGAATAAGGAATTATGCAAGGAATAAAGAATTATGCAAGGGATGCTAGTAATTCATTGTGGAAATCGATCACAATTTTTTTTCCCATTGTTTTGGTATCACTCTTGATTTTATCTTGACCCAAAAGGTCGTCCGATGAAGAGTACTATGGTAAAAACCACAAATATGGGCCAAAATTAATGTTTTTATCTCGTACATATGGTGTCCTATTCTCAAAATACAGATGATATTCATTTATGGCACATTGATTAATTTGTCTTGAAGCAACAAACTCTATCAATTTTCAGGTAACAAAAATAAATTCTTTCGCCGGAGTGACCTACTTGTTCGGTAAAGAATCGAACACTGTCTTTTGCTCGTAGGGTGGTTTCAATGTAAACTACAGTATCGCACCTTCAAGGCTTCAAGTTAATATAATCTAGTTTGTTACAAAAAAAGAAGGAAAAAAAAAAAAAAAAAAGGAATGGGGCGACAAGCATTATTTCGAAAGTGTTTGGGCAGTAAGTTTAAGGATGGATACGCTCTCATTCCGATTGGAAACGTATGATGATTCATTCAAACTTAATAACTTATTACTCCCTCCATTTTTATTTATGAGTAGTTTTAACATTTTAAACTCTTCCAAACTCTTCCTTTAATATAATTAGTTTTAACTTTTATTAGATTATTTTACTATTCTCCATGTACTTTTCCTCACTTTTAGTAGTATGAAAAATGCATCTCTTCCTTGTTCTCTCTATCTATTTCTTATTAAAACAAAAAAAGTTACATAGATTTTATAACATTAATAAGTGAAAGAATAAAATAGTGAAAATCAATCATTTCCTTAATATGTGTGAAAACACCTAAAACTACTTATAATAAAAGATGGAGGGAGTAAAAGAGAAGAAGTGAATATAATTATTCCCCTTACCATTTTTTTTTAACATCACTGTTTATAAAAGTAAGCAAATTATGTCCCATGATTTGAAATTTTGAATGAAATGATCGAAGAGTTAAAACAATCCTCAACTACAATTTGAGTTAATAAATGAACCGCTTCATTGCATAAACGTCCTAACAAAGGATGGACGTTAATATTTTTGATGCTTTATGCGATAGAATTAAGAAATCGATAAAGATAAAAAAATAAAAAAAATTTAATACTAAATAAATTGTTTTGAATGAAGTCAAATTTATATGATCGTATGTAAATTAATTTAGATCCATTGGATCCGAATCAAATCAGAGTTAACCCATTAGATCCGGCTCATTCTAAATTAATTATGATCTCCCAGAAGAGGAAATCTGTATTGCTGCATATTATCTGTTGATTGATTGATTTTATTTTTTTTATTTTGTTTTTCCATATTTAGGAGCTAGTGATATTCGTCGTTATGACATGACTTTAAATTTCTATATTTGGAAGGTAAATATAAGTGAACATAATTTGCAGGACTATTTATTGTAAACACAGCAAACCACAAATTAAAACACACTTATACAATAATGATTAATTAGCCCAACAAACAAAAGCAATTAAGCAAGCATTCTTCTTCTTCTTCTTCAGTAATCATTCACACGCACGCTTCTTTGGTAACATACCATTCCCCAAATTGTTCCATCTTCTGTAATCTCTCATACAATATTAATTTTCCAGATTCGCACTACCATCTCCGATTCGATATTCCTTACTATGGCGGCGGTAGGGCAGACAGACCTGCACACGCCGTATCTCCGCCGGCTATCCTCCACCACCACCACCACTTCATCCTCCTCCTCCTCCAATGCTGTTCGGTTTGTTACTAACTCCAGATTCAAGTGTTGCTATTCCCAAACCCACGGCAATATCACAGGAATGCAACAGCCACCAGCTAGGGCCTTCGTTCCTTGCGCTCCGGAGGTTGATGACCTCGTTAGGGTTGGGAATGAGGCTGATTTTGGGGGTTTTATTATAGGGGTTAACAATCAGCCCTTTGCGGAGAAAATTACTGTTGCAGTTGATGTTGATGAAGGTATTCAATATTGATATTTGCTTGCTTGTGCTTGTCATAGATTTGATGTTTGCGCTTCAAGCTTTATTTATTTTAATAATATATTATTTGGAGGAATGATTGACTTTTAGATTCTTTGAACTGGTCTAATTTGCTTTAGCTTAGCTTATATATATGATGATGATGATCACTTCTCTAATGTTTGTGAATGACCTGCTAGTTTTTGTGTTAACTTGTCTTGTTTCGCAGTTCTTGGGAACTTTGTGTCAGCTCTCAATGAGTTTATTGCTGATCGGCATGGTTCGTTTCACTCGATATCAGAATACCATGTCTATGAATTCTTCAGGGTATGAACTTTTTTATCATTTAGTTTACTATTGAGTTTTGCCTGCCATGTCAATTTGAGCAGTGATAGTTGATTCGTGTAAATTTTGCACGGTGGTTGTGTTATATATATTCCGTCAGATCCCTAGGTTGCGGGATAAGAAATGTTAGTAAGGCATCAATCGGTTTGTGTTCATCCCTGTGAAATATGAAACAAAGTTCTGGAATTAAAGTGCACTTGCATATATGAGATGCAAATTAATACAGCTTAGCAATCAGAATCGATAAATATATAGCTCATAGAGAAGGAGACAACAAATGGTTCAGTGTGCAGAAAACTGAATAATGAAACGAACTTCTGCATTCAATAATTCATAGAACAGAGATATTTCGGATAGATTCATGAATATATAGCCAGTTGAAGACATCAGTTTTGATAGTTAACAAACTTTTATAAGGAGTCGGTTAGCAGGACAAGTGACCAGATAAATAGATCAAATTAAAACCAATGCTGCAAAGTGCAAATATGCTAACTTTGCTGGGTGAGAACTGAGAACAGCTCCGAAGGAAAATGACGGGTGCCTTTATGCAAACCCAAAACCTATAGTATTGTGCCTCACCATACCATCCTTTATCAAAAAATATCTCTGTCATTTATGAATAAAATAAATCTTTGCCTCTGTTTATCTTGTCTTCAACAATCACTGCCTTTATATATGGAGTTTGACTAATGGAATGATCGTATACGTTTATCTCTCCTCCCTACTAGGTGAAGTAGGCCGTGTTTATACATTTTCTAATTTAATTCCGATTTGCCTTGCAGATATGGAACTGTTCACGTGACGAAGGTATTGTTATAGGATAAATTTTTTTAGCGTGCCATCTTCCTGTCATTTGTAATCATGTTGTTCCCTCTCATTCAGGATTGACACGTGATAAAGACTAAAAGTTTTTGCTACGCTTGCCATTTTTTATGCAGTGCATTATACATTTTAGACTTGCATTCTGGTTTCTCCTCAATAGAGCTCAATATTTGCCTCAAGATATTATTACTGTACATCTTGTTTGTCACATAGTTAATGTGGTTTATCTGGGTAAAAACTTAGAACTGAGATTTGTAAAAGCTACTTGAGCTGCAATGCGTACCCTCCTAGGATCTTGTCTGGTTGATTATTTTTCTTATTTTGTTTTATTTTTTATTTTTAAGTTTTTTGGTAACATCTATGCTGCTTACTGTTATTGCTTATGCTCCCTCTGATAATTGTACTAGCTTTTCTGAGTGCAAACCCAGTCTATTTATCATAGTGTTTTGCACGGCAAGAATCCAAAGACATCAACTTTCTGACAAGTTATCCTTTCATGTGACAGCCAATAACCGTGTTCACGAGTTCTTTAAAACACCCTATTTTGAGAAAGGGATTCGTCCTATTCCAGGAGCTCAAAAGACTCTTGAAACGTTAGCCGACTATTGCAACTTATCGATTGTTACGTATGTGTCCTGCACTTTCTCTGATTTTTTTTTCTTATATAGTTGCTTGGATAATTGATATTCTATTTTGGTTTTAGGTCTCGGCAAAATGTTATAAAAAATCACACAATTGAATGGATCGAGAAACATTATCCAGGGCTCTTTCAGGAGATCCATTTTGGCAATCATTTTGCCTTAGATGGTCAATCCAGACCAAAATCAGAGATCTGCAAGTACGTGTTTTCTTTTAATTATTTCTTTCACCATTCTTTGAGATGTACATGCTTCTATGATAGCTTTTCTTATTGGCATGGCATCTCTTCATCGTCACGGTTTCTATTGAATGGAGCAGCTTATAAAATGTGGCTATGAGCTAATATTTCATCATATACAAGTTGTCATTATATATTCGTGTCCCATACAAGAGCTATCTTTCGATCAGATTTACATTAAAATTACCCAGTGGAGTTGACTTTTTAATGTCATTTTTGGCAGGGCGTTGGGAGCAAAGGTATTGATTGATGATAATCCAAGATATGCTATTGAATGTGCAGAAGCTGGGATTAAGGTACTCCTTTTCGACTATGAGAATTCTTATCCTTGGTGCAAGATCGACTACATCTGTGAACACCCTCTGGTCACCAAGGTCCATAATTGGGCAGAGGTGGAACAAGAGTTGGCAGCATCAGTTCTTTCCTGAAGATGCATCCAATTTATTTAGTTAAAAAAAAAAAAAAAAACATCATTGATTTATGTTGGCAAACCTTCGAACTTTGAAGATGTGCCAAAAAATGTACTACTAGTAGACTAGAAGGCTAGAAGCAGGTTGGGGGAGTTTATTGATGGAAGCACCAAGACAAGTTCAAAACACATGGTTGACAAAATATAATTTCTTGGTAACTAGTGCAATTTATTCTCAAATTTGTATTGGTACTACTACTAACTTCTCTAAGAAATGAAAGATTGTTTAATAGAATATTGAACATTTTTCCGATGATACTGCAAATTGCAATATGAAAATTTTGTTGGCAAGGCAATGCACCAGTATGATATGATTTGCTAGAAAATACTACTATGAAAGAATGAATCTGCAACAGTGTCTTCGGTTCAGATTCATTAAATCCAATTCAGTTCAAATCCAATAAATTCAATTTAGTTTGGATTTATATAATTGTTTTTTATATTATAAATAAATTCAGTTCACTTCAAATATTTTTTCGAACAAAAATCACATATACTCACAGCACTAAGTTGCTATCGGTGAAGATTTAAAGTATATGCACGACTAAGATCATGTTATTACTTATTATGCTGGGTTTGCATCCTTTCTAGCTTTACATATACGTATTATCCTTGAACAATGTTTGTATAAGGCGAACTGGATTTGCCTGCATCGTCTCAATCACTTTGTTTTTTATATATATACCCATGGCATTAAAGCCTTGCTCATTTGCAACAATGGGTTATTGAGATTTGAGATATTTGATATAGAACTATACAACAATGGGTTATTGAGTTTTGAGATATTTGATAGAACTATACAACAATGGTTTCAACGTTTGACTGTATGATACCACTAAGTTTCTGCATGGCTGCTTGTTAATAGCAGAGAAACACTGTTTAAGGAATAGGGATTGCTCCTCCAACTCATTCTAGTTAATCAACTCTCTCCAGCAGCTTGAAACCGTATGCTTCTAGTATGTCAAGAGCTGCAAAAAGTTTTAATTATGGTGAAAAAAAGAAGAAGAATAAACTCGAAAGGAGATAGGAGGATAGCAGAGTGAAGAGTTCCGGAAGAAAGTGGCATTCTTGAATCAGTGATTTATGTACCTGGCACATAAATCTCAGGATCAATGGGCCTTAAGACGCCGTTTGATTTGATACTTTTCCCAAGTAAAAGCTGAGAAATAAATCAGTGCAAAGAATTATTCATAGATTTAGGAGTTTTATGCAAGAAGTTAAACGAGCAAATACCAAAGCTCCAATGGCTGCAGGAATCCCAACTGTTAAGGCCATTGCAGTATATTGCCTCCCTCCAGTAGTCCTCCCAAATTCCAGCAGAGTTGCTCTGTGGTTTTCAATGGATTGGCCATTTGGAAATTCCACTTCCACTTCGTGATGCAAAAGTACCATGTCCTGCAGAGAAATAACATATTGTTGCTTCAGCATGAATGACTGTGGACCCTTTTAGCAGATCATATTGGGAAATTTACCTGTTCAGCACCAGAATATGCCAATCTCTGTTCCATGCGGAGGCATGTAACATCAAAGGCACACTGGCAAGAAGCTGGTATTTCTGCATCCTCATGGAACCCCAGAAATCTAATTGAAGGAAAGTATTAAATCATATCATTATCAAGTAGTGTGCTTCACAATGCTTAGAGTAACTTGAGGGGCGTGACCATAAAGCAGAATGAACAAGTAGAAGGGCTGGGGCCAGTTTATTTACAGCTTCTCAGTGACAATATCTGTACTTACAGAATGGTTTTGGCAGTTCTGGTTGCCGTTTCTTTCTCTTGGCAGAAACCACGTGCTGCAATCTGTTCTGCTATCTCCTTTTCGCCTATGATTGATTTTTCCGAGCTCTTAGTATGACTACCAAGAAGCGTAAGCAGAAAGGTTTTATATGTGGGCTGTGTATCATTTTTGAGAATGGGAGTCACTTCAGTGTTAAAGAAACCAATTCTTGCTAGTGTTCCCATTATTTCTCCAAAACCTGCAAATAACATTAGACCGAAAGTTAAATAAGTTACAAAATCGTTGTCTTCTCATTCATAAACATGGAGCAGCAATCTGAATATTCAGTTTTCAAACCCGTCTCAGTTCTCACTATACTACTTTTTGCAAGTAGAAACCATGTATCTGTACTTTTCATCAGAAAATAAATTTCATAAAGAAAGACATTACCTTCGTATCTGAGGGTTCCACGAAAGATTGTTGATGCTTCGTTTTGGATTCCGTAAAGGTCTCCATATACTAAGGAGTTCCGGTTAGGAAGACATTCCAATGCAAAAGCAGGAAAATCTGGTATCCGGAACCTTGAAGCTGAGTCATAAAGTTTGTCCCCTGCAGGGGTGTACTACGGTTACTAAAATTTGCATATCAAAACTAGATAAGCAATGAATAACTAAAACACAAGATGTTTTTCATTTAAAAATAAGACACAAGCCATCAAAGAATCACATGATAACTAAGGTACTTTTTCTTGACAAGTATATACTTGTGACTGCTTACCATCAACGTTCACAATTTCTCCATGATTCTTGTATTTTGCTGGATTGCGTCCTGCTCGAATAGCCCCAGCTGGACTCCAACTGAAACATGACATGCAATTCTAGTTATACAACAAAAAGTGCGGAACTCATCTTTTTTAACTTCATAGACAGTGAACATTATCAAAGAATATTTGAAAGCAATAAATTGTATTCCATTCAACTCATGCATATTAATTAGCATTAAAGTAGCACCCCATGGTATAGACAGAGAGATGCAACATTTTCAATGGTGTGTTCTCAAAAATTCATAAACAGAAAATTGTAAATGGATCTAAATGTACCTGAGTATTCACTTAGTTAAATTAAAAGGTCATGCACCATGACTGGTCTAAGAATAGTAATACTTTTAGAATTAGTGACAGTCTCAATCAAAAGACTCTGATATACGGATAACAGGCCCCAAAGAGAGTGAGTTTCCAAATAAGTTCGAAAACAATGTTAAAGCAATACCTAAACTTATAAGCTAATGGATTGTTTGCTGCATCAGGCGATGGTAGACCCCCACAATAAGAAGTGAAGGACTTGATCTTTCCTCCTCGTACATGTGCTTGATTGATCATCTTCATCGCCATCATGTGATCTGAATTAAAGTCAAAACATCACTATGCTTACATTTCGAGTGCGATAAACTTCATGAGTTAACATCTGTCAGTGTCTTTCATTTTCAAGTGGCATCCTATTGGATAATTTTTATTTATTTATGTATCTTTTTACATTATATACAGAGTAGTTTGTAGTTATTTAAAGCATATCTTATATCCTTTTACTGGACTAGTACTTTCCCTTCACAGTGATCTACCAGTATAGAACTACAGATCACTGTGAAGGGAAAGTACTTGTCCACCAAAGAGCGAGGGCAATAAATAAATAAATAAAGAAGAAGAACTGCCTGCATGCATTTTTCGGAGTTAGGGGCCTAGGGGGTACCTATTCCAGGGTCTAACCCCATCTCACACAGGATTTTGATACCAGATTTCTTGGATTGTTCATCAAGCTTGGCCATGGTATCATCGACATAGCTAGCAGTAACAAGATGTTTCTGGAGCTGCATTGGGAGGCAATATGTAGAGCTTTTATAAAAGGGTAAAGAATGTAGATAACTATGTTTGTCTTTTTCAAGGCTCAAAACTGACTATTGTTGATAGTGAGATTTACAACTCTGTACCTGAATACAAGCATTTGCTATGACAACATGGCAACTAGGTGGCAGCAAACTGATGACGACATCAACCTGCACATTGCCAGGAAGTATCTTTTAGTCATTCTTTGCAAATTATGGAAGAAACTTGTTATGGGGATCCAGTGGAGTATGACATGTACTTGTTTTCTTAGCCAGTGGATAACTTCTCCACTGTGATTTTCCAAAAATGATTCTAGCAGATCAGTTAAAGAGTTAAAGTAGTCAGAAGCTACAATCTGTTTTCGCAATTATACCTTTCAGTGATTCTGCTTCAGGAAAACGATAACTAGTTTGTAATAATAATTTGCAAAAATGCATGCACTTAATATATATAGGGCACTAGACGTCAAGACAGCGGATTAGAACACCTATCCACTGGTTCTTTTATAATCTGCGCCCGTGGAGTATATATGGACTAATCGAGTGTCCTTATCTGTTTATAAAGTACCTGTGATATGTAATTGTTGAGATTCTCCTCATCCTTAATATCAAGTTGAACTGCAGTCGCATTTTGGACACCTTCAATTGTCTGCTCCAACATAAGATAATTACATTCCATTGTACATGGACAAACACAAAGATGAGATTAAAGAATATGGAGTCTGACTTACCTCTTCAGCATCTTTTAGGAAAAGTGAAGCAACAATAACATGAACTGAAGTGTTTTCATCAAAACCATCCATCAAGCATGAGTTTAAGGATCCTCTTGATAAAGATTGACCAACAGATGTAAGAAATTCTACTGCTGGTCGGCATACACGGCCAGCTCCTAGAATAAGGACAGTAGCATCCCGTTTTTCCTCACTTTCCTTCTCGATTTTGCTCTCCGCCACCCTTCCAAGCTTAAGCGAAATCATGTTGTTTACGCTGTCTATGTGACCATCGCTTGGGTGAGCAAGTGAACTCAAAGAATCAATAATTTTATCTAGAACTGCTTTATCTTTTGCACCAACCTGTTCAAGGAATTAAACAGCCCACAATAATTCATCTGATGTCATCATTAAATGAGAGAAAAGTACTGCTGACCAAAAAGTTTGTTTGTCTTATTAACAGAGTCATTTAGATGACTTACACAAGTGGACTAAATTTGATTAGTTTTTAAAATATTCACTTGTGTTTTACACGAACAAATGGACTAAATACAATCAGACATTATAAATGGGAAAAGGTAAAGGATATTGTTCCTCCCAACTGCTATAGGACAAGTTAAAATGTCCAAATTAAAACCCTGCTTAAATTTTGTGATTTCCATCATCTTCTTTTTTTTTTTACAAAATTTAATTGTTTTTATTTAATTTTCATTTGTTTGACTAGGGTTAAATGCAGGGTAAAAACATCAGTGTTGTTTCTAACAGCAACAAATGAAGGGGAAGTACGCTAGGTTCCTACGTTGGCATTGCACACTTATGAAAACATAAGCTAGTTTTGCATGAGTATGTACAATTTACCCAGCATAACATTTGTGACTAATAAGCATCAACTCACTTCAAGTTCTGAGTAGGACATAGCATCTGTACTTTGACCCAGTTGGCATTTAACCAAATGGAACGAACCACCAGCTGCTTCAATGATATCAAAAGCCTCGTTTATCAGTAGCTGGTCAAAGAGATGACCACTCAAAGAAATCTACAGGATCACACCAGCAAATACTGGCATTAATTTCTGATATATAAGAAATATGGAATCCAGAATCTCAAAACTAACTGATAATAATACCAAGGTAGTACGTTTCATGTTTGCAGACTCGGTACTGGATAAAAGTTTTGCTGAATTCCTGTCACAGAAAAGAGGAGAAAAAACAGATTAAAGATGGACCAACTTGACTAGCTTTGGGAAAATGTAAGAAATGTATAGACAACTTACTCAAGATCAGACTTCCTCATTCGAGGAATGTATTCAAACAACGCGGTAAGGTATCCATGATGGACTATACATGCTTTCTTCAAGTGTGCAGGCAGATCATCAAGAGACTTTGAAGAAGCTAAGCTTCCAATAAATTGGGATAGAATGTCACCAAAGTGTTGGGAAGCCTGTAGTGTATTCAATTGAAATTCATTAGTTGTAGTTCATGATATCTGTGTTAATTTCAATATTTAGAAACTCATTGTACCTCTCTTGCAAATTCAGTTGGAAGAATGTCAACAGCTGAGCAGACAATGCCATCGCCTTCCATGTCTTGATGGTAGGAGTTATCATGAGGATTGTATCTAAAAGCCATCATAGCCAGAAAACATGAACAAAAATTGAATAAATAAACATGTTGAAAATACACTCTAACAATATCACCTATCTACAGCCCACCTTTATTCTGGAGCACACATATTTAGCAATATTTGTGCAGGCCAACAGAAGAAATCATGCCAGATAACTAGATTAGATGCTTTTCAATGTTTGTTTCAAAGTAAATCTCATGTAAAGGTACCTAAAGAAAGGCGAATCAATATATGTAGTTTGGTTAACAAATTCAATTGAGCCACCCACATCACAAGTTATGTCTGCAATTCCAACGAGCGGGCATCTATTCTTGACCATTTTTTGCATCTGTGCAGTGGTCAACAGACGTGGATATCTTTTTTCCCAATACATACAATTGACTGCAAGCCAAATAAAACATTTCCATCATTCATTTTAGTTTTGAACATACTGAAGGGATATTATTATTATATGCAACGACTAATACTACCCAGCTACAGAGTCCACACAGAAAGAAAAAAGAAATACTTGACCTAGTACTGATGTGAATGGAGCTATCTTTTCATGGAAAACTGCTCTATAGTTCTCTGGATGTGCATAATAATCAGCCTGAAGGAAGAACAATTTCACCATTAGCATGACATAGACATTAAGTAACTTGCACAAGTGACAATGTGAAGCTAGACAGACACATATCCCTGTATCATTACTGTGTGTGGAATGCTATAGAGATGCGCACTGATGCCTACCAAAATGAGTATTTGGATCTAGCGTAGGTAGCCATCACACATACAATTTCTTCCAATTACACACAAAAACTATGAAGAGTCATGATCAGAAAGTACTTGATATATCACCTTATCAAAGAGTTTGGTAGGATCTTCGTGTTCCACCATGTCTTGAGAGGTGACTATACAACCATACACTTGAAAGATTCGTTTTGTAGATTGTCCAGCTTGAGTGCGATCTATGGCCTAATAATAATAACAAAACAAAAAAAAGGATATATGACAGGAAACCAAAATAAAGCATGAAGAGCAAAGTAGGCTGGGAAAAAAAAAAGAAGAAAAAAATAAGGAAAGACACAGGAATTGGCATATCAGATTTTCTTCCAGTCATATAGGAAAAAAGAAATGAAATCATGACGAACAGCTGATGCTGCACTGTTGGAAAGCAGCTGGGACAAAAAGCGGCTCATCATATTTTCTTGATATGTCAGGTAATGTCTAACAGTATCAGCTAAATCTTTCTCATTCAAGTTTTATGTCCACAGGTCTCAGGCCAAAAGGAATCCCGGCTATTAGGTTTCTTAAATCTTCCACTAACAATATATTCTAGCATTGTGAAGCTGAAAGTAATTAGAATCAAGGCTCCAGCTTCACTGTGTTAACATCTAATTAACTTATTTGGAGCAAGTATATATTTCACTTACTAGCAGGACCTGCAGTCAGACTAACAAGACTGAAAACAGGATAATCTCTGGAGTTGAAAAAGTGATAAAATTACCATCTCAAACAGTCCAGGAAGTCTGCTTGGATCCACAAAACTGTGAGGAAGAAGCTTAAAAATCTCTCTCGCACCATGTGATACTGCATAAAACAATCATTGTTTCACACAAAAAAGCAACGAAATATTACTTAAATTTTTCTATAGTTTAAAAAGTTGATGAAATGGAGAGGGTGACACAGCTATATTTACAGCGCAAGAGTGTATTATGTACAGACAGAGTGTGCCTTCCGAAGAAGTGAGTTATAGTTTTCATCAGGTTGTGGTTGAATGTGTTACTAAGTCCAGGAGTTGACATATAAGAGAAATTGAAATTGTCTAAACTAAGACCAGCAGCTTAACATACCATTTCCGTCACCAGTGAAAACAAAGACGAGGGGACAGATTCCTGCTGGAAGACCCATTGTAGCTATCTCTTCCCCCACAGAAATTACAGCCGCCTTGGCATTAGCCAATGAAGAATACATGTAAGATGAGCCCAGAGAGAGAAAAGGTGTTGAATAGCCAAGACTTAGATATCCTGTAAACATATAAAATTAAGATTATTGTACAATTTCACGCATGTCACATAAAAGTCTAGCTAATAAGGCAAACTAAAAGACTGACATGAACGAACATAGCATTTCAGATTTTGAGGGAGTAGCAAAGTCCTAGAAACAACGTGTTGGCAGTTGCCTTAGTGATTTGAGAGCTTAAATTCTTGTTGCATTGCATTAGCGAACAGGAAAATATGAAAACACAATAGCCAAGCATACCACAGTAAGTCAATCTAAATACTTTAGACATAGGGGTGACACATACTCTGTCCTAAGCCATGCAAAAAATCAATCATTCCAGCTCTACCGGCAAACTTCCCAAATGCCAACAGCCTTTTGCCATGGTCTCCAGCAATTAGTTCATAATCGAATAATGTAGCCCGTTCAGCTAGGATCTATGAAAAAAGACGTTATTAATTAAAACTGATACTCATAGTATCCAAGTAGTCATTTCCATGTTTTAACACAAGAACACACACCTTATCTAGAAGAGGCATATTCTCTATCTGTGCCTTGTGAGTATGTGAGAAAAACGCATATCCTCTGTCCGGAAGTATCATTTCCAGCTGCATGAAACTGAATACTTAATACCTAAATTGCAAGTAAAACATCAAAATAATATTAAAGCTAAGCAAGCACCTTTGGTTGCTTGACACCCAAAATGAGGCCACATTCAGACAAGTCCTCCGATATCTCACATCCAACATCCTCATAGAGTGAATCGTGATGAATACGCTTAGTAGATGGCTGCACGATTATGCGAGACACTCCAGTCTTGCCACTACCCCCGCACAACAGGCGTGCACAGTGTGAAGGAGTCAGGGGAACCCTCCTTTCCCACTTATTTGTAGACTCGGAAAGTATACCAACAACTCCATTACCCAGCATGGCGTCGAAATTCGACCTACACAAATCACTCTATTTCAGCTAATTTATACTGATCCAGATTCCTGATAAACGGATACATTCAAAAAAAAAAAAAAAAAGTCGTATGGTCCAGCTATAATGTATCCAGTTTGATTCAAAATGAAGAGTAAGGTAACAACAAAAGTTATCGTATTATTAATTTCTAGCAACAAAAGTCTCAGGATCATTTTCACAAACACAGTGCATGCATAAAGAAGAATAAAAGATTCAAAAGTATCAAGTTCACAATATTACCAAAAAAACCACAGAAATATTCACAGGAAAAGCAAAATTCTACACCAGGACACAGTTAACAGTAAGTGAAGCCACGGTGAAAAAAATGGCACAGTATGTATCAAAGGAGAAGGAGAATTGTATTGTAATTAAAGTAAAATTGAGGAGAGACATGGAATCAGCACAGCTTTGTGTTTGAAATCACCTTTATTTGTTGAAAAAGTAAAAATCGGTATTGAGATTTGTCAAGTCCTTGAAAAGCTCCAATCGTAGTGGAAAATGTGTGTTCCAGCTCGAGCGAGAAATATCTGCAAATGTGCAAGGATGTGTTTGAAGAATAGAGAGAGAGAAGATGAATGAATGGAGAGTAGCTAAAACATTTGGAATTATGTGAGCTATTGAAGGATTACTATATTGCATTAGTCCAGTAATTGGAGTATATTATAATTATTATTACTATATCTATATGATCTATATCTATCCAACAGTTTGGAATTAGGAAGAAGCCGATGATAGATCAGCCGTGTACTACTCTCTGTTGTGTTGTACCTACCTACCATGGTGAGCTTGCTTGTTTGCCAAATTTACGAAAGCGAAATTGAGACACATGTGGATTTATTAAATATAGAAAAGGAATATTCATTTTCAGTACTCATCTGGAAAATAATGACGTGGTTCACTTATCACGATCATACTCCCGGACCATGACACACGTTATCACATGAATACTACTTTTTCCCCCGTATTGGCGGTATTGCCATAAAGTTAAACTTACGGTAGGACAGATAAAATACTACTAATATTATCTCAAGTCTCACTTGTTTTTGTTAATTATTTTAGTCTCGGTTTACAAATTAAACTTATATTATACTATTAGAAAAATAACTTTGAAATTTACCGTATACTATTTAACTGTGTAACTTTTGAAATTGTAAGGGTGATCGAGTGTTAATAGGGCTGGAGTATAGCACACGAGAGTCATAAAGTTTTTTTTTTTTGGAAAAGGTACCGTTGCATTTACTGCTACAACTATTACATATGCGTTCATACTGATCTGCTTCAGAATTCGTTAGACGTAGCTAAACGAATCGAAGAGAGTACTAACTCATTAATTACATACGAGTGAAGTCATGTAGGGCATAAGTCCCAAATAACTAAACTAGAAACTGCAAGAAACGGACGAAGCTACACTAAAGATTTTGCTGGATTTTCTGGATGTGCACCGCCTACTTTCGACAAAATATCTGCTATGTTGTTGCATTCTCTAAACTGGAAATCTGTTTTGCATTTGGTGAAATTCTGAAGCAAGCGCCTAATGTCCCGAAGAACCCTCCTGTGCATCCACATAATCTCCTGAGAGTCATAAGTTGTTCTAGGTGTATTTATAGACTTGGAAAGAAAAAAAAATTGTGCGACTTTTGATGAAGCAACTTCAACTTATTAGCGTGTTGAGTTGTGTATGTATATCCTTATGATATTGAAGGTGGCAATATTATATTATATTTATTCAATCTTATAATTATCCAGGTAGGGATCAAGTCTGCATCAACTTTGGAAACCAAAATCGAGTTAGCTACGATAGTACTAGCGTGTATCACTGTCGAACTAAATAAATAGTAATGTCGTCGTCTAGTAGATGATAAGATACGACGACCTCTTCTAGAGTTGTTTTTTATTATAATATCTATATAATTGGGACACCAAAATAATTCAAACTAAACTTTAATTTAAAAAAAAAAAGTCAAATCTAACTATTTATTTTTACGTTAGATCTTTATCACCTTGTAACTCTAAATATACCTATACCGAATTTATGACTCCGTGAGATTCGAACTCCCGACCTCTACTCGTTACTCCTAATTTTATTTTATTGATACTGTATAATTGTTGTTTGTACCGTTAAATTAGCAGCATGCATGTTGATTTTACAGAAAACTAAATTTTGTATTTTATTGTCTCGAATGGGACTTTTTTTTGTTGGTTAGTTAGTTACTACGAGTGAGTAATCTAGTGTAGTTAGTACATTATAATACCATGACGACGAAGTGCAATAGAGCACCCCATTTCCGAAGTGGTGAACTGAAGGCCAGGGGATCATTACTTCATTTCTTTCTTCTTTTCTTTTTTTCTTTTTAATAATATATACTTAGCTTCCTGGTCTGGGCGCGCCTCTATTCATGCCCCTGTGTCTCGATTGGCTCTTGTGTTTTACTTATCTTTACCCTTTTGTGCTCTTTGGTCGCCTTTGGTTTGGATCAAATTCCTTCGTAGCTTGGGATCCTTGAGTTTCTTGTAATCTTTGTTGGTTGGTTGGAAGATGATTAGAAAAGATATTTTTAGAGATGGAGTTTTTTTTGTATTAAGACTTAGGTTGCTTGTACTTCTGATCTTTGATCGAGCATAACTTATGCTCCGTTTGTTCAATGAAATGTTTTTAATCGTTTAAAAAAAAGGAAAAAAAGCTTAGCTTCCTGGTTGTTTCAACAGAAATGTGAGGCAGTTTTCCAACAAATTTGGCCCAAAATATTAATGGGACGCAACATCATGGCTCAAAAATTAAATAGCCCAATGGTGGAGTACACAGTAGCCCACCTTAATTATATTTAACAAGAACAGTGCAATCTGGTTCAGTTCGTGGAGCCTTACTATGAGATCGTTTCAGATGGCAAAGCGTCTACCTGAAGAAGTGGTGGTTATGCGATACACGACTTCGGCTTTATGTAAGTAACAAATTAGATAAATAAACTGTGCTTAGTGACTTGGTGTGTAACTAGTTTAGGCGCCATCCTTCTGTATAAATAGCTGACAATTGCTTCCCTATATTGTGTACATTCATTCATTCAATCAATTCAAGCAGAAGTTTAACTTACTCTCTCCAGTTTACAACATGCTTTCTTGAATTTTCATCATCTCTTCCGGAAACTTGTTTTGGTATTAGAGCCAGGTTGGGAAAAATTGCAATTTTGGTCCCTTTAACTCGACGTCCTCCGCAAATACGGTCCCAAGTCGATTCGAAATTCGCAGAAAACGTCCTAAATCGAGTTAAGGGACTAAAAAATTTGCGAATTTGGTCCCCCATGCCACCAAAGCGTCTGACTGGCCTGCTTACTCAGATTCGTGCGAATTCGGGTCACGTTTTTTGTCCCTTTTAGAACTGTTGGAGCCTTGCTACTGGAGTAGCATACTAAAATTATATATTAATTTAAAAATTAATACTTATGTCAAATTAACCTAATTAATTATAACAAACAAAGAAAAAACAATCTTCATCTTCTCCGATTGTCTTCATCTACTCCGATTGTTTTCATCTACTCCGATCTTGCACATCATCTTCTCCGGTCACATCATCTTCTCCGATCTCGCACATCCCGGAGCACAGTCACCTTCACCGGTCAGATCTATCTTCTCCTTTTTTTTTTAACCTCCCCGAACTCTAACCGTCGGAGCTCACCTCACCTCCGACCATGAATAGAGTTGTTACAGATCGAAGAAACTCCACCGCCATGGACATAGCTGCTTAGGATCGGAGCAGCTCTGGACTGAGTCAAAAGCTCCAGAGCGTCTATGGAGGAAGCGGATGGGGAGATTCATAGGCTCTCGATCGGAGCTTTAAAACCTTCGATCTGGAGCTTTAATTCATGTGGCACCATTGACGGAGCTTGAAGCTCTGCCACTCCGCCTTGGACGGAGCAGACATGTTCTCCCCTCTGTTTTTTACTTTTTTTCTTTTTGTTTTTAGTTTATTTTCTATTTTGTTATATTTTACTATTGTTTTAGTTTTTATTCATTTTACTAATATTTTATATCTTCCATTCCACCTCACCAGCCAATTCCACCTCACAATCCACATGCCATGCCACATAAGTAAAACCGTATAAATACGGGACTGTATTTGCCAAATGGACGTTTTTTGCATTTCTTGATTCGACTTGGGACCAAACTTGCGGAGGATGTCGAGTTAAGGGACCAAAATTGCAATTTTCCCAGCCAGTTGACAAACATGCGCTTTGGTTACCTTTATCAACAGTTTTTCATCGGCATTTATTGATTTATTTCATTGATACTTCGTTCAGTCATCTTCGTCTTCAGCTGAATTTCAGCTTGTTTTCGATTCATTCTCGTAGTTTTTTCAGTTGAAAAGGCTCCGATTCAACTTTTCGAGTGGTTTTCAACTCGATTTCATCTCAATCGATCAATTTCAGCCTATTTCACCGGTTAATCGAAACGTTTCTGCTCATTCCTGCATTTTCAGTGGTTTGAAGCTCATTGATCGACGGTTATCATGACGAATGGTGTTGACGATTCTGGATCGAAGGAATCAGGTTCAGAAAATTCAGATCCAAAACTGACGTAGTCATTGACGAGAATAAGAGCAATTCTGATGATTTCTCTGTGGTTTGGAACGTCAACAGCGTGTACTACATCTCTCCTACAGTCCTACTGATATACTACTAACGTCATAAGAAAATAAACAACTGCTTACAAGTGCGAATTAACTCATTTGAAAACACGAAATTATGCTTAATTTAAGTTTAGAAAACAAGTTGTGGTTTGTTGATGGTACTGTTGTGATGCCTGCTTTTTGGATAGTAAGTTGTTTGACATGGAATAGGTGCAATAATTATAGTGCTTTCATGGATAGTTCATTCACTTTCTGATGAGATTAGATGAATTGCAATGTTCAATGATATTATGAAGGATGTGTGGGATAAAATCTGTGTTTATAGGTATTCTAATCCTGATAACATTGGCATCTATCAATTGTATATATATGGATTTGTATGCTAAATCTCAAGGTGATATGTTTGTGCAAGTATATTTTGGGAAAAAATGACTAAGATCTTGGAAGAATTGAAGTTATGCAGGCCCCCGCCTAGTTGTATTTTTAAAAAGGGAGGCCTAATAAAGGAACCTGAGTGTGCGGCCTGTCTGTTTTGGTTTTCTATTATGTTATCGTTTAATTTGGCTTGTACTAATGTTAGAGGTTATACTACTATGCATACTCTTATGGGTTTGGAAAGTGCATATAGGCTCTGTGTACAACTACAAGACGAAAAGCAAAAGTCTAAGTATAACAGATGTACCTATAGGAAATGATAATGTGACAATGGTTGTGAGGACAAAGAGGAAGGATAGCATGTATTGTGATAACTATGGCAATCCTGGACATACTGTGGATAATTGTAACATGATCATTAGCTTTCCTTCAAATTCACAAAGAAGGCACCCTACTCTTCACCTGGTCAGAGTTCATAGTTTCAATCTAGAAAGAGTTCACAGTTTCAATCTAAGCAGCCTGACTTCACCAATGCTGGTCAGACCTCACAGTTCCAGTCAAGGAAGATCAACTTCACCAATATGTGCGTTATTGATATATAGGCACCTCTTGAGGGGGAGTGTCGTCAACAACAAAAGGTAACATTGGCATCAACAAAGCAAGCAAGCCAAGAATGACAGGAACAACAACAGTACTGCAATCTGGTTTAGTTCGTGGATCCTAGTGCGGGAGCGCTAGCGCTTCAGAGGGCAAGCGTCTAATTGAAGAATTGGTACTACTACATTTGATGTGATGCATGCACGACTTCGACTTTATGTAAATAAACTGGACTTGGTGTGTAATTAGTTTAGGCGGCACTCTTTTGTGTACCTAGTTCATATTCTTCAATTTAATTTTATCATCATTTCCGCAAACTATGTTAATTTATATTGATTTATCACTTATATAAGGTGGTAACGGATCGGAGTTGATTCTTTTAAGATCGATATCGATACATATTAATTATATGATCGATATATCTACTCCAACCATATATCTCGTCTTGACATTATTAATTTTGAGATGGACATAAATGAAATTGCAACAAAAGGAACGGACTGGTAGTGGACACTTCAAAGCGAATCCGATTCCCTGGCTGGGATCAATGCACATGCATAGCATAGCATCGATCGTAATAATTTCTTTGATTTCCATAATTGTGGTGCCCAAAAGCTTCTTTAATTTCTTTGCTATCGCCATGCAATACTTCTAACCCCATCACCAAAAGTATTAATTAATCTCCGTATATTTGTGTGGTTGCGCTTTAAAGATTTTCATTTTCATAAAAAAAAGTATAACTAATTAAGATGCGTTGGAGAGAAATACTATTAGTATATAGATAGTATAAAAGTTACACGAATGTAAATTAGTGGAATGAATTAATTTAACACTTGACTGAAGGTGATATAATAAATCCTTATGTAATATATGTACAGTCCTAGTACTATATGGAGTATATATTTGTAAAGTGTAGATTGTGTCGTCTAAATATAACACAAGTTGAATACAATGAAGAAAGAATCTAGTGAACCGAGATTTCGTTGTTATTTTGATTTTATTGGATTGATACCAGCATAACATTAATTTTCTAACCAAATCCGGGTAAATGAAGCATGCATAAACCGTTAGTACATAAAGTTCTTACCAAAACTGAGCCAAATCTTTAATGCCATCATTAATTTAGTGCTCTTGACTTCTTGTCTTTGTTTTATATAAATTGTAAGATGTATAATCTATGTTCCAGACTCACTTTTAAAATAAAAAAAAAATTATATTACAAATACTTCTACACTACTACTGTTATACAAAAATCATAAACCACATTATTTCTCCACACCTATACCAACCTTATAACTCTATCGCCATCATGGATCGAATATTGCACCTCTATTTTCACTGCTCAAATTCCTTACCACTGTTGTATTAATTATGTATAGTAAATGTTTGTTAAAAATGTTTATAGATTTTTACCATTTTGAGTTAAAGCACTCCATGACAATATTTCAATGAAAAGCTAGGTTTAAAAGAAGCAGGATGAACTATATATACATACATAGATATAAAGTTCTTCATATGATTGATTTACTTTGGTGGAAAACTGAAAGTAACATGTTTATCATAATGTTAGCTCACAATTATTGGTCGTCCATCATTCTAGCTACTAGTAGCGTATATATAACTTTTATAAATTTATTTTACAAGAAAATATTTTAAGCAATAATTATTTAATACTATCTCCATTTCATTAATAACTTCCTAAGGGGACTATTCATCGCGACTTTTAACCACGTATAACTCCTAAATTACATTAGAGGAAAATATAATAAAAATATATTATGAAATTAAATGGAGTATATTTTCATAATCAACTTTTAATTTATATTGATACGATTTAATTTAAAAGTTATACATGGTCAAAGGTCGCGATGAATAGTCCCCTTCGAGAGTTATTAATGAAACGGAGGAAGTACTACGTAAAAAGTTAAAAAGTTTGGATAATTTTATCGGAAAAAAGAAAAGATGTTAGAACCGGTGCAACTTTAAAAGACACGGTTTATAAACACGCTTTTTGGGCCCTCGTGTTGTGTTTGGTTTGCATTATGTTTGTGAATTTTAGGACTTATGATGTATCAATGTTTGGATGTGAATATTCACCTTTTTTTTTGGCAAAGTAAAGAAAGAAAGAAGCTCTTTATGTGTATTTGTTTCCGCGTTGTATCGCATCGATCTGCATGCCATTCTTTTATCCCCATTGCTGCCCTTTCCTCTTTCTCGTATACTGTCAGTTACGAAATCTAGCCATACTTCGAAGAGGAAAAGAAAAGTAATAGTGCTAAAGTTAAAGTTTCTTATAATAGCAATTTCACATGCTAATAGATAATTTTGGGGTTATTGGTTAAATACATACACGTATTAGGATTTAGGAGTCATAAGGATAAGGTAGTCTGTAGTAAATAACTGAAGTTTATTCGAATAAGTTTATGTTTCATTTCGTTCTAATAAATCTGGAGTAAATTTAATTTATTTGTAATATAATAAATTAAGGAATTAATCATCTAATTAGGCTGAAATTATTTGAAAACTTTTTTTTTTCAGAGACATAGAAATTAGTTTTAGTTAATGTGATGGTGATGTAAGTATGATCTAGCAATTATGATGATAGGGTCTGGTTAACTAGATATCCGGTACAATGACAACAACACATGATTAACCCACTAAACTTCCACTCCACCCAGACACAGAATTTTTCCATAGTTCATACAAAATACATGCATGAAGCATGATCATTTTTTCTTTTCTTTTTTGTCTTACATAAAATATTCATCTCCCTAGCTAGCGTACCATAGACTGACCATAGTGATATGATATACTACTGATATGTAGAACATTGACAATAGAATCGGTGAGGTCCACTTTTGTAGTGACACTAACGAGATCAATCGAGTGAGTGAGTAATATAAATAGGCCGGGTTGTCTGTCACGGCCTCACCTCATCAATTACTAATTTCCCCTGCACGTAAAATTAAAATTCAGAGTTTAGAATAGAGGGAACATGAGTCCATGACTATACTAGCTCTAGGGGTGGTTTAGAATTGAAATAGGTTAGTAGGAAAACTAACTTCTATTTATCGTTCTATTTATCGGAATTATATTTATCGGAATTATAAGTTGTTGCAGCGGTAAGGAGTTGGAATAGTGAAAGGAGAGGTGCAGGGTTTGATCCCAGCGGTGGCGAAGGTATAAAGTTGGATTAGATATGGAGAAATAAGGTGGTTTAGGAAATTTGTATAACATTAGTGTAGGCGTAGTTGTAATATTTGTCGTTTAAAAAAAAAAAACTTTTATCTATCGTATTCAAGAATTTAATTAATTAGTCATTATAATTAGTAGGGCGGATTCATAATTTGAAGTTTGGAGAAGAGGATGGGCGAAATTACATATATTGGGTTAGTTCGGAGGTTGGGGAGGGTGTGTCAAAATCTAAAGAATCGATAATATTACTTATAAAAAATTCTTTTTTTAAAACTTTTGAGTTTGGGAACACCCAACAATGATCAACCCCTAAATTATCCCCTAGTCAAATGATGTCAATATTGTAGATCAGATGGATAGAACTATACGGGGGAAATAACATAATCATCCATCAAGTATGACTTATGAGAGTGCCTTAGAGAAGAAGGAAACTTAAACCCTGGTCTAGCTCTGCTGGAAAGTTAAAAGTGGAAAAGAAAAGAATAGAAATATATAGTCAGATCAGATGATAATTAACAATGATTCGAGAAATCTTGCTGCCCTGCGATGGCGCCGTTTTTAGTTTCACCTCCAAAAAGAAATACTAGTAGAATCCTCCTTCTATACTCTCTAGACTAAACCTCATCATAGAACCACACCAACACAACAGTAGCTGATAAAAATAATGCAGCTTTAAGAAAATGCATGTAACACTCCGACCTACTAAGTACAAAAATAATTAACTTTAACATACACAAACAATTCACTTATTCACTAGTTTCATTTTTGCATGTGCATAGACAAAGCAATTGCACCTCAAAAACACAAAAAAATATTGCCAAATCAAAATGTACAACAACTTAACAACTGAATTAATTACAACACAACTCGATTTCATTCAAATGCAGGAATTGAAATGAAGTGATGAGACCTAGCTAGCTAATTCGTTCTTCAATGGGAAAAATACTAAAACTTGGAATTGATTTCATAGGGTTAATATGATCACTTGGGAATCTTTCCCGGTTCCTTGCATTTGGTCGAATCAAGTCTAGCTACTTGAATCATTGAATGAATCCCAAGCTTGTTGGTTTCGAACTCGTTCACGTGGTCCCACGCTCTATCGCAAGCATAACGCGAACTAAAACGCGTAATCAAGTCCATTCGGTGTACAAGGGGTTCAAGTGGCATAAAACATATATTCCATGCAAAAAGTTGAAAACTACCATTCACTCTAGCTCTCCCTCTTTAATACTCCTCCAACCAGCCCCCTCAGAACCCTGTATAAATAAGCTCTAGAATCAACATCCTCTCTTGTACTTAACCAATCAAAAATACTAAAATCAACTCTCTGTTCATAACTGACACAAATCTTCACATGAGCAAGCTCATTAACTAGACCAATATTCTTTAGCACCACATATCATCAACACAAAATGGCTATAGTCCCTTTATCCAAAAACACTCTGTTTTCAACCATCTTCCTAGTTGTCTTGTGCAATGCTGCTAGTCTTGACAAATCTGATATCTCGGAATCAAAATGTTTAAACATTCCTGTGTCACAATTTGTCGGTTCTGTTAAGGCAACCATTGGGGTAGTGCAGGAGGTGGCATCAATAGTCTCCAAGTTTACAAGCAAGTCTGGCGACTTCCGGGTGATTAATGCCATTGCAGATTGCCTTGATTTGATGGATCTCTCCGTGGATCACCTCAACAAGACGCTATTAGCGGCTTCAAGAGGTATCTTCTTCACTTTTACTTGCACTGTGATTTGAGTAGTACTTTAGTGCCTGTCTCAAACTTTTGAAAGTGGTAAAAGCGTTTGCTCTGTTTTAGTAGTAGCTTCACCCTTTTTCTATGCATGGGAACTACTGTAATAATTAATCAAATTAAGCAGATTGAGCTCTTAGACTTTGCTACGTGGTCCTTTTTCGAAATGATTTCACAAATCATCGGAAAATTAACGTTGTCATTTCATAAAGCACTATGACGACAAACATACAAGTAGGAGCATTAACGAGTAGAACCGAATTCAGTCTTACTGAGTCCGCTTGAAACTGCAAATTCCAACCCCGACCTTTCCCGTGCTACTTCAGCACAATTATCACTAGATCATACTTATAACTTATAACGCCGCTCAAAGTCATTATTGTACTTAAAAATAAAATAATAATAATAATAATAATAATAATAATAATAATAATAATTGTTAATTAATGGGCACTATAGTCTCTCTAAATCTTTATTTGAAACTTTTCAAAAATATGTACTTCAGTTTTATGATATAATTTTTATTTATTCGTTTGATATATAATTTTTTTATGGTCAAACAAATTCTTAAAAGTTTAATAAAAACAAAGTGTAAAGATTATCAAGATACAAAGATACAAACTAAGGACTAAGTACTCCGTATGTAAATATGAACTTTTTTTTTTCCTTCCATTTTTTAAGAAAAGAATATAGTTTTACTTTTACACGAATGAGACACAATTGAATGGACACGAAAAAGGAGACAACCGAATCTACTTTCTACGTTAAGTCGGTCGGTGCATCTCGTTTATTCATACGTCACATTCTAGGGTGGTAGATTCGGTGAAGTAAATTTGATTGTCCCAATATTTTTCGGGTCACTACTAGTCAATTTTAATTTCAGATCTAGCATCATGATGTAAACAATGAACAAGTTTTTTTTTTTTTTGATCTCAACAATGAACAAGTTACTACTAGTAGAATTTATTATTCTCACTTGTCCATTTAAAAAAAAGATCATTTCCAAACCGTTAGACTTCTTATATTCGTAATATTCAACAAATACGATATTTGATGTAAAATTTGGGGCTTTGTAACACTACTTAGTGATATCATAACACGGTCTATTGTTACAGGAAAAAATAACGGCACTGGAAATCTAAGTGACGATTTAAGGACATGGCTAAGTGGAGCACTCATCAATGCAGACACTTGCAAAGAAGGGTTTGAGGGCACAAATACCATCCTCAAGAGCCTGATTTCTGGCAGCCTAGATCAAGTTACTACATTAGTTCGCGACATTTTATCCGTCGTTAAGCCAACTACCTCGGGGCGTGGCACCACCAGTAAGGCTGCTTCAGGTGGTCGAAAACTATTAACTAATGACCAGTTCCCCGATTGGTTAAAATCACATGATAGGAAACTCCTCCAAGCGGCTAATGGGACAACACCTGACGCTATTGTGGCAACAGATGGGACGGGAACGTTTACTAGCATTGCTGATGCTGTAAAGGCGGCACCCGAGTATAGCAAGCAGAGATATGTCATATATGTGAAGAAGGGGGTGTATAAGGAGTATGTGGAGATTAGTAAGAAGAAATGGAACATAATGTTGATCGGAGATGGAATGGATGTCACTGTTATATCCGGTAATCACAATTTCATCGACGGTTGGACCACGTATCGCTCTGCAACTTTCGGTTAGTAATCAATTCCTTTATCTCAACTTGTTTCAGCAATAACAAGCTCTAACATTTAAAATTACATGTGGGGGAAGTGTCGGTTGTGAAGGGGAATCTTTAATGTTGAGGTGAGATTTTAATATACTATAGGTAGATCCAAGATTGATTCTTATATGAGTATATCCCTGATCTGACTCTTGTACTAGCTTAGTTAAAGACATTACTCATGTGAGAAATTTGTAAATGCATGAAAGAAGCTGGATTATGTTTCATTAGGATAGATTGACATGTATACCTAATTTCCTTATCAGGTCATTTTCTCAATCAATATGCTTTAATTCTAAATTTTCTAAAAAGCCAAGCTAACATGATCTCCATGTGCTCTCTGTTGTGACAAATGCAGCCGTGAAAGGCCAAGGATTCATAGCAAGGGACATAACATTTGAAAACACTGCCGGACCTGAGAAGCACCAGGCCGTTGCGTTCCGTTCCGATTCAGATATCTCAGTGTTGTACCGCTGTGCTATTAGAGGGTACCAAGACACTTTATATGCACATTCACAACGCCAATTCTATCGCGAATGCCAAATAACTGGCACTGTGGACTTCATATTCGGAGATGGAACTGTGGTCTTCCAAAACTGCCAAATTCTGGGCCGAAAAGGTCTACCTAATCAGAAGAACACAATTACTGCCCAAGGACGGAAGGAATCGGTTGAGAACACGGGTTTTTCCATTCAGTTTTGCAACATTTCGGTTGAACAAGATGTGTTTGCTTCCTTGAACTCAACTCCAACGTATTTGGGTCGGCCCTGGAAGTTGTATTCACGCACTGTTATCTTACAATCGTACATTAGCAATGCCATTAGACCGGAAGGATGGCTAGAGTGGAACGGAAACTTCGCATTAAACACCTTGTACTATGGCGAGTATATGAACTATGGACCGGGAGCGGGAACAGGAGGACGGGTGAACTGGCCGGGGTACCATATCTTTAATGATTCAACCCAAGTGAGTAACTTTACAGTGGCTCAGTTTATTGTCGGTAACACATGGCTACCCTCGACAGGGATTAGGTACACAGCCGGTTTGACAAACTGAGATGATCATCTAGTTCTGATGGTGACATGGTGTTGGTGATGGTATATGGTGATAAATTTCTTTTGAATAAGATTATTAACATAAGTGAGAATATTTTTCTTTTTTATTTTTCTTTCCCTTGTGTTTCTAGAGGTGAATTTATCGATTGGTACGCATAAATGTTGCATATGTAACTATGTAATATAAGGGTGTATGTAATATAAGGGTGTTGTAGATAACTCTACATTTCTCCAAGTGTTTTGGGGTAAATATGTTCACATGTCACATAGTTTAGTTTCTTTTGGCTAAGAAGTCGATTTGTGAAATGAAATCTTTGGCTACATTTATCGGTTGTCCGAAAACTTGTGGCCTTTGCAAAAAAGGCCCCATATCATTTCAAAAATTGCAAAATACGTCCCTAACCATATAAAGTGATGTATTTATACAAATACAACACATGGCAGCGGATTTGTGATGTGGAGTTAACTGGGAAAATTGGAAGAAAAAATATGAAAAAACTAAAAGAAAAGAAGAAACAATTCGACAGCTCCGTCCATGGTGGAGCTGGGACCATTGTATTGTTTAAGTTGTTTTTTCATTGTTTTTTCTTATTTTTTGGGGAAAAAAATATTAATTTTTCTTTATTTTTTTTCAACATTAGTTTTTCGTTATTTATTTATTTAATATTATTATTTGTAATAAATTAACGGAAAACTAGTTAATGTTTAATATTTGTAAACTTTCTACCAGTTGACTTGACTTTGATTTTGGGTTTTCATATTTGGAGTTGTTAGTTAGGATTTTAATTTAGGAATTATTAACGACTTGGTACTAATTAATCCGCATTTGGGGACCAAAAGCGCAGCTTAAAAAACACGCTAGTCCACACGGACGCCACGTCGGATGAATTATTAGTCAGCAAAGGGGCCAAAATCGAGATGCAAAAATTTATGAATTCTCAATTTAGGACCACATTTACAATTTTTTAAATGAGATGAGACCTTGTTTGTTGGAGACCCAAAGTTACGGGGCCAGATTTGCAATTTTGCCACTCAATATATTCCGACGGAATTCCGGTCCCTCCCAATTAAGTTTACATAACTATCATAATGAATTGCCGCCATCAACAACATTGTTGTCAATCACTGATGCCCAAGTCCAGACAGTCTTTGTTATTGGACTCAAAGAAGTACTATTGTGTTTGCTTACTTGGATTCAACTATCCTTATCAGTTATCATGATCGAGGACAATACTTGTTTGATAATATCAAAGCAGATGTTCGAGGTAACTCGTTTTTACTCTCAGTTTTATTTACCATGTTAATATTCCGTGAATGTAGGCTGATTTTGGCCGAAAATACTGTGTTGATTCTTGAGTTCAATTGTTGGTGCTCTGCCTCTGTTAGTGTTATCATAGGTCGATTTGGGGGTTCTCTAATACGTTGTCGTTTATTAACAGTCTTGTTGATTCATGTATCTGTATAGAAAACAATAATAATGTATTATAAGAAGCGAACACATTTACATCTTGGACGATTGATTGAGTGAGTGTTATACCTAGCTACTTGGACTAGTTCTAAAACATTATTAACTCCCGGACATGAAATGTTCAGTGCTTGATCTTCCTCATGTCATAGCTGGACTGCAAGGGACTGAGAACTTGACTTATCTGGAGGGACTGAGAACAACGCCTATGTTTAGCGTTAGACCATTTGAGCAGTTTACGTGAGTGTCTGTCGGCTTATTAGACCATTTGGGATAAGGTCTCTCATTGAAGTTTTTCCATGAAAATAAGTAATGAAGAAGCAGCATTTGCAGGAATTTTAACGTTCAAGTCCGTAGGTACGCTGTGTGCATTACTATTTTATGAGTACAATAAAAGGGATCATTGGGTTTGAGCTTGACAGATCTCAATCTACCCTTCGTTTTCTTAATTTCTTGCATTATTTACTACTGGTTATGTCAATGAAATGCATTATGATTTGATATTACTCATCACTTGTCTCAATTTGTTGAGTTTTGGTTTGGAAATGGCAAAACTTTAGTAATTAGTACATATTTGACAGGAACAAAACATAAGCAACTAAGCACATTAGTTACTAAATCCTTGTATTTGATTTGTCTAACAAAAATTGAACTGTATGAATTTATTTGTAGTATATAAAAAATAACAAAGTAAAAGCTGGTATGAACCGATCTAAATTAATTAGTTAATTCTTGATTTTTGTATACGAATCAAACAGGTCCGAATAGATGATGGTCACTCCACCTTGGAGTAGCTGGAATCATCTACTCCACCATCCTGTTTCTATAACAATTTTCCACCTCATTGAGTCATTTCAAACTTGATTGAATTGATTAATATACCACTGCACATACAAAACAGATTCTCTTGGATAAAAAAAAACAAACACATGCACTCATACATTGCTCCAAAGATCAATTTTTCACCTCATGTATAGTTGTTTCTCACTTCAGCTATGGATCGGAGATTCAGAGTAGCTGGAGTGACCATCATCTATGGAAGTCTAAAACAGATTAATCCTTATGTCCTTAAAAGAGGACCAAAATGAGGTCTTGGGCGGACAACCCTGTCCTTCTAAAAGCAGGGTCCCGGCCAACTCTAGCCAAGAGACCAAAATGAGGTTTTCCTTGAAGAAGACATTCTGGACTTGATACATGCAAGTTACATACAGGGAAATCTGTTTCAACAGTTTTAAAACACAGGGTATCTGTTTCTTCACACTTAATTGCTTCTGCTAATACTGCTGTCAAATTTGCTGCTACTATCTGATTTCTTAACTGCACATTCATTAGTACTATTGTTTTACTGGTCTCTCTGATAACATAGCACAACATTTGTGGCCGGGAGAATTATGTATGCTTTATCAATCATGAAACGACAACTGAAATGAGATCAAAACCGCAACAAAACATCAATGGCCACATGAGTTACGTTGAAGTAGTAGTATTTAGTACGACTATAAGTAGTAGTAGGCATGCATTCGCAATAAATAAAATGACAAGTAAATTAAAGAATTTGTTACTTCTTTTTTCCCTAAAATTTTTTATATTCCTATTAGGTGAACATGCCAAAACGCACAGGAACATCTGCGCTCTTTAACCACTGTTCACCCTGTAGGAACGGACCAACGGTAAATTTCATAGCCTCATCCTTCTTAAGAACTTTAACACCAGCCCATTTCACTCTACTCTTAGTACTAGCACCTGGTCCTTTATTGCTGAATTCTGCGTAATATAGAGTCTTAAGTGCGAAACTCCCTTGCCACTCCAACCATCCTGCCGGATCAATCAGATCCCCAATCTCCGATTCCATGACAATAGTTCTCGAGTACTCTTTCCATGGCCTGCCAAGATAACTCTTGAACTTGGCCTTTTCTGGTTCCAGCTTATCATCAGCCAAGATTTTGCAGTTTTGTAGCACGATTCCTGTTGTAGCCCTCTTGTCCATCCGGCCTTGAGCTGTCACAATGTTCTTCTGATTGTCCATTGGCTTACGCACGTAGATCATGCAGTTCTGTAACACAGCCGCAGCATCACCAAAGATGAAGTCCACTGTCCCTGTGATGTAACAGCTTCGGTAGAACTGTCTGTGAGTTTGCACGTATAAAGTGTCCTGGAATCCTTCCATCCTACAATTGATAAACATGGAACGATCTGCCTGGACCCTGAGAGCCACAGCTTGGTGCTTTTCTGGGCCTGCAGTGTTTCTGAACCCAAGCGATTGAGCCATGAATCCCTCTCCTAGAGCAGCTGCATATAGAAATAGAATGTCAGCTATTGGATCAGTACATATGTTAATGATGATTCTGTTACTTGATCGTTGATCGATGACTCACCAAATGTAGCCGTCTGGAATGTTGGTACACCATCTACGTAGTTTTTGTTTCCAGTTATGATGCTTTTCTTAGATCCATCACCATACATTGTAATGTTTACCATTTTCTTGGTAACAATGACGTTCTCCGCATAAATACCTTCCTTGATATATATCACATACCTGCATACATCACCACGAGGATCATCGATGGACAAGACCACCAGAAAGGTAGAAATGCATGTATTGCGCATGCTAAAGAAAGTTAATTATGTATGAATCATTCTCTGAAAATAGAGAAAACGCTCACCGTCCTTTGTATTTCTCAGGAATGGCTTTCAACGCCGCATTAACAGTGGTGAAATTTCCACTGCCATCTTTAGCAACAATTGCGTTTGGAGTAAATTTTGTTGCATCGGCTTTCAACATTCTGCGGTGCTCCTTATCCATCCACCCTGGATAACCAGACGCATCGGAGGTCAAAAGATTTCTTTTGACATCGGATCCTCCTAATTTTGACAGCACGGTCGATGACTCAGCCATAATAGCAAGAGCATTGCTCCCAAGTTCCTTAGCGTTCTTCAAGAATTTCTCCATTGATTCCTTCTCAGGCCCATCAGGGAAACCGTCTATGCACGTTTCCTGATAACTCAGAACAGCACTCAACCAATTGTTAATATCCGGCTTCCTGTCAGTGACCTTGCTCCAATCGTGAACGGCTGACATCGAGCTATTCAGTTCCTCCTTTGCATCACTCAAGAGTTCCAAACAATCATCAAATGCGGCTTTTTTCATTGGGGTATTGAAATTTAGACCCTTTGCTTCCTTGATGACCTTGTCAATCTCCTCCGAGACAACAACAAATGAGGCCTTGACAATATCATTCGGTTGAGCTTGCACATTTTTCTTGACAGCCTTTATGAGGCTACTTTCGCACGTTTCCTTGTAGTCTGTACCTGAACATGCAGATTTAATAACCTGTTCAGCTGCGACCACGGGTTTTGGAGTACTGCCATTGGCATTGGCATTGGACTTGGACCGCTGATTGTTAGAAGAACCACCCCCCTGCTGACGGTTCATATACATTACCGCTCCTATGGCAGCAGCGACCACCACAAGAACCAGGACAACTGAGACTACCGCGATGGTTATCCTTCGCCTCAACCTCTGTTGTCGCTCTTGCTTCCTGCGGTTCTGGATTATATCGAAATCTTGGAACGCCATCGATATGGCAGTTCGATTCGATTCTTGGTTCCTCCCTTGTGTGTTATCTTTCTTTTAATTTTTTTTAACCTGCCTTGGCTTCCTGTCCTTGAAATTAAGCCAAGGCAGAATTTGGCTTTCTGGTTATTAGATCAGTTCTTGTATGTTCATTTGGCTTTTCTACTAAAAATGACATTCTGTTAAATGGTTACAAAATGGATGATGGAGGTTTTATCCATAACGCTTTTTCTTCTCCTCCTTGTTTTCCTCAAATAAACTAAATAGGTTTATATATTGTCTCCACAAACCACGCCTTGTCAATTAAGGGATTTGATTCACACAACACAATAATACTTTGTTGATATGCTCTGAAATTTCCTGACATTTTTGTGCGCATGATATGATGTAACTAAATATGTACCGTCTCATTTACATCACTTGAACAAAATAAATTGGTGTGATTATAATTTATTTATTCGAAACACTTAAAATAATTATTTTGAATGCATTCCTTACATAATTATTTTGAATACATTCCTATCGAAATATATATATACTGTATTCTTGTTCCTTTGCTAAGTGTCCGAGATAAAACGACATTCTGAGTCCACTAATTTCTATAATAAAGGTGTCTTGTAATAATAAATTAATTTTTTCAACAAGAGACAAAAATCCAATAAAATAGAATTATTTTAAGTAAAAAAAATTAAATTAGCCTAGTCTAGAGTCTAAAACGTCTAAGTATTCTTAAAATGTGTAAAAATCTAAAACGTCAAATAAATAAAATGGGAGGGAGAATTATTTAAGTATAACACGAATTTCGCCCGATTTAAAATAGGAATGTCTTCAATCGTTACATTATTAGCCCAATTTTATTAAACTGCTGCCAAATCGAATTTGACATAAGGGGAAACATTTGTCTGATTTGCGATTTTATTAAAGGTTTTAGGCTAGTGATATAGCCAGAGCTAAAATTACTAATGCCAGAGCAATTTACCTTTTATAAACACTAATCATTCCTAAAAGTGCACAAATTGCTCTGGCATTAGTAATTTTACCTCTGACTATATCACTAGCCAAGGTTTATTATTATATTTATGCATTCACCAACAGTTTCGTAATTGATATGTACAAAGTGTAATTGTTCTAGATATATGTTTTAAAAGTTGAAGCCAGAAGTTTAGCCGGCAACCCCCTAAAAAGGCCGGATCGGGGTCGAACTTGTTGAGCCTTTTTTGGGCGGATTGGAATGGGACCCATATTTTGATCGGAAAAGTACCAATAAAGCCGCGTCACGGCGGGTGTGGTGGAAAGAAGAGAGAATTCTCTCTTCTACAAAGCTAGTGAGAGAGGGGAAAGAAAAAAAAATTGGAAAAACTTTAAAATGGGAGAGAGATGTACGGTAGATGCCAAGTTCTAAAAGAGAACCAAAGCCAAGTCCAATTTTTAGACCTTAAAAGAGCTCCAAAATGGAGAACCAGACGCTCACTAAATCACTTGTTGAACGAAATAACTTGATGTAATTATACAAATTTATTTACACTAAACACTAACAACAATTATTATTTGAATACATTCCTTAATTAGCTAAATAATTTCAAATTGTAGACATCAATATATATATACTATTCCCAAATGTCCGCCTTATGTTACTAATAATGTCATTTCAAGTCCAATATGCTCAAGGAAACCATAAACCAGATAATTCCTTAAGCTTGTCAAACCGGGTGTGTACATAATTCCAGTCGAGGTCAACCAATCGTTTCCCCTGATGAATTAAGTCACCGTAAAGCTACTCACTTGAGCATCCTTGAGAACGTGGTAACCTGCCCAATGAACCATACCTCCTATATATTGGTGCTCCAGGTCCATAGTCCATATACTTCCCATAATAGAGAGTATTCAACGTGAATGTCCCGTTCCACTCCAGCCATCCCTCAATCCTAATGGCATCGCTAATGTAAGATTGCATTATAATCGTGCGTGAATACAACTTCCACGGTCGGCTTTGGACCCATGCGAGATGTTCACTCCCACAAGAGCTTGATGTTTTTTTGGGCCCTAGGATATTTGTCATATTTAAACTAGAGTTTTATGTTTAAAAACAAACTCTCTTTTTTCTGTACTACAATGTCATTAGAACTTCTAATGTTAATCTTGTGAAAATTTCCCATACGATGTTGTACTATTTTCTTATGTATTATATTTGCATATGCTTCGGTTTTAAATTTCGAAACATGGCATCATAATACTTAAGACGACCCTAGAGTTGATGAAGCAAACACCTCAGGTACAACATATATGTTACAGAACTGAATGATTAAACCCGGTTTGTGAAATGGTTTCTTCCGGCCTTTGGCAGTGATGGAGTTCTTCTGACCAGGTAGGCCTTTCAGCCTAGAACCTGTAAATTATGGAAGACCACAGCTCCATCCCTGAAAATAAAGTCGACAGTTCCCGTAATAATGCATTCACGGTAGAATTGACGTCAGAAACGGGCATACAATGTGTCTTGGTACCGTCTAATAGCACAACAGTACAAGACTGACATGTACGAATCAGAATGAAATGCCACCGCTTGGTGCTTCTCCGATCCGGCGGTGTTCTGAAATGTTATATCTCGTGCTATAAATCATTTACCTATCACACCTGCATTTGTTACACAGAAAACAAATTAAGCAAACAACATAAACATGGAATCAATTAATTACAACACATATTGATTGAGATAAAAAAGAAATAACTTATTGAAAGTCACAGTGTTTAATATAAACCAGTTGTCGACAAATTGTGATTACTCGTAATAATGGTAATGTCCATACCATCTCCAATCAACACAATGTTCCACTTTTAGTCAATGGCCTTTGCACATATTCGTGGTAGACACCCGTCTCCACGTAAATAACGAACCTCCTATTGCTAAAGTTTGGTGTTGCATTAACTGCGCCAACAATGTTTTTGAACTTCCCGGTTCCGTTTAATGCCACGATGACATTTGCGAATTGTCGATCGCCAGAAGACTTAGTTATAGAGATGTATAGTGATTGTTAATATTGTCCCTTATAAGTAAAAAAAACGAATCACCCATCATAAATAATCATTTCTCAAATAGTGCATGTCGGACACTTTAATAGTTACACATGAATTCTTGTAATATATTTTTTAATTACACAAGAACTTAAAGTCGAAAAGACGAATCGTACAAGAGATATATTGTTCTATTTTACACAATTCATCTATTTTAAGTCTATTTTTCTATTTTAATATATTGACTCAAATTTCAAGTATGTAAATCGTTCCTTATAAGTAAAAAAACGAATCACCCAGAATAAATAATCATTATCAAATCGGTGTCGGATACTTTAATAGTTACACGTAAATTCTTGCGATATATTTTCTACTTACACAAGAACTTAAAGTCGAAAAGACGAATCGTACAAGAGATATACTATATATTATGATATAAAAAATATAGTGTATACTTGGGTCGGGCCGGGCTGGCGGGCCTAGACTTTTAGGCCCGGATTGAGCCCATGGGCCTATACAACAGGCCCAAGCCCATTCCATCAGGGTGATCGGATGAGCCTGGCCCAATGAAATCGGACGGGGTCTGAGCCGGGATCGAGTTGCCTGATCCAAATTTCCATCACTACGTGGTGTATAAGATACATATCGCACCTGTATCCGTGTATTCGACATGTATCATATACTATATCATGTAAAAAAAGTAGTGTATCCATGTATCCTTCCTATAGAATAAATAAAGGAGTTTAATTAGTACATAAGCTTATTCGTGAAAGTTGAAACCATATCCATATTACTCTAGGATTTTTTTCCTCATTATTTTGGTCGCAACCTATTTTGATTTATTGGTTACATCGTGTTTTAACCTTAAATTCTAATAGCTTTGTTAGAACTTAGATGTGTAAAATATAAGTACTTTGTTAGCATAATAAATTTGATGTTCGGCTTTTTTTTTTTTATTAATACAAGCTGAGGAGTACTTAGATTTTAATAAAATCTTTGGGATTAAAAGAAAAAATCAACCGCCTTTTTGGACATAATGGACTGGGCCCTGAGGTGAAAAGATTCCTTTATAGCCCAAAACTTTCAGGTGATCGATTTTATTTTTCGTGAAATCTTGCTCAAGAAGCTTTTTACCTCAATTAATAACTTCCCAGCCATTTCCATTTTCATTTTCTTTTGGCGCCTGTTTACCATTTTCAAAGAAACCCTCTTCCCTCCCTCCTTCCCCTTTTTCATCTCTCTCTCTCTCTCTCTCTCTCTCTCTCTCACACACACGCGTAGCGCAACGTAGAGTTGAGATGGAACAGCAGAGGAAGCAGCAGCAGCAGCAGGTGTTGCAACAGGAAGAAGAAGAAGACGTTTTGCAAGGACCTTTCCCCGTTGAGCAGCTTCAGGTTCATTCCTATTCCTATTAGGGTTTCTACAGTGGATTTCTTCTCGTTTCTGTTTTCCCCAATTGGGTTTTCGTTTAATTGATTATATTGCCACAATCTTGTTGGTTCGATCTACTTTCTCGAACCTAATTTTTTCCCGAGCTAAAAGGGTTTCGCGAAATTCAGCTTCTGCTGCGTTGGCATTTCTTGCAATTAGAGAAATGGGTTCTGAAATTCGGTTTTCTGAAGCTGCTTTTGCGAACCCTAATTCAGTTTTTCTTCATATTTAAATTAAGTCTGTGATTTCCAGTTTGTGGTTTTCCCATTATCAATTCTTGATGTGTATCTTAAGATTGTGGGGTGGGGTTTCAACTAGCCAAGTTTGCTGATTCCCTGTTTTACTCGAGACTTGCGAAACACGACTTAATTAGTGCGAAACAGCTGTTCAATGGCGGTTATGATTCTGATGGAAATGATACAAAACTTATGACTGTAGTCTAAAGTAACTGCTGTTGTGGATTATTGGTTTAACAATTTCAGAATGTTAAACGATATGGGACTTTGTTGAGTGAAGTTGATAAAGGACCAATTTTGCTAGGGAGTTGGGTTTGCTAAGGTTCTCTCTGGCATTTGGTGCATTATGCAGGGAGGGAGGCTGTCTTAGTTTGTTCTGTTCTTTAGAGGTTGAAGTTGTAGATGCTTTATATATGTGCCTGGACGCTATCAATATCCATGGGTGCATCATGTATGTCAGTGATTGAAGTTGTAGAATAAGTTGGATGTTGCATTGTGTAAGTCTGTAAGAAGGACACGGTATCAGCTGAGTTGTTGTGAATATCGAAGGAGATGAGTTTCTGAATAGTATATACTGGCTGATTAAAAAAAAAAAAATTGTTTGGCTGTGTATGAATGTCTATTAGAAGCTCCTGTCTGCATTATTGTTTAGTTGGATCTTTAGAGCCGAGAATTCATACAGTATTTCTTTCTTTTACTGATATAATTCTATTTACTGTCCTTGTGTTAGGCATCTGGTATTGCTGCACTTGACATAAAGAAGCTGAAAGATGCTGGCTTGTGCACCGTAGAAGCAGTTGCGTATTCTCCAAGAAAGGATCTTCTGCAAATTAAAGGAATCAGTGATGCAAAAGTTGATAAAATCATTGAGGCAGGCATGTTTTCCATTCTCCATATGTAGTGATCATTACTCTTTCCCTTTTTTTTTTTTTTTTTCTTCTTTTGAACTTCAAATGAAGAATTTAGCAGTCACAGTCTTGTATTATTGCTACAAGTCCACTTTTCAAACCCAATAACTTCATATTAGCAATTTCATTGAATGTCAACAGCATCGAAGTTGGTGCCTTTGGGCTTTACCAGTGCAGCCACAATCCATGCACAGAAGCTTGAAATGATTCAAATAACTTCTGGGTCAAAAGAACTTGATAATGTCCTTGAAGGTGCACTTATCTAAACCTAAAACTGTCATCTTTCTGTTAATTCTACGTCACTGTTTCCTGATCCTGCTGATATTTATCTACAACAGGAGGAATTGAGACTGGGTCTATAACTGAATTATATGGGGAGTTCCGCTCTGGAAAGACTCAACTATGTCATACACTGTGTGTAACTTGTCAAGTAAGAACACCATAACATATCGTTCATCTTTGAATGACTAGTGGGTTTACTACCAAACTGGACATACTTGATAGATATACTGAATGTGATAAATAGAAAGATCTATCCACCCCATCTTGGTGAAACTTTCCATTTTACCATACGCCATTAGAAGCCCCCGTCATTTTCCTTTATAACCATAAACGGAGAAACCCCCACCCAAATTGAATTCTGTCCTTGTGGAAATCTGTGTTTATTGATTTATTCTACTTCCATGTAATAACTTAGAATGAAACTGTGCTTCAGCTTCCATTAGATCAAGGTGGTGGTGAGGGAAAAGCAATGTATATTGATGCTGAAGGAACTTTCAGACCTCAGAGGCTATTACAGATTGCGGACAGGTTAGTCCATAGGCAACTGTCTTAAAAATCAGTAAACTACTAATTTCATTGTTTCATTTGTTTGATCAAACTAATAGTGGTGTAAAACATCTAGGTTTGGGTTGAATGGGCCTGATGTCTTGGAGAATGTGGCCTATGCTCGAGCATATAACACTGACCACCAATCCAGGCTTCTTCTTGAAGCTGCTTCAATGATGGTGGAAACAAGGTATTCTGTATTTCTGTGCTTGAACATCATCTATGATGTCTTTCATTCCATAAGCTGTGGAGCGATGCTTAGATTAGTTGTATGGTATAGGGAAATGTGTGTGACCTGATGTATAAGTTTGGCTTAATATCATATGGTTGTCTCCTTCAATCATGTGCAATGTCTGCCTCAGCATTCTCCATTTTTCGTTTTACTTTATCTGATTTTGATCAACCAACCAGGTTTGCTCTCATGATAGTGGACAGTGCCACAGCTCTTTATAGGACAGATTTTTCCGGAAGAGGTGAATTATCTGCAAGACAAATGCATCTTGCAAAGTTCTTAAGGAGCCTTCAGAAATTAGCAGATGAGGTAACTTTTATCATTTTTAATGGAGAAACCATCTCTATATCAAGCCTGTTGCTCATCTCTGAAGAGTTAACTTGTAAAGTTGTCACCATTCCTCTTACTTCTCCTCAGTTCTATCTTTTCCTTTCCTTGTTTGTAGTTTGGCGTTGCTGTTGTTATAACAAACCAAGTAGTTGCCCAAGTTGATGGCTCTGCTGCTTTCGCTGGACCTCAAATCAAACCCATTGGTGGGAACATTATGGCCCATGCTACTACAACAAGGTTTCTGTTTTCTTTTTGGTAACTCTTGCTCAGACATGTAAACTAGTTCGATATCTAATTGTGTGACTTCTCCCTTGCAGGCTAGCTTTGCGGAAAGGAAGGGGAGAGGAACGAATCTGTAAAGTGGTTAGTTCACCATGCTTGGCTGAAGCTGAAGCAAGATTCCAAATTTCTGCAGAGGGTGTGACCGATGTAAAAGACTGATAACAACTTGCTGCCCTGTCTACTTTTTGTAAATTTTGTTTTTTAGATTTGTGACCTTTCGAGGCCAATTATTGATGAGAGTTAGAATTGAGCATTTGTATCATTTACTGTTTCAAACAAACAAACAAACAGGAAAGATTTCATGTATCATTTACTGTTTCAAACAAACAAACAGGAAAGAGTTCATGTTTCCTCAGTAAAACAATTAATTCCCCTCTCTCACCAAAGGATACTAGTAAATCACACTGATGTTTAACAAGGTCACATAACAGAACATTTGAAAATCTAACTTCAAAGACACTGGCCATAGGCTTCGAAGTTCAAACACTTGAAAAGCACTAAACACAGAGAGATTTGATATATTGAAATCCATGTACCCTGGAAAACCTAAACGACTCCATCTCAGCGCCCTTGAACTCATGAACTAATTCAAAAGTCTTGTAAACAAGGTTGTATGTTATGACTTTCCCAGGAATCTGCACGACCAAGAAAGAGTCCTCTTCTTCTTTACCGCGAACTACACAGAATATAGAGTAAGCATAGTAATACCACTCCGTGGGATCAAATCCATCTCGGATCATCCCAGGAAAAGCATCACCAACAGGTGACAGATCAACACGGTACTTGACAAACCACTCAGAATAATCCCTCTTCATCTCATACACATCAAACTCAATCTGGGGTCCAACAATCTCAATGTAATGCAAGTGATCACACGACTCCCCGAAGTAATGATTGTTTTGCCAGTCCCAACCATGCGGTATTGGCGGCAGGGGCATTATTTTGAGCAAATGATCCTCGACGTTAAAGTATAAAGAATCTACAATACCAACACTGATCCAATGGATGGACCTGTTCCAAAATACTCCGTTTTCGAAATTGACTTCTTCAACAAAAGGCTCACCACACAACCTCCACTGACCGTATTCAGATGAATAAATCTCAATCTGGTTCCGATACTCCCCTGAATCTGACTCCGATTCACGAACACATACAACTTTATAATGCGGAGACAAAGCAGGATCAAAAGCCAAGTTCATCCCACAAACTCTCCCACCATTTCCACTGTCTTCTAGTCTAGGGAGAGTTGAGAAACGACTTGTCGTTGGATTATAGACATGGTACTTCATGTTGATCCCATGAGCCTCAGAACTGGAACAGAGGAGAAGTCCATTGCAAGACTGCAAGATTCTGATCCCGGATGGATCCTTCCTGGACTTGAGTTTCTTGAATGATGGAGCACTAGTTGATTGAGAAAACGGAACATATTCGATTTTAGGTCTGATCCGAATTTGAAAATTGCTGCAGAACAAGAGGCCAAGAGCTGGGTTGGGATTCAGGTGGCGAAGGCGACGAAACTTCGGATTTGTGATGAGAGAGTGCCAGTGTTTGGAAACTGATTTGGAACGGGTGAGTGATTTGGTAGGGAGAAGAAGAAGTATCTGTGTCAAGAGATCATCAATGGAGGCAACTGTTTGAGCTGATGTTATCTGCTTTACAGATCTCTTGGGACCTTTGATGATCATCATCATATTATCTTGGAAAAATTTATGCCTTTAGTCTTTAGAAATGTAAAGTATGTGGCTAGTTGAGATTCTTGAAAGTTTGAAAGATTATTTAAGCTAATGTTAAGTGATTATTCTATCATGTAAAGCTTGGTGTGGAAGCTATAGAGGAGAACTAGTACTTCGTAAAAGATTATTGTCAACTTGCTGAGACCTGAGAATAGACATTAATCTTCTTGAACTTGGAAACTTGCTGTCCAATGACATTTATTAATCAACTCTGATTTTAAAATTCAGTTTAGCTTCTTGTGTAAACTTTGCTTTACATAAAAAAGATTATTTTCCTAGGAAAGAAAACTTAAACCAAACTTCAAACCTTTTCTTCTATTTCAGCCACACATCTTTCTCTTTTCTTCAATTTAGTCCCTGTATTTTCATATTTCAAACATTTGTCTCCAAGTTCTGAATTTGCACAAACTTTACATAGAATAATACTTACTAACATTTTGTTGTCAAGAATCAATAATGGTTCCCCATTTATCCCCCGACCTATTGGTTGGAGGTAAAGCAGGTTACCAACTGAGTTACGCTTCGTTGTCAACAAACATTTTGTTGTGCACTGCCAATTTTTTATCAGAGTTCTCAACAGTACAGTTCAATGATTCATACATTAAGGGATGGTTGGGATTTGAGATAATGAAATGTTTAACTGCAATACAAAAGCATTTTACTTTAATCCAGTTCCATTAATGACAACAAGAAATCACAGAATTGACAGTCCAAGTTCCAGTCCCTGGTAAACAACTTCACAAAGAAAGACATTACAATTGGCTTCAAATTGTCACAAAGCACTAAACACAACAGAGAGATTCAATATATTGATATCCACGTTCACCGGAAAACCTCAACGTATTCTTCTCCTCAGCACCCTCGAATTCATGAACTAATTCAAAAGTCTTGTAAACAAGGTTGTATCTTATGACTTTCCCAGGAATCTGCAACACCAAGAAAGAGTCGCCTTCTTCTTTACCACGAACTACGCAGAATGTAGAGTAAGCATAGTAATACCAGTCTGTGGGATTATGACCATCTCGGATCATTCCAGGAAAAGCATCAGCAACAGGTAATAGATCAACTCGATACTTGACAAACCACTCGGAATAATCCCTCTTCATCTCATACACATCAAACTCAATCTGGGGTCCAATAATCTCAATGTAATGTAAGTGATCACAAGATTCCCCGAAGTAATAGTTGTTGCGCCAGTCCCAACCATGCGGTATTGGAGGCAGAGGCATTGTTTCGAGCGACTGATTCTCCACATTGAAGTAGAAAGAATCTCCAAGCCCATCGCTGATCCAATGGATTGACCCGTTCCAATATACTCCATTTTCGAAATTTACTTCCTCAACAAAAGGCTCAACACTCAACCTCCACGGACCGGCTTCAGAGGAGTAAATCTCAATCTGGTTTCGATACTCCCCTGAATCTGACTCAAATGAACGAACGCATACAACTTTGTAATGAGGAGACTTAGCAGGATCAAAAGCCAAGCTCATGCCACGAACCCTTCCATTTCCACTGTCTAATTTCGGAAGAGTCGTGAAACGCTTTGTTGTGGGATTGTAGACGTAGTACTTCGTGCTGATTGGATGAGCCCGAAAACTACTGGAACAGAGGAAAAGTCCATTGCAAGACTGCAAGATTCTGATCCCAGATGGATCCTTGGTGAACTTGAGTTTCTTAAATGGTGGAGTACTAGTTGAATGAAAGAATGGAACATATTCCAGTTTCGGATTGATCCGAAAGTTGCTGCTGGGAAACAGAAGGCCAAGAGCTGGATTCGGATTTGGGTGGCGAAGACGACGAAATTTGGGATCTGTAATGAGAGAGTGCCAGTGTTTGGAAACTGATTTGAAACGAGTGAGTGATTTGATAGGGAGAAGAAGAAGAATTTGTGTCAAGAGATCATCAATGGAGGCAACTGTTTGAGCTGATGTTATCTGCCTTACACTTCTTTTGGAACGTTTACCTTTGATGATCATCGTCATATTCATATGACTTGGAAAGATTTATGCCTAATGTAATGAAAAGTGAGTGTGTGGCTACTTGAGATTCTTGAAAGTTTGAAATTGCATGTATTTGAGCTAATGTTAAGTGATTAATATTCTAAGTGAAGATTGTTATGGAAGCTATAGGGAAGACTGAAGAGGACTAGAATTTTTTTTTATTGTTGACTTGTGCTTAAGACTTGAGAGCTAGGATTGCCAAACAAGCTTCAAAATTCTTACTGATTATCTAAAGCAGCTTCTTTCACTCAAATATCCACACTTACATTTAAAAGTTCGGCTCGACTAGACCAGAGAACCGCCTTTATAAGAGACTCCATCTCCAACAATAAAAGAATAACAGACCGAAGAACCGCCTTTATACAAGAATTTCCGTCCAAGAATTGCCTTCGAAAGTAATTTAATTTCTTTCATATCAATTGATTTTCTCCCAGGCCCCCTCTCCCTCAACAAAGCAAAAATTTCCTTCTTGTTCTTGGTTCTTACTTCTTACCCATAGATACAGGATGGCCTGAGATACTTTTCATGCTTCTCCTACCTGAACAGGAAGGATTCATCCCTGTTTCATTTGAGTATCTTTCGTCTCTCAATAAACTACTACTGTTTATCACACGTCGGGCTCATTGATTAATTTCTTTATACGTTTTGTAATATTTTAAAGTAGCTTGGAGTGAAAACAAATTCTCGGCCGGCCTTAATAAACTCAGCTCTACTTACAACTGAGAGCTCATGAGATGCATGGTATCACTATAATCACGATCACTTACATACTATATGAATTCAGGAATTACAAATTAAAACAGATAGTGAAATAACAAATTAAGATCGCCATACATATAGCTTTAAATCTAGTGATGCAATTTCAGTATCTGGAACTTTATTTGGCAGACAAATTCATAGTTGCTGTTATTTGACTCTGACTCAAGTGACTCTTGAAAAATTCAACAAAACAAAACTCAAGTCGGGACGGAGGAAGCACTTTGCATATCATAAATTCATAATTTGACATCAGGCCTGCAAAATAGGAAAACATTTATCATCAGATTAAAATTGTATTAGTACAATAGTAACGCATAATTAATTTGTCATAAGAATAAACTGACCATGAACCGGCTCTTGTAATACTGTACAAGATGCACAGGATCACACTTTGTCTGCGTGTATGCTTCAATCTTGTTTATCTCCTGCAGCACGAAGATGTTCGAACATAATCAATCAGCTAATCGGAAATTGCAATGACGTATATTTTCACATATGCAGTACATTAAAACGCCAATGTTAAGCAGCGTAAACTAATTTTAGAGGTCCACATAAACAACTAAGCCTTTTGATGAAGCAGTTTTATGGATCAGTTCACTTCATATAAATCATAGTACTCCTACGCAACAAGAATCATATAACTATATAACAGATTCATTTCGTATTGTAAAGAATCATACCTGGAGATACGCAGTTAGATTAGGCCTGCCTGATGTAATATCATAGCCAAACACTTCATTTAAAAAGATCTGGAACCTTTCGATAAATGGAATATAGGCTGCATCCACCTAAACATGAAACGACCCAGTATAAAAGGCAAGTATAACATACTACAGTATTACAGAAGCATGCCTCTGCCACTCTGATTGTCTTGTTCAAGACTTATAGCTCTACTGATTTCTAGTTACTTACCTGGCTGAATGAACCAAGAAAGAACGGTCCATCACCGAACTTTTGGAGTGAAGCTTCTAAGTAATTAAACTCGGCACCTGCCAAATACATGCAAGTCTTAGAGAATTAATATAAATCGACAACATCGCAATAAACAAAACTCACCTGCTTCTTTGACAACATCGCCTTTGAATGATCCAAAAGTATTTTTCTGGAATGTATCCAAGTAAGTGATCAGCTCTTCCGCGAATTTCTGTTTTATGGGATCCTACATTCGTACACAGAAAACAAATCCAATTAAACTGCAAAAGGAATTGCAATGAAACAGAAGATGATCACAGGGAATCATCATACATCAGGTAACAGAGACGGTCCTTCAAAGCTTGAGTCTACGTATTTTATCAAGTCCAGGCTTTCACCTATGATTTTTCCATTGTGTTCCAGTGCTGGAACCTGCAGTAACAACAAATGTTGACCACAGTAAAATCAACAAATCAGTTAACCACTTAAAGTTCGAGACAGCAATACCCTATTTTCAGGATATACTTTCTCCTTGTACCAAGCAGGTTTGTCTTGAAGATGAATGGCAACCAACTTGATCTGCTCTTGTAAACCCTGAATGTTGAAAATTAAATATTAATTCAAACAAACAGATTCGCAAATTCCACAACGAAGTAACAAACCATAGCGATTTCACTTTATAAAAATGGAAGCAGAAGCCAAAAGTTATATTTGCAAACACAGCAAAATAGATTAGAAAAACTTCCACAAACACCCTCATGGTAAGATCTAATGAAGGAGTCAACCATGTAACATGCTTATATTAAAGGACATACATAACTTCTTGGTTAGGAATAAAAAATACAGAATTAAACCATCAGTTTTACATAACAATATAATTTCATAATCATTTTGTGGTCAACAACTGATCCAAAAAGTTTTGAAGATTAACCCAGACAGATGAAATTTGCAGCATATTAGAGAAACAGAACTAAACAAGAAACAAGTGAAATGAAGAAATCAAGCAAAGTTACAGACCTTGTAGTTCCTGACAATCCATACACGCTGGCAAAACGGGCACTCGTACGCCACATACAGCCTTCAAATAACCAAAATCCATCCATTACATCAATACATAAATTTAAAAAAAAAAAAACTCAAACTTAAATAGCAGGTAGTCCATGTGAAGTTTCAGATTCGGAATAGTTAATTACCTAATGGTTCCATCAAAGAGGGGTGGAGGATTAGAAGTTGACTCCAATATCGCAGGGAGAACTTCTTGCACGCAACTGCAAATTTTTATTATTTTGTTTTAGAAGCCATAATCAGTGGCTCAGTGCACAACTAACAAAAAAATAATAATGATAACGCAGACAAATCAAGAAATGAAGTAGATACAAGAACCAAATTTTCTAAGTTTCAAATGGAATTGAGAACTTACGCGTCAGCCGCCATCGTCGCTGGTGATCAAGATCGACACAGGATGAATCACGCAGGCGGGTAGTAGTAATTAAGCTAACTTTGGTTTCTTGTACCTTATATAGTCCCAAATGGAAGCGTTAGGTGCAGAAGGAGAAAAGGTAATAACAATAAACTAGTGCAGTTTGCATGTGATGATTGATTTGGGGCCGGCGGTTTGGTATGGAATATTTTGAAAATTTTAGATTCCTATTGGAACATTTATCGAATTCATATTTAAAAATGTAATTCCCAAATCCCATTATGAAGATTCTGTTCATACTTTTTCTTATTCTTTAATTTTACTTTTCTTATTTTTTAAATAAAATTTTCTTATAATCTTCCAGAAACCTAGATAATGGCATATTTTAAATATTAAATACAGTCCAAACGTATAGAAGTTCTAGGAGAAATCCCAACAATACCCTCCCCTTCAAATGAATTTTGTCCCCGAGGTCCACGGTCACCTTCAATAGGCATCACATTCATTAGCTCCATCTATATTGTCTCCCACATGCTGACTTTTCATGTGACTTCATTGCTAGAATATGATGTGATGATGTAGGGAGATAGTACAACAAGTCTTGACTGCTTTTTCCAATCCCTGAGCTATTGTTCTTGTTCGAGTCATCATACTATTGAAATCCCTAACAATTGGGGTGAACAACTTTATCAGCATGAAGTGCAACTAAATTGAGCGACAGAGTTGTAGTTGATGAAATAGCCGTAGAAAACCAAACTTCGAACGCTTTCTTTTATTTGTTTCAGCCACACATCTTTCTCTTTCTTCAATTTAGTCCTGTATACTCTCATGTTTCAAACATTGCGTCCAAGTTCTGAATTTGCACAAACTTATATAATTTGGTCATTGATATAAACTGAACCATGCATGTTTAGCATAACTTGCAGAAATGGCCTGGATATATTCTTCCCAAAATATACAGTCTCAAGTTCTTCATCCTCTCGAACATTGCAGCTTTAATTTGCCATTGGCCCTGCTACAGTATAGGCTATCCCAATGTAAGTGTAATCCATTTTCCCAGCAATAACACAAACATGAAACAATTCCACTCTATCATTAATAATCGCATTTTCATCCTCTCCAACGTTGTAACTCTAACCATGTGGGCCATTGATTTTATATATGTTACATTTCGGTTCTAGGGTTATTATATATTTTGGATGTATTTTGCTAACTTCCCTACTCAATTCTTACCATTATCTTTAAAACTACGTTTGTCTTGAATTTAGAAGTAGTATTTGGTGGAATTTCTAGAAGAGGAAAAAAACAAAAATGGATGGTGGGAAAATACAAATAAGATAACATTAGAGATGAGATTTGTAGTACTAGAATTGAAGTGGTACAACTAATTCCATACCTACCAATTTATAATTTCTCGTAGTACTTCATCTTGTTCAGTCTTTATGGGCACCTGCACCGCTCCATTCATTGACACATGATACCAACACTGTACAACGTAATTGACTATTCTCCGTTTAACTTTCGATTACTCTTAAATTATAACGAAGATTTAATTAATGAAATAATACTATGAAAATATAGTATATAGTGCTTATAATTTCATATTATAATTTTATTAATGTTTTTTTTATTGTAATTCGGGATATATTAAATCTCAAATAAGGCTAAAAAAAAATCAACAATACAAACGTAAAGAACTCATTGGGACGGTGTTAAATTCTACCATGAAAGTGTAAAATGAAGCAGTTGACATGAAAATGAATTGAGAAGATGTGTAATACCGTCTGTTTTATAGAGTTGGAATTTTATATTGATCAGACGCTGCTATACAAAAGCAGGAAAAATAACATTTCCTTGTAGTGTGATATCAAAGTCCAGAGACATCAGCCTGACACCCGTATGGTTGGAGAAACGTTCTTAGTGGAGCCGTGGTTATAAATTGCATCAACTAAATAAAGATCGGTGCGGTGTGAATTATAAATGCGCGCTTTAATTTACACCTCATAATAATAGAGAGTCCACACAGTGTTGTCGAACTCAAGGGAGCTGAATTTAACTGGGGTTACAGTGTAACACTATTACTACTATACTCTGTCAACGTAAGTCACAATTCAAGTCCGAAAAATTCTCAATTCAATCTGTAACAATTTTTATTTATTTATACGTACAGAATTCACAAAAGGATTACATAACACCACAAAACAAATCTCAGTACCAATGGCTGATCCAAACAGTAACAAAAACAATCAGCAGAATAACCAATTGGTTCTCCCATGGAGAACTCGAATCTCAATCGCTCTCCTCGGCAACTTCAACGACATCTCACTCCGCCGCGACGGCACCGTCAACCGCCTCCCCTTCCGCCTCCTCGGCTCCGTCGGCTTCTACCGCCCTCCCGATCCAAAACCCCGCCACGGCGTCTCCACTTCCGACGTCACCGTCGATTCCTCTCGCAATCTCTGGTTCCGCGTCTTCTCTCCTACTCCTAATGCCGACAACACCTCAATTCCGGTGGTTGTGTTCTGCCATGGAGGCGGATTTGTTCACCTCTCGCCTGATTTCAGGTCGTACGACGCCGTGTGCCGCCGATTTGCCCGCCGTATGCAGGTGGTGGTTTGTTCGGTCAATTACCGCCTAGCGCCGGAGCATAAGTGGCCTTCTCAGTACGAAGACGGATTTGATGTGCTGCAGTTTTTAGATTCGTGTGGTGAGGGGGTTTTGCCGGTGAATGCGGATTTGAAACGGTGTTTTCTCGCCGGAGATAGCGCCGGTGCGAATTTGTCGCACCATGTTGCAAAGCGTGTTGCTGAAAATCCGTCCAAATTCAGTCGACTTAAGGCAAGCCACATCTTAATAATAATACTTGGCCTTTAATAATTACAGATAATTAGTTGGGGTTTTACGCAAAATATCTCTCAACCCCCTGAATAGTTGAATTAATGCTATACCAATGCATGCATGAGTCCTACCTAACTTTAGACCCACCATTTAGAGTGTGAAATTACGGAAATGCCCCTTAGGCCTATCATAAACTACACTTGCACCAAGAATATATATTTAACTAAATCATGTTTGCTGGTGTATAATGAAATGAAGGTTATTGGACTGGTGGCAATACAACCATTTTTTGGAGGAGAAGAACGCACCAAGTCGGAGATAGCACTGGCTGGAATAGACGGGATTGTTTCGGTCGAAAGAACAGACTGGATGTGGAAGGCCTTCTTGCCGGAAGGCCCAGGAATGGACCGCGACCATGAGGTCGTCAATGTGTCTGGGCCGAAGGCTATCGACATATCCAAATTGGATTTCCCGCCAACAATGGTCGTAGCGGCTGGATTCGACTCCCTAAAGGACTGGCAAACTAGGTATTATGAGTGGCTTGTAAAGTCGGGTAAGGATGCATATCTGGTGGAGTTCCCGACTATGATTCATGCTTTCTACATTTTCCCAGAACTTCCCGAGTCTACTCAGCTGATTTCTGAGGTGAAACAATTCATCGATAAGCAGTGTTCTAAGACTGTTGCATAGCGGATTATCTTGTCATTCTGTGGTTTAAGTTTGATTCCAGTAGTCTATAGCTGGTATTCATGTGAGTTTGCCAAGGATGGTGACGGAGTTGGTGCTTTTACAACTTGTTCAGCTCATGATTTGTCTAGTCATCATGTGTAGATGAATGAATTCTAGTTGTAATAGACTAATAGTTGACTTCATTTCGAATTATTTGCAATATCCGCATTCATAAGCATATTGTCCACTCCAGTAATGGAGATAGATTCAAGTTGCATAATAGAGTATACACTTTCTAACAGCAGTTAAACGAAGGAATTTGTCTAACAAGATTCAAAATCAGACTGTCCTGAAGATGCTTCACCAATAAGCTGCTCAATAAAATGTTGGTGTGTGATGTTCGTTCAGGTGTTAAAAGAATTATCAAAAAAACGCATAAAATACAAGGGCATAAAGGAATCTGTATCGTGCAAACTACTCAACAACAAAATCGGTATCATATCAAAATAAAGCCTAAAATACAGGGAAGAAGTTATCACACTATCACAGACAGACTCACAGAGTCATACAGCACAAAGACATGCAAACTACTCTATGGATTGAAAAGACTTAATCCCGGGATAGGAACTCAGAATGAGTTTTCACTACTTGACAAGTTGACGCGCTGACGGTATCTGGTTCACTGTTGTTAAAATAAACAGAAGTCCAAGTGAAAGACGACGTACATACTTCCATTATTTTCTGGATAGCATTGTCAGGAACTGATGTAACCAATGGCAGGACAGCTCTGTGTCAAGCAATTTGGTAAATTAGAAGTTCTTTAATTTGCTCAGGTTGACTGAGCAATCATACTTGGGGAGTGATAAAATCTTCAACTGAGCTTCGATACTTCGTTATAAGATCCCTGGAATTAAACAGTATAATAGCACATATTAGCAAGTCAATTCCATGAATCATCTGAATCAAAAGCAGTTCCCATTTTCTCTTAAACAGGGAGGCAATTATAGTTATTGATAACTCATACGTGCACAACATCTAAAAATAAAGAACACATATATTCAAAAACTAATATACGATGAAGTATATACGTTTAAATACAATAGCATATACAATGAAGTTCCAAAGCTTAAATTAATGGATTCCATATCTTCACTTTATTCCTCAAACTTGATGGCAATTTCTCCTCTTCATCTTGAAGTTCATAAAACACATGCAAAATATTGTCCAATGGTGCATTGAGTTCCACAAACTTACACGTTGAAATTCTGGAGAAAATAAGTTGTTTTTTCTTGAAAACGGCTCAGTCCTAGTTGTCAACTGATGATTAACTACTACTAGATCATAACTTATTATGAAAACATTCTGGTTCATTTGGTAGAGCACCCCAGTCACGCACACACATACAAAACCACCAGCTTAACAGTAGCATGGCATTTGCAATGCCTAAACAACGCCAAAGCATGCCATCTGCATACGTATCGCACCTAGCAGTGTGTGGTACAGGAGCAGCTCACACAAGTTAAGCTAACGGATAACTGGCTGGAACATGATAACTCATAAAATAATTCATGTGAAAGTCAAGATTCTAGTAAAAGGACAGATTTAAACCTTCGCTGGTTCAATAGATTCTCAGTCTCCTCAAGTCTACGCTTCTGATCATCCACTGTCTGCAAATAACATTATGTAACAAGTCTGGGAAAATATCATAAGCAAGCAATTCTTTCTAATATACTATTCCCCCAAAAAATACTAACTCATACTTCGTATTACAGTACATCACTGAAATACAACAAAAAATAAGAATAGAAGTATCAGAATGATCATGGCTCTTGAAACGGACATTTTCCCTCTCATTCCTTCTTAGAACCTATGTATATTAAGATTGAGATATTATGTGTGAAGGATTTAGTCAATATTAGTGTAGCTAAACGGAAGACAACCTTTCGCCTTCGTTTTTCTTTCCTGTGGCACTACACTAAGAAATCCTATCCAGGAAGGAGAGCAAAAACCCTATGCTGGGGCCTGGCTGATAAAACTTTTCTCTTGTTAACGAAAAGGGAGAACGAGGTCGAAGTCTGGTGACTTCTGTCAGGTTTGAGACCCTCTAATTCATACATCTATGATAAAGTTTGCTTCCTATCTTTCGTGTGATAGAAAAATCTAGTATAGGTGAGCCGAAAGTTAAACCCGCGGTCATTTAAAATGAGAGTCTTATTAGGATATGAAATCTTGCACACAGCTTTAAAAGGAAAAAAGAAAAAATCCTAATAAAAGGAGTAGAAGCCCGTGGACGCCTAAAACCTACTACCTCCATCCTGGAGAAAGGATCTCATTTCTTTTTGGCAATTGGATTAAGAAAACTGAACAAACCATTTGAAAGAAGGAATAAAAGTGGTAAATGGGTGTAATATTATGACAGGTAATGGATAAAGAACGAGTGAGAATGAATAAAGTATGGAATGGGTTAAATTAAATGTTGCTAGACTGGTTATGGAATGTGAACCTTTCTTCATGACACCCGACAAAGAACACGGGAGCCACAGAAAAGCGGGAGCATGTGTTAATTATGACTTACAAATCTAAGGATCCTAATCAGCAAAAAAGAAAACAAACCCTTCAACAGGAAAACATAATTCAAACTAAATAAATGCAGAGATTAGAAAGCAATAAAGGAAGAATACTAAGATCACCCTGTCTTCACATTCTTTACTTTGAAAAGAAATAAGTGAAATGTGATCCAAATGCAAGTAAGATATGTACGGAATGAAATGAAATTACCGTTGATTTCACCTTGATAGTGCCCCCTATGGAATTCAAAAGCTGCTGGCACTTTTCAAACTGCGAATTCAGCTCACCAATCTTTCATGGAAACAAACAAAACTTTTTAGAAAATCATTCAAAAGCTATGATACTAGTTTTCAATTCACAACAGAACCTTTAGTCACTATACTACTGCATAGTCCATTCATTTACTAATAAATGTAAGTTTCATTTGTCAAAAACTATGCACCTGACTTTATTTCTTTTTTATTAATTAATTTTTTCCCCACCTTAAGATTGAACCTTCATTTAGTCTATCTAGAAATAGAACCAGTAAAAGCATGAATTACGAAATTATAAAACAGTTGAACAGAAGGATAAAAAGCAAAAACAAAAACAACGAACCAGTGAGTCGGCTTGCTGATCTCTGGTCCCGTTTTCAGATACATCAGCCAATTTCTCCACCAACTGCACACAAATAAAAACCCTAAATCACCAAACATGAACAAAAATTGAGCTATTTTTTGTTTAATCCTTTGAATGAAATGGTAAATTCATACATGGAGGAGGTGAAAGTGAGAAGCAAGGGACTGATTAGGTTGCTGTTGCTGCGGTGGGGACTGCAATTGAGGGTGCTGCTGCGGTGACTGTAATTGAGGTTGCTGTGGAGAGAGTAACTGAGGTTGCTGCTGCTGCTGCTGGGGTGAGAGCAATTGGGGCTGTTGCTGGTGGAATCGAGGTTGGTGAAACTGTTGTTGTTGTTGATTAAATTGCTGTTGCTGGAGGAACAAATGGTCTTGATTGGAAGGAGTGGCGGGATTACTGTGAGACTGAATGTTGGGGATCATCGACCAGTTTCCTCCTCCTCCTCCTCCTCCAAAGTGATGATCCATTCTTACTTTCGTCTGTCTGTCTGTAATTTTGTCTCTCAGAGGAGATCAACGGAGGTGAGCTGACTTCTCACAATTGGGATTTGCCGAACCCAATTAGTATGTTTTTTAGGTTTAATAATATTTTGATAGACTACTAATGTTTTGGTAAATTACACCATTAACACAATCTTATGGGAAATTCACAATTCATGTGTATTCAACTATTCATCGCTTTTTTTTTCCCATATCTCATGTAAGATTGGTGAGCTGAATTCGCAAGTTCTATCGACCAAATAACGCAATTTTGGTTTGTTTTTTTAGCAGTGCAGCATATATATAGTTTGCTAAAAAAAAAAAAAAGGAAAATTTAGAAGAACCGGTGAAATAGATGAAAAAAAAAACGTATATGGGTGATTGGTTTGAGTGTATGTTGGATAATTTAATGGATTGATCGTCAAAACGTAATGATTGGTAGAGTGTAAGTGTACATTCTTTCATAGAGCTAGAGTGTTTTAGTTGGAGTTGGTCTTTTATATTTGAGCGGCTGCGTTTTGAAACACATCAGCTTGTGCTTTTTTTAAATAAGTTTGATTATACCTAAAATGCAACTCAAACACACATCCAATAGTCTCACCAATCGCAAGTTCTATCGGTCAAATAACGCAAATTTTGCAGGTATAGAATTAGATAAAATAGATTTATAGTTTGAAGTGTTTAAAACGTCCAACTTACTGCTCACTACCAATATACCATAGTACATAATGAGGAAAATAAAGTGTATAGCAATCTTGCAAATAATTTGAAAACTATTTCAACGTTTTGATTGGTTCATATTTAAAAAACTATATTATTTTCATTTTAGTTAAACTTTGCTTTTGCTTCGTTGAAATTTAATTAAATTCAATTCGATTCAATTCACATTTTTTTAGACGAATCAAACTGAACTTTAAAGACACAAAATGTGTTGTATAGGTCGCCTATAGTTTTGAGTTAAAATATATTTTTATTAAAAACACGTATTGTTAATGAAATACAGTAGTGTAGTATATACCTTTTGTTTATAAAAGAAAAATACTAATGCTCTTGCTTAAATATCTCGTGTTATCATTTTTTTTATTTTTTTTTTCAAAATCTCGTGTTATCATTAACACTATACTATTTGTCTGTGTATTTTTGTAATTCCCATTAACCATATCCCAACACACTGCTCAATATAGATTATAGAATTGATTTTGAAAGGTTTTCTAATATAAAAAAGGGGTTGGGTTTTTTGAACTTGTTCTAAATTTATAAAGTTCGAGCATTCCACAAGGGAGGTAAGACTGTCAAGAGTCTAGACCGACCACGCTGTGGCTGATAAAGTAGTAACAGTTAACATTGGAAAAGTAGAGTTTATACAAGTGCAAAAAAGTAACATTTCATGTTCCTCGATAAGATGATGCCATGAATCACAATCAGAAACAACTCAGTGCTGTTTTCCTCGAACACTTCCATTTCGTAGTAATACTAAGCATTGAACGATTATGCATGTCTTCAACCGAGTAGCCGATGCATCTGTCTATTACATCTGCTGTCTACATCATATGATTCATATCTAGCACCCAATATAAGCAAATCGTTGCCTGGCCCTAGTTTTAACTTAACAGACATTAAAAAACAATAAAAGACATTATGTTAGTATAAAAACTCGGAACTCAGAAACAAATCATAATCTTAGTTTCTTCCCGGGATGGGGGGAGTCATCATCATATCCCCGGGCATCATCACCCTTCTCGCCCTTCTCGCCCTTCTTCTTGGCAAGGATTTGGTTTATCTTATGCAAGTCGTTTGTGAGTTTCTGATCCCTGTTTTGTTTACGAGTCTTGCGACCATCCTGCATCTTCACACCAAACTGGAATGCAGCTTTAGGCATTGCTTCCTTCTGCTCATTGTATGTAGCCCATTCCTCTTCTGTCTCAAAGTCCCATCGGTGCAGCCGTCCCTTCGCCTGTCCAAAAGGTAAAGAGAATGTTACATATATGCCCTCTTAGTAAAACGTACATTAAATATCATACTCGCTAAAACTTTCTAAAAAGATGCATAATATGATCAAGCCATAGTTGCAAATGCCATTGCCAGCATTGCAAATAAAATGCTCACTTACTAAAAACCATAGACACTTCTACTTCCTAATTATAATGCAACTGGTAATCATAATATTTGGAAGAAGGAAAGAAAGAAGACTGCCTGTATTCATATTTTAAACTTTCATTTCTAGACTAAAGGCGGCACAATACTCACCCGTCCACCCATATCCATTTTGGATAAATCAGCTTCATCATCACTGTCAACAACCTCACGGTTGTATTCTTGGTATCCAGGATAGCATTCGGAATAACTCTCGGATATAAAGTTGGGATCTTTTTCTCGAGCATCTTTCTCCCTTAGTTGTTGAAGTCTGTAATCATCCCTCTTAAACACTGATCCCAGACCTCTATCCTTCTCTTCTTGAGTCATAAAATTTGGATCTTGTTGAGGCATAGAACCATCCTGCATGTCATAAGCCTGAAAATCTTGCTGGAGATATTGCTCTGGGTAAGCCAATTGTTCAGCATATTGGTAGCCTTGCCACTCTCCTTGGTAGTTAGCAGGTAATGCTTGCGCTTGGTAAGCATCATATCCATTCTGAACAAGAAAACGGAATAGTACTATGTAAACATGCAGGAAAGAAAGACTAAACTTACATGAAGCAAATAACGATGTTCTTTAGAAAAGAAAGTACGACAAGGAAGAACCTCCTTTTGAGTAAAGACACGCGCTAAATCTACTATATTTATTATTTAACTCACCCCTTGCTCCCAACCATGAGATAGCTCAGCCGGTGGAACTGGGCCATAGGCAGGTTCATCAAAATAAGAAGGTTTCTCTTTACGAGGGGATTCTTCCATGTCCTCTGAGATAGGACTTTGGCTCATGTCTTTACTTGGAACAGGGTAGTCTATTCCATCCCCCACAAAAATGTCATCGTCTTCTTGCCTAACAGTAGCGGTTTCCTGCGTGTCTATTGGATCTGGAAGGCCCTTCTTGGGAAGTGGCGGAGGTGGAGGCAAGACTTCCCCTTCACTTTGATTCTTGAAAGAATTAGATTTAGCTATCACCTCCCCAAATCCGTTAAAAGCAGAAAAGATTTTTCCTGTATCAGAATGCCATGCTAAAATCTGTTATTTAACATGTTTAGATATATAGGACTATACATAAGGCCTACTGGAAGTTAAATAACAAAACGTAACAGTAACCAAATCAAAAGGACAAGATAATTATAGTAATAGATGTACAGCAATAAAATTCACCAGAAAAAAAAAGTTTCAACCATCTAAATTATGTCATTATTCTATATCTCAGTAAACTATCCTGCTCTAGAGCCTCCACAAACTGCTCCACACGAGCATATATGTCATGAGCATCTTCGTAAAACTGGGATATTTCCGTTACAAACATGATTTCTTTTTTTCTATGCTCATTACAGTGACATGTGAACAACTTTAATATTGAAATTAACTAGCACATGCATATGCATGCTGAAGTACCTTTGGTTTCTTTGTCTTTTTTCTTCTTTTTCAAAACCTTTCCGGATGTTCCAAGGCGCAGGTACGACATGATTTTGGCAATTCGGTCTAAAACCGAACCATCAACACTGACAGTAACCATTTCCTGGAAAGAAAGAAAGAACGGTCAGCTTTACTTCAGAAAATAAAAAGAGCAAAGAAGAAGAAATAGAAGTACCTCAGGGACAGGACAATCAGCTTTACTTCTGTGCACAGTGGTAGGAATGTCGTGAGAAAACACATTCTCCTGGTCAATTTGTAACCCAATTTTTTGTTAGGCACAAACATCGAACAGATAGGAGGAAGATCAATGCATATATTATCACATAAATGGATATTGATTTTTTTTTTAATCCAATCAGAAACTGGAAGCTACAGATTACTTGTACAGTAGTTGTACTTCAGTCTTCAGACATAAGTAAATCTCACCATGTCAAATATAAAAGCCATTCGTCCAGGGAGGAACATCTCGTTGGTCTTGATGACAGTTTGTGGCTTGACAATACATTGGTAAACTGACTGTAGGGAAAAATATTACAGCTACATAAGAAAACAAAAACTTTAAAATCCAAAAACTCCACGCAAAAGAAAAGGTATAGATACCTTTGCTGCTGCCGTGCGGAATCTTACTGGTTGCTCATCCTTCGATACCCTGTTCACAAAATATAATTTATTAATTCATAGTATCAAGATAACTGGGTAATGTACAGGATGATTAATTAGCATCAAGGACTAATATAAGCATAGAGATAATCACATCGCATATTCCAGAAAACACGAGAAAGGAAGCATGGATCAGGTGTTTTAAATTTCCTTTAAATAAAGTTTGGCTTGACCACAACCCGCACCACTCCCCTACCAAATAAATAAATAAAATTAAAAAAATTCTTGTAGAAATGGATACAAGCTCAGCTGATTAATGCCATAAAAAAATAATACTGGGGATTCCATCCAAACTAGTAACTCCTAAACTAAGTGAATGGATTGCATTACGTGTATCAATCAAAGAGACTAATAGGTAAATAGAAGTAATACTTGTACAAAGTGAAAGAGAATGCACCCCTCACCCCTAACCGTAGGTTTTATTGTGAAGTAACACAGTCTTCCCCTCAAAGAAAATGGATCTCCAATCTATGACCAAAGGCAAACTTTTTGCAAAAGGAATTCTTCTAATGCAGATAAATTTCAGATAAAAATGTCTTCGGAAAGTTGTGAGACCAATGACTTCGTATAAGAAGCTTTTCTGGGTCATAACGACAAACACAGTTAAATCTCCATCACTAGGAAAATCATTCACCTTGATTTTCCATCAGCCTCTTCATCAGCATCCGGTTTCTTGTCAATTTCACTCCGAACTTTATTAAGCAAAGCATAATCCAGCCCTTTGACCAAATGTGTGTGCTCCACATCACCTGAATGACGCAATTATCACCTTTAAGAGACTCAACTGAAGAGCATATGTCAACTTACATATGCTTCTGGCTTATTCCTACTTAAATATGACTGGCAATATATAGCATGCGCATGTTTTTAGTTGATTAATTAATACAGAGCATTATAATGAATTAGTTTAAACCTAACATGATGAGAATTGAAAACCAAGTTCAGTATGAAATGCAAGACTGGATATAAGATGCTCAAGAACTCTAAAGTCATGGTATCATTTAGAAAGCCTCACAAACTTAAGTGAGCCAAAATCAAGTTCACAAAGACAATCCAACCCCATGGAACATGAACAGGATCTAAAGTGACACTTTCCACAATTAGATCATTCTTTCCCATAAGGTAAGAAGAAAACATAGCTTAAATGACATGGAGCAATCACCAGAGTCGTGAAACTAAAATATTACGATAAACTACATGTCAAACGAATAAACACAGTAGCACCGTAATTTGCATGCAACAATTCTCAAACAGTTAATATGTTCATCATTCCAATAACATGAAAACTTAAACCACCAACCTCCAAGGTACTTGCTCTTCTCAATCGATAACTTATGTGCATCAGCAGACCTATTCAATAGAAAAACAAATCAATTAATCAGCAAACAAACCAAAGTGTCAAACCAGCAATTCTAAAACGAAAACAAAGCCTCTAATATCTTACAGAAGGTCAACATTTCCCGGGGGAGCAACAGCATGAAACGAGGTCAATTCAGTAATCTCATAATCAGGATTTTGATCCTCCCTCCGCTCTTTTGCTCGGTCCCTGTACTTCGGCAGCTCCGGCTCCTCCGGTTTCTCCTCCTTACTGAAATTTTAACTCAAAAGCCTCAGAAAAATCAAAAAATTGAGCTGAATAATTGCATATAGAAACTCACGGAGTGTATTTATACAGGAATGAAGATTAAGAGGAATGAAAAAAGCTTTTGGAATCAATCAATTGAACAGCAAAAGTGGTATAATCTAACTTAGCTGAATGGAAGCAGTGTGAGGAATTACGTACTGGTGACGGCGAACGGTCTTCTCCTTGTGATTGCGCTTCGTCGACATTATTGGGAACGAATTTGCCGAGAAGAAGATTAACCAGCAAACTGAAATTTTGTAGTTAGATTGATTTTAGGGCTTTCAGAGGGAAATTTTACGAGCGGAAGGGAAGGGATGAAGATGGATGGAAGGATTTGGGGATTTCACCTCCGGTTGCGGAAAGTACGTATTTACCCTTGAGGTCTCTCAATATGTTCAAATGTTACAATTTTGAGCACGACATTCACTTGACTAGTTAACTTTTCTTTTTGGCACAAAAGTCTCATCATTGTTATTTCTAGGACACAATTTTACTAGTTCTATGACAAAAGTTCATAAATATAAAAAGTTCATAAATTTAACAAATTGCGAAAAAACAATCACATTTATATATTTTAAATAAATACATCGTTTATACGTAAGTATATAAATGTATAAAAATTACCACAATCATGGATATCAAAATGATTATGTAAATGTATGATTTACATTCAAGTTTTTAGTTCAGCCTAACTTCGGTTGCTCGATGCCACGGGCTGCCTGTCAAAGCGCAAACGGCGCCTCATGGTGTTGTCTGCGTCCTGGGCCGGCAGTGCCTGCAAAAACGCAGGCAACGCCCCATGGCCAAAAATTAAAAGTCCACAACATTTTATGTGAATGAATTATAAGTGTACCTAGTACAATTTGTGAAAAAAAAATGTATAAAGTTGGGTACTTATAAACTAAAAATTCCATTGAAAATCGTGAAACTTAGGTTTAAATGTGTGAAAATTTTTTAAGGAAACCAGGCAGTTAGTTGATTAGCTGGAGCACTGTATATGGAAGTTTGTTCGATCAATCGTAATTGAATTTTAAATTTGGTCAAAGTGCATATTTGCCACATTTAAAACTTGGTGAAAATTGTGCTTCAAAGTTCTCTATATTTGTGATTTGACCACTTGAAATTCTAATCATGTTATAGTAGGGTGCAAACTGTATTTAATTTGAAATTACATAAGTTGTATTAAATTTTGAATGAAATTATAGAAGTATATCATTTGTCCTTAAATTACAAATAGATTTAAATTCCCATAAAAAACCACACCAAATTTAAACTTTTAAGGGTAGGCAAATCAAACACATGCAAACTTCACTGCACTGCATACGTATTAAAATTGAAATAAACAAGAAATTGGATTGTACTAGCTAATATTATGGATCAATCTATTACTAAGTCAATTTTGAGTGGTCAAATTTACTTGTATATATGCCTAACTAATTCAAAAATGCAAATTAATATTGGTACTGTGGTAGTACAGTACATATATGTGTTCACCATGTCAAAATAATCACGTTAAGTTAAACCATTAACCACTATCCATGAATGTGAGAAGCATGTATCGTGGACCAAAGACCCTTCCTAGAAACAACAATTTAAAAACATATGTACTGCTACTATATGATTGATAATTTGATAGTGATACTACCGTGTAGACGTGTGCTCAAAACACACACAATTATTAGCTCAATTAATTCCAAAACAATAGCCTAAAACTAAATCAACCTTAATTAATCCTTAATAATCAACACTTGGATGATAAGATGACATTTTCATGCATATTTTTCAGACCTACCAAACCAAATAATCCCAAAACAACAAGAAATGATTTTTTCCATTTCACACTTCATTAATCTCAGCTGTATTTACCCGAATCTTAAAATTGACATGATAGAACCTAGCTCTTATCAATTACTCTATCATCATCCATATGTTACTATTACTACGTGTCGATCTACTGTTTGTTTTAATTGTCCTCATCTATTGACCTAAATCATTTTAATTTCTCTCTTAAATTTATTCTTTCAATCATATACCAACTAATTATTCCGGTCACTTAGAAGAACCCTCACTTTGTTTTGTTGACTTTTTATACGTTCGATTTAACCTCAAATTAATAATAATTAGTTGTGAAAAAAATTAAAAACTATATTATGAAAAATATAAGAAGTGTACTTTCATAATATATTTAAAATTATTTTATTCATGATAACTTATGATTAATTAGAGATCAAACCAAATATCAAAAAAGTCAATAAAATGAGATGGGTTCTTGAAATTATTTCACTTTCTCTTATTATTTGATGCTGATGGAGTTTATAATTTATATAGAGTATATCATTGATTTGATAGTCAATCATCAATATCAGCTGACACGTTTCCTTGATTCCATTTATTAATTTTTGTTTAATCGCTGCACCACCTTAGAAAAATCATCGGCACGATTGACATACAACTTTTCTTTATATAATTATCATGTGGGAAGAAATTCAGTTGCAACAGATAAATTTCAATTTCAGACTGTAAATTGACGTTTTCTAAACTAGTGTTTTTCTTATATTTAACTGCATGTTCCTCGTTTTATTTTTCAAATGGTAATAATTAATGTGTGACGTATTATCAATACTCCCTCCGGTCGAGAGTATTTTGGTTAAGCCTCTGTTAATTTGTCTCCGGACCATATATATGATTTGTTCATAATAACATATTTGTTCTCTTCCTTCAAAAGAAACATATTTGTTCTCTTCGCCGTATGGGTAATGGCCTATGGAGCAAGTAGTGTAAGTCAGTTAGAAGTTAGAAGTTGGAAGACCAATATATACGTAGTATATACTTCAAGTATATATTTAGGTTGATAGTGCAAATTAATTTGCAGTCCCCACATGCATTGCCTGGTTAAATTCAACAATCATAATGCAGGCCAGAACCTTTGGTTATTTGAGTGCATATCTATGTAATACTATAGTATGATTGTTATGTAATTTTATAAATTATTTTTTCGGTGTGATTTAAAATTAGTATATACGGGTTAAATATAGTTTTAAAAGGTCAATATTTTTCCCAACCGAAAAACTTGTGCAGAGATAGAGAAATAATATGTAAATTACAAATCAAGTCCATAGTTTATTATTCTTTTGTATCGTTGACTCCGTGCGTCGAACACGTAGGTTATAGACACACCTTCTCGACGTGTCTAGCACGTGTCCAAACTATTATTTATGTTATTTTAATTTTTGACACATCATGTAGCGTGTCTGACACATGTCCAAGGCTTGTCCTTGCGTCCCGCACGAACGAACACGAGAGATCCTTTCATTTAGAATGTACATTTGTTTTAGGTTCGGATATATATACTCCCTCCGTCCCAGAGCAGTTGCACCATTTGCTTTTGGACCCATAAAATAAGGAGAAGATTTAAATACTGAGTTATATTGATATGCTTTTGGACACATAAAATAAGGAGAAGATTTAAATATTGAGTTATATTGATAGTGGGTGTTGCTTTTACTTTATGGAGGATTTGTGGCCACAAAAATGTGTTGATGGAATATAAAATTATTATAACCATGTCCAATTATGGCAAATAAATGAAATGGTGCAACTCTAACGGGACGCCCAAAATGGCAAAATGGTGCAACTGTTCTGGGACGGAGGAAGTACATATTATCTTCTCTCTCTTTTTTTTTTTTTTTTTTTTTTTTTAGTTTTTTATTGGCTGCTTTTGATTTTAATTACAAGTTAATAGTCAACTATAATAATAATAATAATAATAAAGTAATTAATAAAAATATATTATAAAAAGGTCTATATTTTTATAATATAATTTTGTTAGATATTTTATTATTATAGATTGAAAATAATTTGTAGTCAAAGTCAAAAGTTAGTGACTAAAATAAAGTTAAAAGGGATCATTTATGCCAGAGTGAATCGAGTATTGGAAGAATTTAACGGGTCAAGTAGTCAAGTTAACCATGTTAGATAGGGAATGGAATCGAACGTGTACGATCTTTTTTTAGATACTATACTATTACAATTATAATGTTTGGCCTACAAATTTGAATCAATAAATCTCTAATGAATCTCAATTCAATAAGTCTCTATACAGAGCAAATAATTATCAGTTTCGGGGATCGAACCCGTGACCACTTGGATACGCGGTGTCTCAACTTGCCAATCGGCTACAAACGCTTTGACACGTGTACGATCGAATTAGGATAAAACAATATGTGTAGTGGGTTAAAAAATTTCATATTTATTTATATACAGTTACAAATGGTTTTAAGTGTATGGATTATGGGATAAATAATATGGGTAAAAGTTTTACCCAGACATAAGAAATAGGAAAGAGATTAAATTACGATTTATTTAAGTTGTATAGTAAGTTTTAAGGTTATGAAATGGGTAAAAGATTTATCGACTTTGTCGTTCATATATATTTAACCCATATAATATGAATGTCAAATGGCAACCCATTGCTAGGCCCGGCAATTTGGCCCCAATCCGCGGATTTCGACCTGATCCGAGTTCGGACCAAAAAATTCCACAGCTCATTGGTCCAATCCGATCCTGAACCGGATTGGATCGATCGGTCCGGATCCGATAAGAAAAAGCATTTCTTTGTGGAGATTTTTTTTTTTTTTGGACCTGAGCCGGACCGGACGGATCCGATCCGAAAGTTTTTGAAATTGGTCCAACATGAATCCGATCCGTACGGGTCCGGATCGGACCAATTGCTAGGCTTACCCATTGTTACTCACTTTTATAAACGAACATGTCTCATACCCTTTAAAAACAAGCGGATATTGAGAAACCCAATAAAAAAAGAGGGTATAATTCACCCTTACTTTTTTTGTTGCTTTCTTGAGTTTAATTATTCGTAGATTATCGATCTACTGCACTCATAGAGACATTATTGTGTTGGGATCAATTAGTCTATTGGTGTGAAACAACACGAATTAGAAATATATCAAGCAAGGCTTAAGAGCAAACTAGTCCACTAGTTGCTTAATCCACTAGATACGGACACACAAGATTGGACGCAATGATCACATATTGGTTCAAAGTGTTACAAAATACTTATTAAAATGAGATCTTATATTATATATAAATACCTAAAACACATATTTTGTCGACACGATCTCATCGTCATGTTGCATTTTATGACAATTTTAAAAACCTCTTACCATTCGAAAGTTATAAAGATTTTAACACTGATCAATTTGAATTTCCGAATGTGAATAACTTTCCAACTTATTGGATTAAGCGAGGTGCCAAAGGTACTCGATACACGTGAGTATGGATGGACTACACATGTGTTAACTATAAGTTACCCGTCTCTATGTATGATGACACAACTTAACTTAAGTTTACAATATAATAGTCATGGGAGGGGAGGTGTTATGTTAGAGTTCGAATTTACTCTGCATACTCGGCCCGCTATGCCCAGTCAAGGAGTTTTTTATGATTGACCAACTTATAGACCTAAGAAATCTTGCTTAGCACTGATGGTACATGCATCGGTTTGAATGTATCCGAATGTGCACTTATTGACATCTCATAACGTCTCTGCTACATATACGAGCTAGTTCTTTAAGATCCCCGGTAACTCAAGAACATAAGAGATGTTTAAAGTAGTGCAGTGTATGAAGACTGATAACATGTCCCGATACATCATATACGCCTATAAATGTGTAAAGATTTCCCCAATTTAGGAAACAATAATACTTAAAAAAACTCACACATACTGTCGTCTACGTACCAGATCTTAATTATAAGTGTTTAATTATTGATGCCAGTATAAACTAAAATATATATGGATACAAGTTGTATGAACTTCACAGAACACTATAGTTTATCGTAACCAGTTTATGTGTCCATGACTTAGATTATCATAATCAAAACTTACATGCAGTAAAACGCAATTGATTGACAAGTTTCAACAAGCATAACTTAGTTGATCACAATAAAATTCCACACACATAATCGTTCACGCACGTTCACTAATTTTAAACCTTCAATCAATCGTCGGATTACACCAACCGTCACCAATCACGCCAGCATAACTCTCTCACATGCTCAAACGGTGACCCCCATAGTTCCCCTTGTCGCATCAGATTCAATTGAAAACCATAACGATAGATCAATTTCGCATCTGACCATCTTTCATTTATATAAAAAACTCATTTGTGGTACTTGAGCCAGCAAAATCTGACTAATGGATCACATTTCCCATGGGCCTCTCCAACTCTAAGCTACACTCGTTCATACTTCACATACGGTAGCTTTCATAAGTACAAAAACAATAAATCCAAAATCCAGTGTACATTTATATGAGGTAGGTTCGTTTATAGTTTATACACTACACATACATAGTAGTATAGTACACAGGCGGGCTAGTATAGTAGTACTAACAGAAAGTCTAGGCCAAGCAACGTGTCCATACGAATGTGATACGAAATAATAATGGGTAAAAAAAGAGGCATATTCCATTTAATTTTATTTTCCCTCAAGTTGTGGTTTTGAATTTGCCTATGCAGATCCTAGCTGTCTTTCTTCCTTTCTCTATCTAAAAGTTTTCAACAAAAAATCTACGTCTGTGTCTTTCTCTCTCTACAATAATAATAAATATAATATTATTATAATAACAATAATATACTACATCAAATCATTTTCATCAAAACCAGAAAACAAACAAAACCAATGTACATCTCCTCCATACTCCAGCTTCTTCTTCTCTTTCTCATACCACCTGTTTAACATTTTGATGTTCACATTCTGTCTCGGTAGATAGCTCTCTCATCTTCTACAATTCTATGTATGTATCCATCTATGTATATTCAATTCAATTATTCGTTTCAATTTTTTGTTTTGCAGAAATCATGTGAATGGAAGAATCACGTGATTCTTCCAATTTCATTTCGTTTTTTTATTATTTTTAATTTTTTGTCTTCATGTTTTGACAGCTTCATCAGGCTTAATCTGCTGTAGCTTTGTGATTTAACTGGATTGGAATTGCTTTTGGGATTCAGAGAACGGAAGGAACAAACAAACAAGTCAAAGGTGTTTTTCATAGGGGTTTTTGGATGTGAATTTTTCTATCGGTTTGTCGTGGAATGCTCTACCTGAAGCTACCAATTGGAATTAGAATGGTGTTTGGGAGTTTGGGGAGCAAGTAAACCCAAACAGATTGTGTTTGGTTTTTTTTTTTTTCTGTTATATGCTAGACTGATTGATTCCCGAGCTTATATAGCTCGGGGATCACGATAACAAAAGGATACAAACATCAATGGCAGATTTGTTAGATAATTTACAGCAACAGCAACACATTATGGAATTCAACCAGCCGGATTCTCCCCGGCTTTCGCCTCCTCCTGAAGGTGTTATGCAGAAATTCAGACTCTATGAGACTCGATCGGTATAACCATTTTTACTTGTTTGATTGTTTTCAGTTGTTTCTTTGCAGGAGTATAAATTTATGTGATCCTTTAGCTGATTTGTGATTTTGTTGATTGAATAGAACTTGTCATGAACATTTGTTTTTCTTGCTTGGGTGATTTAGTTTCCTACTGTGGTCACTTTTCATTGAAGATGGAGTGAGTAGAGCTAGATTCAATGATGCATGATCGATGAATTTGTCGTTTTCTGTGTTTTTGGCGGCAATGCCACGTAAATGCTACTATTTATTTAACTAGAAACTGTCTAGCTGGAGATTTGGGTAACTGAAATTTGAGGTAGGGTATTACTCGTCCACGTGTTGGATATTCCGAACTAGCATGAGGGATTTTCATTTCTACGTAGACATTTGTCGTCCTAATGAGGTAAAATAATTAAAACTTGATCTGCATCAATGTTAACGTTAATCCTTGGTTCGATCTTGGTCTTGTTGAAAACCAATAAGGTCTTTTGAACATGCTGATTAGATTACAGAAATAGAACCCTCTTAGAACTTACCTTCAGATGTAGGGATGATGCCCGCATCCCCACATTCATTCTCATTAAACCTACCATTAATTTTGTCAGTGGTCTCTTTTGATTTTAAGTAACTACTTCCTGTTACTACCCTACTTCTTCCTGCAAGTCGGTTTATTTACTTATTTTGTTTGCAGAACTTCTATATGGTAGGAAGAAACAAGAGCAGAACATACTGGAAAATTTTGAAAATAGACAGATCAGAACCCTCGGAGCTTAACATTCGGGAAGATTCTACTACATATACTGGAAATGAGTGCTCTGACCTTTTGAGAAGAATACATGAGGGAAACAAGGCTACAGGCGGCCTCAAATTTATCTCTATATGTTATGGCATTGTCGGTATGCAATTAACTGCTGATTTTTTTTTTTTTTAATCGGGAAATTCGTGTAGCTTCAGTAATCTCATTACTGTTTCTTTCTTTCTCCAGGATTCATCAAGTTTCTTGGGCCATATTACATGCTCCTGATAACAAAAAGGAGGCAGATTGGTGTTATCTGCGGTCACATTGTGTATGCAATATCCAAAACTGAATTAGTACCACTGGTGAATCATTCAGTTAGATCAAGCATGGTCGAATACAGGAATGAGAACCGGTTAGTGTTTGTCTCGCTACAAAGTATTGTTTTGGGAGTGGATTTTGAGATTGAAATTTTGATTTTGGGTGAAAGTTGAGTTTTTTTTTTAATTGAAAGTTAAGGTTTTGGGTTGAGTTTTTAAAAATTGTATTTGGTACTTGGTTTTGATTTTAATAGTTTTAAGTGTAGGGATGTTGTAAGAAGGTGAGAGAGAGAGAAATAGGGATGATGTATAAAAAATGTGGTTTTCACTAGGGGTGATGTATGAAAATGTGATTTTGATACAGTGATGGGTTTTTTATGTTGGGGCAAAAATTCGGTGCCAAAGCTGGCATGTTATTTTTGGAGACAAAAATCGAAAATCATCCCCAGGAGTCCACTCCCAAACACTTGGTTAATGTGTCATTTTAAGATTGTGTGTGTTTCTCCTGATCAATTGATGCTCCAGCCCCCTTTACCACAGTTTTTAGATGTTAAAGATTTAAGTAGAGCAACTCTGAATTATGTTTGGGTTTCTCAAAAGAAAGTAACTTCTTTGTAGTGGTACTGTGTGTCAAGTAGCTGAGTGTTAGACATGCTATTTGTATTAAATGTTACTGAGATGTATTTGTTGGACAGATACAAGAAGCTCCTGTGTATGGTGGACCTTACGAAGGATTTCTACTTTAGTTACTCCTATCACGTGATGAGGAGTCTCCAGAAGAATATGTGTGATAGTGAGACGGGGCAAGTCCTGTATGAAACCATGTTTGTGTGGAACGAGTTTCTGACCCGCGGAATACGAAATATGCTTCAGAATACTATATGGACGGTGGCATTGGTGTATGGTTTCTTCAAGCAGGTGACTCTCTTCTCTAATATCAAGAGTTGTTGCTCATTATGTCACTGGTACTACATAGAAATTTCCATTTACTATCTTTGCTTTGAAGACTTTTGTTGCATATTTGAAAATTAAATATGTTTGCTATACCAATGGCGCCTGTGATCACTTAATATTGACTGTATATCACTTTTGGTTTAATGCATCCAGGCTAGAATTTCCGTATCAGGGCGAGATCTGAAGCTAACTTTAATTGCAAGACGTTCACGGCATTATGCTGGTACCAGGTCAGATTGCTAATATATATATATTTTTTTCAAATGTCCTATGTTCCCTGACTCCCCCCTTCCTTTCTCAATTGTTCTATGGAAGTATATATATCTTGTTTATGTTCCGATGATCTTATAACCCTACTGTGAAATATCCATCTGGTGGAGAATTAACAGTGACTAGGCATGTTAACATCATTTTCATGAGTAGGTATGATAATGTCATTAAGATCTCTGAATGTTCATCTTTATGGTTGTTGCAAAGTACTCCATCTGTCCTGCCGGAAACTACAAGTATATCCTTATTGGCGTCCCATTAGAAACTACAAGTCCATTTCTGGCGAACTTTTTAATACTATTCTATACAACTACTTTACATTTTAGCAATACGGAGTGAGTATGCGAACTTCGATGGCCCATGCATTAATTAGCTAAGCTGTATTCTCTGACCATTGTTCGCAATTGAGGTCCAAATTGAGATAAATAATTTCTTGAATAATCGTATAATGATACATATGACCATACCAATGTGCAGTAATGTGTCATGCAAGTTTTGATAATTGTAATAGATCTAGTTGCAAATGTACCATCTAATTTCTTTTGGGTAAATTACTCCCTATCAATAGTAGCTTATTAGTCGCAGAGTTCCTGTGTAATTTTTATTTTCTGACCATGACATGAATTCACACTTATATGGTGTAGGTATCTAAAACGTGGTGTCAACGAGAAGGGAAGAGTGGCAAATGATGTTGAAACCGAGCAGATTGTTATTGAGGATGCCCCTGAAGGGCTTCCGATCCAAGTTAGTTCTGTGGTACAAAACCGCGGGTCAATCCCATTATTCTGGTCTCAAGAAACTTCTCGCCTGAACATTAAGCCTGATATTATATGTACGTATAGCAATCCTGTAATACATATATTTGCATTAATTGACCTTCATCTTGGTAATATGTTTTCACTTGGCATAATTATTCTTTTTTTTTTTTCAGTATCAAAGAGGGACCTATCGTACCAAGCTACTAGACTTCATTTTGAGAATCTTGCCAAGAGATATGGCAATCCTATCATTATATTGAATCTAATTAAGGTAAAGGAGATCTATGCTTGTGGTTTTGACATGAGAGTTCTTGTATCTTAAAATAACTGCTTACTTGTTATAGTGCATATTGAAATTATATAAATGCAAAGAAAGTTGTTACTCCCTCCTCCCTATCTTTTTAGGCCATCTTTATATTTTTATTTCCTCGAAAATATTAATTACTTGTTATAGTGCATATTGTACTATTATTTTACTTATTGGAGTAAATAAGCTAGTCCGACAATCGACATAAATTTGAATGATTTGACCATCAAAGATGCAATTTTCTCAATCCAAGTGAAGAAACGGAAGTTGCCTAAATATTGGAAGGAGGGAATAGAAACCAAGGAAAAAAAAGACAACTGTTTGATGTTTATCAGTTTTATGAAAGAAATTATCATATAAGAAATGCCTAATGGAAACTGTTAATCAACAGACAAATGAAAAGAAGCCTAGAGAAATTATTCTTCGTCAAGAGTTTGCTAATGCCATTGAAGTCATCAATGAAGATCTACCAGAGGAGAATAAGCTAAAATTTCTGCATTGGGATTTGAATAAACATTCTCGGAGGTACTTCTCGTCTATACCTCATAATACTGTCATTTCATGCATGGATAAGATCTAACGTAGTTTTCTTTTCTCATTTTCATCAGCAAAACTTCAAATGTTTTGGTTTTGTTGGGAAAAGTTGCTGCATATGCTTTGACACTGACAGGTTTCTTTTACTGCCAAGTATCGCCTGAGCTGCTGACAGATGGGCACATTAAATGGCCTAGCTTTGAGTGAGTCTACTAATTCCATTTTGATAACCATGTTATGAATTATTTTCTAATAGTTTATTATGTTGTCTAGCCTGTAATTTCAGGTATTTTAGTGTAATAATCTCACTTTTACTGTGAAAACTGCATGTTAAGCCAGTGAGTTGGTGGTTGGATGTTGACTTATTTGGAATCATTTTGTTAAAACGATAGCAGGGCGCAAAGTAGTTCTGTTCCCAAGTTTGATTATTGTGACCTTTTTAACTGATATAATGACTGAAATCCCTTTGATTTTCTGTTCCCAAATTTGACTGAAAGTAGCCTTTGAACTGATCTCAGTGTAGCTCCTTACATAAACCATTTCATCAATAAGGAATTTAATATGGTAATATTAATAAATAAATCATAATCTCATAATTTATATGATTGCTACCTTAATACAAACTCTTGGGGAAGACTTCTTCTTCTGCTTCTTTTTTTTTATTTTATTTTATTTAAATTTTATTTTTATTTTTTGTAACTAAAAGAAAGGACGGAACACGTGTATCTTCATACATCACATTTTAATGATGTCGCATCATGTATTAATATTTTAGTGCATACATCACGATTTAAGTTCTAAACACCATTTATTAATTCATAAAATTGATGTTTGGACCTAAACATGTGATGTTTGAAGTTAAAGATGTGATTTTAAATTAAAACATGTGAACCTAAACGAGGCTCATATTTATTGAAAAAGTGATGTAAGAACCATAAAACACTGATCTGACGTCATTAAAACATGATGTGTATGGTTGAAATACATTTTTGTATCTACAACTATTTGTGTACTTATTGAACAAGTGATGTAAACACCTTAAAAACTGACGCAATATCATTAAAACATGATGTATAGTATCTTAATATCCATCTTAAGGTCTTTTGCTATAGACCGTCTCTCACAAAAGTTACTCATTGCCAAGTATCCCTGTAAATTAGTGTATAAGATGATTCCTTAAGATGGAAGCTTCCTGTGGTTGTCTGCTACAGTAATATTGCTGCTCCTGACATGGCCACACCCATCTACTTCCATGCTGATGGTGAAAAGCACAACAATGATGAGAATGAGGATTCGGATAGCTCTGATAGAAAATCTCTTGGAGGAAATAGCAACAGTAACAGTAATCCTCCTGTGAAGCCACCAATGGCCCAAAAAGGAGTGCTCCGCACCAATTGCATAGATTGTTTAGATCGCACTAATGTGGCACAATATGCTTATGGTTTGGCTGCTTTGGGGCATCAGCTGCGTGCCTTAGGAGTCACAAATTCGACAACAATAGACCTCGATGATCCCTTGGCTGAAGAATTGATGAGTTTGTACGAGAAAATGGGTGATACCCTTGCACATCAATATGGTGGTTCGGCAGCTCATAACAAGGTATTTTAATGCATGATTATTTTTTCTCTCCTCTCTTCTTTAAGCGAGTCATTATTCCGGTATGTCCAGAATTCTGACTTAGGCTTAGTGCAACAACACAAGTTATATCATGATATTATATTTTATATGGGTAATAGAGGTGGGGATGTATTATCTTTTCAGTCCAATAAATTATGCACTTGTAGAAAGCTAGACATGCAATTGTTTCATTAATCAGGCCATTGTATATCGACTCATTGACTTGGGATAATTTCTGTATGAGCTGATATGCAATTGGTGTCTGGGAAAATAACAAGGCTTCTAAAACTGATGAATGTTTATACATTGATCTCGCATATTGCTTCAAGTGCGGAAATATTTCCTCTTCATGATGTCATATGCCATAGAGCTAGTTGACAAATCTCAAGTATTAATCAGGTGCATGACTATGGGAATTGGTATTGTTTGAAATAATCTGCCGCAGTCCTTTCCTGGGTCATTTTAGTTGGAAATGTTTAGCCGTGGTCTCTAAATGGATCATCGTTGGAAGGGATAAAGGAACAAGATCTTTGTAGCAGCACTTCTTTAAACTTTATTTGAAGTGTTTATATTTAGTTGCATCTACTGACATATTTATTGTTTATTGTCACAGATCTTCTGTCAGAGGAGAGGTCAGTGGAAAGCTGCAACACAGTCCCAGGAATTTTTTCGTACTCTACAACGATATTACAGCAATGCGTACATAGATGCTGAGAAACAAAATGCGATCAATGTGTGAGTTAGTTATTACAATTTTGATATGCATTTTGTAATGTTTATTGGTAGAGATCGCTACGCTATGATGTTGGACGAGGCATTTGGGAACTTTCTATTCGTAGATTTATAAATTTACTCATCCCAAACACTGACATTACAGTGAATTTTATAATGTTCTCTTTAAAATATTTTGTTATTAAGTGTTCAAAACCCTCCTTTGAGCAGATTCTTGGGACATTTTCAACCGCAACCAGCTAAACCAGAAGTGTGGGAGCTTGGTTCGGACCAGCATTATGATGTTCGGAGGGATAGAGAGTCAAATATGGATGTAAATAGAAGGTATATCTACAGAACATCACATAAGAAGTTTTCTCGTCCGGGGTATAGTTTTCATATTATTTTTGTTCACTGATAGAAAATTTTACAAAATAAATTTGAGCATCCGCTGTCCCTTTCAGTTGATTAGTTAATCAAAGGAACCATTGATTGGTTAAAGTGAACCAAAATTGTAGTAGTGTTTCATTTGGGTTATTGATATCAATGTTAAGTTGTTCATTATTTCATTTGGGAATTTTTCGTTAGTTTTGGGTTGAAGTGACTGTTATTGTAATAAAAAAGAATAATCTGGAATATTATTACAGATTCAAACCTGTGACTGTGTAAAGTAATATCAAGGAATATACATACTAAGTAGGTAGGCTTCAACAGGGATTCAAAATGTGTTTTCGGGCTATGTTGTGTCAGATTTACTAATTGGCCACATGCAGATGATTTGATTGGCATGCAGTTCCATATGTCCATTAATGTTCTTCTGAGAATGTGAAGATTTCTTTCGTTTTGCAAACTGCTTATCAGGTACTCATACATGTTTACACTTTATTTGATCTGTTTAGGTCACCTTTCAGAAGATCATGGTCAGATGGGAACATTCTTCGTGAGAGTCAGTCACCTACATCTGCCTCAGACATCCTTAAGGGTGCTTCTAGTGCTGAACTCACCAGCGAGTCCAGAGAAGGAAACAAAATGCTTTCTGAGTTGACAGAAGATATATCAACTTCTGAAAACGAGTTGTCGGATTCAAGGTGATTTGCTTTTCAAACTAGAGTAATAATTTACGAGTTATTTAAATTTAATTCATCGAATGCGATACAGTAGTATGAAACCAACCTTAGCTGGCTGAAGGGTTACACTGAAAGGAACTCCCGTTTTTCCTCTCCTTGATCTTGAAAAGATGGAAAACAAAGGGAGTCATATTTTCATATTGATGGAGTTTTAGTGCTAGTCGAATGGAAATTGAATCTTCTACTTGTCCATTCTACCATATGGGAATGTATCAGCTTTAAGTGGGTAGGATAAGGGTTAAGAACCAGTTGAGCTAAGATTCATGTTGCCTTAGACCCGAACTCAGAATAGATCTGTCCATCTAGTTACATTCTTGTAGTATTCTGTTTCTTCCTACGCCCTGAACTGTTGAATCCCACGATCTCCATGGATAATCGAAACTATCCCTGGTTAAACTGGCAGCACTCTCTTTGCCCCCCCCCCCCCGGTGATCTAGGATGCCATAGGTTCAATAACGTTATAGTATACTGAGGGTTGACACCGACATCATTGTGTTGCCCTCCTGATCGGCCAAGGTGCAACAGTACTTCACACTGATCGTATTGCCAAAATGATCTGAACAACCTTTTACATATACAATTTATTGTAGTTTAATGTTCTTCTGTCACCCACAGTTATGAAGTCCGCAGTGTATGAACTTGATAATATCGGATGACTTCAGTTTCAGTATCACCTGAAATATTTTATGCAAAACTTGACTAGTAAAGAATTATTATCTAAGATCTTATTCTATTGCCTTATTTGTTTTATCTTTATTTTCTGCAGATGTATCCCTACAGTTCCTACAAGAGAGCTTTTTGCAGAAATGCGAAGACATAGATTATTGGAACATGAAAACCGTGACAGAATTGATTGCTCAAACTTTGTTGACATAGATTGGATTTCTTCCTCCGGGAATTCATGTGAAGAAGAGTTCTTGGAAAGGTACTGCTCGGACATTCTTTTCATTATTTATTTTGATAAATAGATTTCATTTCTCCCTTTTTGTCTGTGTAATGTATGTTGTAAAAACCAGAACCTTCTTGTCTCTGACTCTGTACTCATGGTCATTGTAGCTCCTCGTTTTGCTAGGTTTACTTTTTCCCATCGAGCCTTTTTTTTTTTTTTTTTTGCTGCATCTTCCAACTATGTTTCTGTTTGAGCTCACCATTGCATCTCCTTTTTCTTGGTTCTTGTATGTGATATTACTAGGCAGTAGCACAGTGAGAAAGTTTTAATTGAACATACAATTACAAGCGTCCTTATATTTTCGTTTTTTTGTCCCATGCCCATCTAGCTTCACACTGAGTTCAACACTTCAACTTGCGTTCATTTATTATTTGGTCAAGTCAATACCTGATCCTGTTTCATTTTATTTACAATTACCCGGCTTCCACTGCCTTTGTTGTCGTCGTTGAAAAAACACGCATGTGCTGCTATTTAAGTCTTACTTCTAAAATCTTGATGCAATGATATAGTTTTCCTTGCTAGTCAATGAAGGTGCACAATCTGCATCTTTCTAGACTCACTGTATCAGTTACAATGTCTGGCTTCACATACCTTGTGGGTTTCTTAGTTTAATCCAGTGTGTTGTATTGCAACGATAGTTGGTGTTCTAATATTCTAAGATATTTTTTCTTTCGAGATTCTAATGAATGCTGCCTGATTAGATTTGGTAATAATTGTGTTTGATTGTGGGTTTTAATTTTTTTTTATTTGTTGGATGTTTGATTGGAGATCTGACTGATGTTATGAACGGTTTTCATTTGCAATGATCGGTACAAGGTAATGGTTGAAGTTTAATTTTGGAGTCAGGAGAAAAGTACGTGGGTGGGTAGGTGTCTAAGTTTTGTTTGGTTAATGTGCATGAAACTGGAAAATAATTTTGTTTAGTCAGTGTAGTGGATTGGTAGGTTTGAAATCATGTCAAGGTTACCAAGAAAAATGATATGGTATTTTGGTCAACATGAGAATCTTAACCAATCTAGACAGCCTGGAGCTGTATAAATTTGGTGAATTATGGCTTGCGAAATTTAGTGAAGATAAAAACATAAATGTTTGGTGGAAAGTAGAGATTGCAGCACTAATGCCTGAAGGTTTATCTTCTTTGCCGAAGCTAACATATCTGCCTTTTCTATGCTCAGGTCACTGCCATCAGGGTCTTCTATTGCGGTACTGTCATCTGAAAATGTCATAAATGAAATGGCTGGGGAAGCACAAACAATTGAATGTGGATCTAGCATGAGGGTTAGTACCATGGCCAACCATCTTTTTTAATCCGATGAATGCATATTCAAGTGCATTATATTGAAGCATGCCTAAAACTACTAGTTAAGAGCCATATCTGACAAGTGACAATGGATGGGGCACCGTACTTCTTTTGAAATTTTGTTTTCATAAAAAAGAAATCCCAATATTTGCCATAATCTAAGTACTATTACCAGTTTATCAGGAGAGATAAATGCTGCTTTTAGCTGTTCAATTAGAAGTTTGTTTCCCACAGGAGCAATTGCATTACGTTTTACATAAATAGTTCGTAGTACAAAATATATGATTGGTAGATCACAGATTGTAGGAAATTATTTCTTGTTATAGTTGTTTCATTACTGATAATGTCTGTATTTGTAGGGAAGAGAGCATACTGGAACTGACTTGTCTGAGGAAGCTCTTGGTTATGAAGTTCCTGAGGAGTTCTCTGATAGTTTTGTTCGCTGGGTTACTTCAGGGGAAACACTCTGCCATTGAAGAGCTTAGTTCATTGGTGCTGTTTGGACGGAAGTTCTGACATCCTCATGTTCAACGCCTGCGGTTATATTACCTGATGAATTGAAGAAGTTCAATCGTGAAAATTATAAATTATTAGTGCTTTATAGGTTACAGAACTACAGCTTAAAAAATTCTTTCCCATAGATCTTGTTTTTCTTTATGTCCTGGTTTTAAATCTTAGTTTTCATTTTCATATACATGACTTAGTTATATCGGTTTGTGGTGGTCATATTTTGTAAATATATATAACTAGAAGTACAAGCCTGTGATGTGTACTCTTGTAGTGCTAGGTCATCATTGATTCTTTACATTTACTTGTGGTTGAAACTTAGTGAAAACGATCACCATTTGACGGTTTGTTTCTGAACACAAGCCGTATTTACGGTCCAGTGATCATGGTCTTCCTTTGGCATTGTGTTGAGATAGGAAAGTAAGGACTTAAATAGGCCATAGGTAGATTGGATTGGAATGGCATTGGGACAGTCCACTAGAGGGCTATACTTTGTTAGTTGGCGGGCCGATTTTGTTATGTATATGCTCATTGTGGGCTCTGCTGTGTAGGTGTGTGAGTTCTTGTGTTACCTTTGTCCTTGATAGATGTACTTCGAAGCTTACTCCTACTTGGAGCAGTTCCAAAAGAAGAAAAGCTTAGATTTTGGAGAAGCGCCAATAAGCTGCATTTGAGCTTATGTAGTTTCATGACTTACATCTAGGGGTGAGCATTATTGGTTCCGATCCGGACTTGGATATATTACAATTTGGTAATCAGTCTAGACTTTTTAGGGATCATGGGTTTCGGTCCGGTCCAAATTTGTTATTTTTACGGTTTCGACTGTAACCAAGTAAATTATTTTTGAAAAAAATATATGATGCTCCATTTATTATCTCCGACAGCCACCGGTGCCGCCAACCACCCATCTCCGCACCCCACGAGTTCACCACCACCTAGCACCGCCCCCACAATGGCCCCTCACGCTCACCATCAACCACACATCACACTCACACCTACCTATATCCGTCCCTCTCTCCGCGAGCACAAGTGCAACCCGCAACCATATGCCCCCCATGTTACAGAAACACCTGAGGCTATCAGCATAATGGCCCTGATCAACTTCCCAATCTGTCTCTAGTTTTTGAAACATAGTACTGATAGTATAGTATCTAACTGTTACGATACATCGGGTGAATGGATGAAAGTGCCCAGTAAAAGCCAATTGAAGTTGAGGAATATTGAAAGAATATCCTAACTAGAGACAGAATTAGTTGCAACTTTTTCATATTTAAGAAACTTTAGATGGATAGATCATGGATGGATTGTAAAGAAAGTCAAAAGTTATCATCCTAGTGGTAATGACTACACTAGTTGCGAAGTGACATTTTGCCTTGTGCAGGAAAAAACTTCATCAAATTCTATGAATATACAAATAGGTCCTCCGTACATGCACATGAATAAACTGTAGTCAAACCATCAAACTGAACCACCGTTTTAACAATGTCATAGTAGAAGACAGACCAGCGACAATGAATGTGCAAAATCTTCAATTGGACAAAACCTTGTTACTTGCTTTAATTAAAAAAAAAAAAAGGGTTACCAGTACTATAGTACTTTTCTTCAAGTTAAATATAATTATGATTGGATAATGCTGCCTCACTTATCACTAATCCATATCCTAATTTGGGGACACTACTTTTCATTCGTGAAGATGCAATTAGGGGAAACGACCTAGAGAGAAATTAAGCAGTAGTATTATGTGAGTTGGAAACTTGGAATATCTCAATATCATGATGGGAGTTTTAGAACTATGAAAAGTTGTATGGAGAAGCATGAAGAAAACCCTTCTCCAATAAAGACAATTATTTTTTGACATCACAATCTTATTAGATTCAAAAGAAAACTCCACTTTTGCCTAATAAAGCTACATAAATTAATTCTGCTGTAATAGCACATGCATCACATCCTAATAAAGCTCTAAAAGTCTTATCAGATGAGAGTATAAGGAGAACTTTTCATTTTCCAATAATCGAGAATCAACGGATAAATGTACCTTTCACCATTGGAGTGTAGGAGGTAATGCGTTTATATGCACAAATGTGTCTGTTAGCCCCTGAGTCCACCACCCAACTTTTAACATCAGGTACAAGGTAGGTTTGACAAATACAATATGTTTGTATTGTAGATATTTTCTGTACCATCAAAATAACCCAAAAAACCATAGAAGTACTTTTTGGAATAGTGCTCGAAACTTGTGAGAATAACTAATGATATGAGAGAAAACTTGATAAAGTGTAACCACTTGTTTGCATCAATTTAAAAACATGGGGAGTAATCATTTAAATGTTGGCCTGTCGGGGTAAACATGTAAATGCAAACCAGCTCAAGAAGTTAACCAGTACAAGTTGTGTAATTATACACATTTTTTAAAGTATTACTCCGTATTCATCAAGTGAGCGAACATCTTATTAGAATTAAATGCACTCATCGATTTAACAACATAGTCAAGGAATCAGTATAAAATTAACTATGAAATGCCCAAGTATCGTATGTTATAGAATTGAGAAAGCGTGGTAGTGGTTGAAGAATAGAAAGAAAGTGATCAACTTTCTTCTATCATCCAACGTTCTGTTCACTTAATTAAGTATTAATATATGTTTAGTAAAAAACAAACCATTATCAACTCCCTCAATTTAGTTGCTTAACTTATTCCTTGGATCAGTGACCTTGAAAAAGTAATGAGGCTATATCTAGTAAATATAGCCATGCCAAGTTGAAAATGAATTTGTTTACTTCAAGTAAAACAAGGGACATAGCAAATAAGAAGTCAAAATATTTTGTTTAATTTATCTTCATGTTGAATATTCCAACAATATTATCCTAATTGAGTAAGTTAGTGGAAAATTTCATAAGAGAAGTACATCTGACATGACACCAGTGGCGAATCTAGGACGGTATTTCGCGGGATCAAAAATCTAAGACTGTATTGGGGGGGGGGGTTTCAAGTTAAGTTTGTATAGTTTTTTCTTTAATAAAGAGAAAATAATAAGAATGAGAAAAATATTAAAAATGGGAGAGAAGTGTGAAAGAAATCGTGAATTTAGAGTGGAAAACGAAAGAGATAAGAATAATAAATGGTGAATTTAAAGTGAAAAACCAAAGAGATAAGAATAATAATAAAAAAAAGTATTCAAAACGAGAAGAGAATTGTAGAAATATGATAAAAACACCACAATGTTAAAGAGATGTATTGAACCAGGCGACCAACTATATAAAAGATGGTCACTTCAGCCATTGCAACAAAACAATTTTATAGATTAACAGTGTTATACATTACGTAGTATTAAATATCTCGGATCTCGGGGGGTCAATTGACCGCTCTTGACCCCCTTGGATCCGCCAGTGCATGACACCTTATTATATGGTATACGGTTCGATCATATATAGAACCTATGTTTAGTAGATGCATCACACTAGAATACTAGATACATCCCCGATATCTAGTACACTAATTTTGAGCGCATTATGCAGCTCGTGAGTTGTGATAGAATCGAAATAGGGTTTATTACTAGCTAGAAAATACGCTATAGCTAGTCGTCTTTTTTTAGGCTCGTCTGTTTTGATGATCGGTTTTATGAATATGTACGTATGAGGAGACTCGATTTGAAGAGTATTACTAAAACCCGGATGAGGTGAATTTTACCGGTTTACGATTTGTTTAAAATAATATTAAAAAGTAAAATGAAGAAGGAGAAAAAAAGACGTGAAAGAAAAGTACATGTAATGCAATTTGCAACAGCAAAAGGAGTTAAAATGGAAAAAGGAAAGTTTTTTTTTTTCGAATCTTATTCTCCTGCTTAATATTCCTTCTAAGTTCTAACTGTACCACTTGAAGTCTTGAACTATATATAGAAACATCTCGAATCTTCATAGGCTAAACAAAAACATATGTCTTGGTCATAATTTGTGGGGAATAGTTCGTCTTATTAGTGCACATAAATAAATTAATAAAAGCGGAAAATAGTTCTCTCTTGAATTTTAATATCTAAAAGGAAAATCAATGTGAATTAATTGATTCCACATGACCAACACCAGTTTACAAACGTAAGACTAAGACTGATCCCTGCATATATCGTGTACAATAATATATACGATTAGGGGTGTGCATGGATTGGATCGGATCTGATCCAAATGTGATCAATTAAAAAACGATCCAAAAACTTCGGATTGATTAACAAAAAATTAAATCAAATTAGTCCGATCCGGACTGATTAATCCGAAAATATGGATTTAAACAACGGAATCCGGTACCTCTAAAGTGATGGAGAAGAAAGAATAAAAAGAACAAAAGAAAAAAAGAAAAGAAAAAGAGAAGGATTAATTTGCAAAAATTTGCAAAGAGAACAAATTTTTGCTAAGGCCAATATCTGGATGTTTGGGAAGAGAATAAGGTAATTGATTATCATCATTAATTACATCTACTCACTAATATCCAATCTATGGGGTTCATTATGAGAAGGAATTTCACTGTGAGTACCGAAAATTAACAATCTGAATTTGAAATAAGTAGTGCATCCAAAGTAAGTGGGAAGAGACCAACATAGACAAACTGGCGGACGTCAGAGTGGTGGTATAAATAAAATCAGGTGGCAGCTTGGTTTTGTTTACGCGGCAAAAGGACACCCAAATACCCCCAAATTCAGGCAGACGTTACGAAACTCACCCTGAATTCGAAGCCTAACATATGAAATCCATGTCACGAAGAAGAAAATTAAAAATAATAGATTTATTAATTTTTCTTAATTAATCTTATCCAGAAGCATCAGCATGTTATAGCTTTAGAGTAAATTCCTTGAACCACATTTACAATTTCACATGTGACCCATTCTAATTCATCAACACAACAACTTAGTCAAACAGTTGCAGAATCCCATTTGAAATTTAAAAAAAATAAAAATTCATGAAAGTAGAACTACTGTTGAAAGTATAGATAATTAAAGTGGATAAATTCTCTTAATCAAGCATTATGGGCCCACTGTTTTACCCATGTAGGATTATTAAAAAAGCCTCAAATTCATGGAAAGAAGGTGGTTTTGTGTGAGCAAAGAGCACTAGTAGTGACGATTAAAGAAACAGAAATTTCATTTTTCACAGAATCCAAAAGAGCACAGACAGGTTATCATAATTACAAAGACACAAAACCGTTTGTTCTAGAGTTAGTGGTTTTGAGAATATATGGCTTCTACTTTCTGTATTACTACTTCCTGTTTGTGCTATATATAGGCCTTTCTGGGTTTTGCATTCTTCACACTCATTCATTTCTCTTCTCTACTATATACATATATCCCGTGTTGCGTTTCTCTTCTTATTCTTCTCTTGCTCATTGGCTCTCACTCGTGATCTGTGCTCTCATTGGTTGTTTTCATCAAGCTGCTGCTGTTTATTTGAGGTATAAATAAATTTTAATCTATTCTTCACTTTATTTTCAAGAATGGATATTCATATTCTTTTTGTGACTAATGATCTTCTTGTACTTATCTTTCCTGTAATTGCTAGTAGTTGGTATGGTAATTTTCTGGTTTTTACTTTTAATGGAATTTGTAAATTTAGGATTCTAAGAGATTTTTCTTTTACTAGCTCATTCTAGACGGATCTCTAAGTAATACTTGAAAATAAAAACCCCGCTAAATTTTCAGTACCAGATGAGCTGGGCCATAGATGAGTTTGCCTAAAGGTTCTGTCTTTTGTTATGTTGCAATCATCAATGATCAAAGTGGGAAAAGCTTTGTTTGTTTTTATATTTTACTTAATTATTCTGTAAGTGCAATTTTGGTGGACACTGTTTTTTCCTTATAAAAAATGATAGTAGCAAATTCTTATGGAAAGGACTTTCTTTTCTTGGATGTTACACAAATTTTTAGTTATAGCAGAGGATCAGGACAATATCTGGGTTTGATTTACTTTCCTAAAGAGTTGATGATGAAATTTTGTAGTGTAAATCTGTAATGAAACTATGAAAGGCAATGTCTTTGTTTAGGACCATAAGACTGGCAATATGGAATAAGTGCTTGCCTTATGGACTTATGGTGCATGTATGACACATTGAACTTAATGGATTGTATTAGGCCATGTGTAATGTTCTTGTTTTACACGGAATTGTATTCCCTATTTGTTATTCTTGCGTATCAAGTCTAATTAATATGGCGACCATTGTGTAGTACCTTGACGTCTTTGTGTTTGAATTTCATACAACTTCTAGAGCTTAGTATAAATTCCGGTCAATTCTAAGCCACCTTTCTAAACCATATCCATTTCTTCTACTAACTCTTGCTAGTCTAACAGTTGAAATTTGCCGAGATCTTGTTGTCTGACTGATCCGATGGCTACGAAGACGGAACGTGTGCTGAACGGGGTTCATACGCTGCGTGAACGCTTGGATTCCACCCTTGCTGCGAATCGCAACGATGTTTTGTCTTTTTTGGCTAGGTGCAGTATTGTTCAGTATAGTTAATATACTAGTCTTTGTTTTAAAGTTTGTCATTGTGTACCAATGGATTGATCAATCTGGTTGATGCAGAATTGAAGGCCATGGAAAAGGCATTCTGAAGAAACACCAGCTTCTAGCTGAGTTTGAGGCTATTGCTGACAAGGCAAAGCTCAAGGATCATGCTTTCCATGATATCCTCAAAAGCACTCAGGTAAAAGCATCAGTTCACCAAATGCATGTGTGTTTATTTTCCTTTTTTCTGTAGTGTTGTTTTGCAATTTTTCGGTTTTTTTATTTGTATAGGAAGCAATTGTTCTGCCTCCATGGGTTGCACTGGCTATTCGTCTGAGGCCTGGCGTTTGGGAATACGTTCGGGTCAATGTGAACGCATTGGTAGTCGAAGAACTTACTGTGCCTGAATTTCTTCAGTTCAAAGAAGAGCTCGTGAATGGAGTGTACGTTACGAAAGATGAAGTTATTACTATGTTTTTTATGCCAGATTTCTGTATATTTATCTTGTTGTGTTGGTCTTTTTGGTGCAGTGCTAATGGCAACTTTGTTCTTGAGTTGGATTTTGAACCATTCACAGCTTCTTTCCCCAAGCCGACTCTCACCAAATCCATCGGAAATGGAGTCGAGTTCCTCAACAGGCACCTCTCTGCCAAAATGTTTCATGACAAGGAGAGCATGACTCCTCTGCTCGATTTCCTTCGTGCACATGAGCACAAGGGAAAGGTGAATACTTCATTTCTAGAAACTTCTTATTCATGTAATTTGTTATGTAAGTGCTTATATGATCTGCTTTTGTTGGGCAGACGATAATGCTGAACGAGAGGATCCAAAACCTGAATACTCTGCAAGCTGTTCTGAGGAAGGCAGAAGAGTATCTCTCAACACTTCCTCCAGAGACACCCTATGATGAGTTCGAATTCAAATTTCAAGAGATCGGACTGGAGAGAGGGTGGGGTAACAATGCAGAACGTGTGCTGGACATGATCTCGATGCTTTTAGGCCTTCTTGAGGCTCCTGACTCGTGCACTCTCCAAAAATTCCTTGGCAGAATCCCGATGGTTTTCAATGTTGTCATTCTCTCCCCTCATGGCTACTTTGCTCAAGAGAATGTCTTGGGTTATCCTGATACCGGTGGCCAGGTAAACATAATTAGTTAAAAAAAGATATTATACATTGTGGTTGTCCTTTATCGCATTTCCTGAGCATTGCTGATTTACTTTTCAGGTTGTGTATATTTTGGACCAAGTTCCGGCCCTGGAGCGCGAGATGCTAAAACGTATAAAGGAACAAGGACTTGATATCAAGCCTCGCATTCTTATTGTCACTAGATTGCTACCAGATGCAGTTGGAACCACTTGTGGCCAGAGGCTTGAGAAAGTGTTTGGAGCTGAGCACTCGCATATTCTTAGAGTCCCTTTCAGAACTGAAAAAGGGATTGTTCGTAAATGGATCTCCCGATTTGAGGTTTGGCCATACATGGAAACTTTCACTGAGGTGAGATGCACGGGCCTTTTTCTACCTATTTTTCCGTTTCACTTCCATTGTTTCAATACTGAATTATGTATGCCGTGTTCATTAGGACATTTCGAAAGAAATTACTGCTGAATTGAAGGCCAAGCCAGACTTGATTATCGGTAACTATAGTGAGGGCAACCTTGCAGCCTCCTTGCTTGCTCACAAGATGGGAGTGACACAGGTACTTGTGTTGTGTCTTATACATCAAAATGAGACTTTTAGATGAGTAACAATGTCTTTATAGTTATTTGTTAACTGTAAAAACTAATGTTTGTGAATATCTTCAACAGTGTACCATTGCTCATGCTCTGGAGAAAACGAAGTATCCCGATTCTGACATTTATGTGAAAAATTTCGACGAGAAGTATCACTTCTCATGCCAGTTCACAGCTGATCTGTATGCAATGAATCATACTGATTTCATCATCACTAGCACATTTCAAGAAATTGCTGGAAGGTTGAATTTTATTACTTGATCAAACATGATTTACAGAACCAGCATGTTTATTGGTAGAAACTATTTTTTTTCAACTTTTACCATGTTTTCAGCAAGGATACTGTTGGGCAGTACGAGAGCCACAATGCGTTCACAATGCCTGGACTGTACCGAGTTGTCCATGGAATTGATGTCTTTGACCCCAAATTCAACATTGTCTCTCCTGGAGCTGATACCAACGTATACTTCCCGTACACAGAGACGGAACGAAGGCTGACAAAGTTCCATCCTGAAATTGAAGAGCTGCTTTTCAGCGATGTTGAAAATGAGGAGCATCTGTAAGTCTGTGCACATTTATTTATTTTATAGCTGCAATTCATGTTCACAACTTCAGATGAATCTAACTACAGATAGAACTCTAATCTCGGAATGTGCTTAGGTTTGGTAAAGATTAGAAACATTCCAAGATTTCAAAACAATTTGGAAACTTATGCAATTGAACTAAAGAGAGTTTCTGTAAACTACAAATACAGAATCACCCTTTGTTTTTTATTCAGTTAGCTTCCAATTAGGATGATCTGAACTTGTTTAGTCCATGATTCTGAAAAATGGATATTTGTTACAGATGTGTGCTCAAAGACAAGAAGAAGCCAATCCTGTTCACCATGGCGAGATTGGACAATGTGAAGAACTTGACAGGACTGGTAGAGTTGTACGCCAAGAATCCAAAGCTGAGGGAACTGGCTAACCTGGTTGTAGTTGGTGGTGACAGAAGAAAAGAGTCCAAAGATTTGGAAGAACAGGCTGAGATGAAGAAAATGTATAGCCTTATCGAAACCTACAAGCTGAATGGCCAATTCAGATGGATTTCTTCCCAAATGAACCGTGTGAGGAATGGTGAGCTCTACCGTTGCATTGCTGACACAAAAGGTGTATTCGTGCAACCTGCATTCTATGAGGCATTCGGTCTCACAGTTGTCGAAGCCATGACCTGTGGGTTACCTACTTTTGCTACTCTCCATGGTGGCCCAGCTGAGATCATTGTCCACGGAAAGTCTGGTTTCCACATTGATCCATACAACGGTGACCAAGTCTCTGAGCTTCTTGTTGATTTCTTCAACAAGTGCCAGAAGGACCCATCTTACTGGGATACCATTTCTGCAGGCGGCCTGAAACGTATTGAGGAGAAGTAAGAACAACTTGCACATTTGAACATGTATTTTTTTCACTGACTTTCATCAGGCACTGATCTTTTGTGGCTTTATGTTATGCAGGTATACATGGCAGATCTACTCAGACAGGCTACTGACTCTAGCAGGTGTGTATGGCTTCTGGAAGTATGTATCCAAGCTAGATCGTCGTGAGATCCGTCGCTATCTTGAGATGTTCTATGCACTCAAGTTCCGCAAATTGGTAAGTTTCCATATCCTTGCTTGCAATAGAAACTATCAAAGTTCAAACTTTTATACGATGAGATCCGGTGTTGAATGCGTACTGCCTTGTCTTTCCATGTTCAGGCTGACGCTGTTCCAAGAGCTGTGGAGTAAAACAAAGCATGAAGGAGATCAAGTGTAACTAGGCAATAAAGATTGTGGTCTGTGAGAGATTTCTGTGTTTTTAGTTCAATTTTCTGCGTCTTTGCCATTAGAATTGCTTATTCGGCTATAATGTAATCTTCCTAAGCTCTCTGTATTTCATCTTCTTCTGAATAAACAGTTCTGTATCTTTCGCTATATATTCCAACAATGCAAATTCTGTATCCGAGTAAGTAGTTTTATGCTGTGAGTATAAATAAAGATGTCTAGAGTATTTTTCTGTTCACTTGCCACAATTTTCTATAACAGCATTGTGTTTGTGAACTCTGTACATTCAGTTTATCTTATGCATTGCATTGAGTACATTCTACCTGAATTGGGCAGCAAATTAAGCTGTTACAACTGCGCCAAATTCCTCTAGAGTCCTTGAAACAACTTATAATTTGCAGTCATATCCCTCAGAGTTACTGCAGAATTGATCAGAGCCGTGAGAAAGGAATATCGACACTGGGCAAGTTTCTAGCAGAGTTCGTGGCTGTTTGCCAATCCGAAATTGCTAAACTGGGGATTCTGCCTTCAAAGATGTCCTCAAGTCCACACAGGTAATGTTAGATCACCAAAATGCTAGTGTTTTGCAAAAGTTCAAGCTTCTGTATGAAACTTAAGTGCTGACAGCGTACCCTGTTTCCTGTGTTTAGGCTGAAGCCGTTCCACGAACCGTTGAAGCAGATAAGCTCTCTACTCTTCCTTTTCTAGCTGTATTTCTGTTTAATGAAGGGCCATTGGGCTTCAAAGTAAAATTACTCTCTTTTTCGCATTTCCTGTCTAATCCTGAAAGCAGACGGTAAATATGGAGAAATAAATCACATTTTTCCTCTAGTCTACATCTTGACTGAGGAGAAATGATGCATTAATTCAACTTAGTGTAACAATTTGTCCAAAATCATGTAAAGGAACAAAGATGCTAATTTTCATCCTCAATGATACTCAAATCCAGATTGGTCATGATAACAAATGAGTTCAAATGTGGTAAATGGTAATGATAACAAAATGAGTCCCTGTTAGGAGTACAAATTATGTCATGATAACTGCGAGAATCCTGTACAATTGATATGTCATAGGGCGACAATTAATTCATCATGTTCAATAGAACATAGACAGATCTGTTTGTTCACAAACAAGGGCAACTACTTGAATCTTCCTTCATAAAAACAGAGGAATAACAAAACTGAAAGAGAATGCTACATTTCTCAAGAGACCCTACTTTACACCGCTACGATAAGTCCTAATCTCTAGTCATCGACGCTGCTACGGGATCACTCCCGAACTGATACTGATTTTGGAGCTGCAATATTATGAGATTTGTCAACCATAAGTCTCACATTAAAAGGGTAAATGGAACACTTGAACCCTAACAGAGACAGATTAAATAACAAACCTGTTAATAGAGATAAAACAAACATGCGGCTTAAACACATAATTTGGATTGTCAATATTTTCATTTTAGCATTCATACTCAGTGATCAATCCAAACCAACAGGGGTGTTAAAATACAGTTGTAAAATATGACATTCATATATCATGCCAATATGGTAATAACCGAAGAAATAAAAATATGTATCAGGCCAATTATTCCTCTCAAGAAAGCACATTATCAAGGCTGTAGGATATGGTGTACATATATTATGCCAATACTCTTCTAAGGAGTAAAAGAAAGAAAATATGCATCATGCCAATAGGCCAATACTTGTCAGTTCTCAGGAATGCACATATACCAAAGAAGAACATTGGAATAAGAACTTAACCTGAGCTGCTTCCAGCTTGTTCTTTCTGATCATTTTCCATGCACTGGAGAAGATACTTAAAGGTCTCGATCTCACATGGTATCGTTAGACCGCCACGATGATCAAATCCATACTCCTCCTCAGCCTTTTCTAGCAGTACCTTGAAAAGTGGATTACTAAGATAGCAAGTGGGGATTATGAACCTCCGGAGCTCTGGGCCAACATAGACAGCAAGGTAACCTTTTGGGACATCAGATGGTGACTCAGGGCTGTTACAACTATCATCATCCGAGTCATAATAGGAATTTGACCTCATTATCCTCCGACTAACATCCGGTGAAATGCCACCGCGTCCATAATTGGACACAGAGCTACGTGAAGGAATGGGACTACAGCTACCCCTTGGTCCAAACGTAACAGCTTGCCATTTCTGCAGGAACCCCTTGAGCCTAACAATTTGTCTAATACCTGTCACTTTACCTCCTCTATTTTCCTCCATTGCACAGAATAGCAGAGGTGAATCTTTGAGGCTTTTCAGGTTTTTTCTTTTTTCTTTTTCAGCACTGCAATTTATAAATCCATGCAGAGCATTCAGATAAAAAGCAGATTATATATTCCAGTTTGGTCATTAGTTAGCCTAGAAAATAATCAGTATATAACCCAAGCACAAACCTCGAGTGATTACTTCTTATGTGAATGGACATCAATGAAAGACTCAATTAGACAATGCTTTTGAATTAAAATCCCATCTGTTCTCTTCTCTGTCACCTTTAATGCTAAGCATTTCTCTTTTGCATAATTGCTCCATATGATATGGCCCTCACTTCACATGGAGCTTGATTTATAACAAAAGTTAAGTACTAGTACTCCATATTTAACTAAAACTACTGGTGATCAATTATTACAATTAAAACAGGCCACAACTCCTTTTCTACTTTATCAAGTCTAAAAGCAACATCCACTACCATGCTAATCAACCACACGATCACGCGCTTTCTCAAACACCTTATCTACTAATCAATCACCGTAATTTTCTCCCGCAAATCACTCCTTTTACGTCATCGTTTTACTCCGAAAAATTCAAAATGAAACTGACAACCTAACCGTAAAACTCATCAAATCTCCAACAGAGTCTGTGAACAGATTCGATCAAGCATGATTTAACACAACCTAATTCTAAAATCAGGTGCCGAATCGGAAACAAGAGATCTGATCATCTGAAAATCCGGAACAAGCACGACAAAAATAAGCTAGAGACTCGATTAACCTAACAATGACGATCCGATTGAAGAAAGCGATCATGCATTTCAACAAAAAGGCAACGATCGATAACACAATACATGCAAAATATAAACAGAATCAATTGCAGCGAAAACAAAATTGATGAGGTACTGAATCGATAAAATGCATGCAATACCAGATATCGGCGGGGCGGGAGGTGGCGCGGTGGTGGTTTAGCAAGCAGTAGAGCGGAACATTTTGCAGAAGAAAAATGAAATGAAGAAGATGAGTTTGAGGAGGTTTGTTTGTTGTTGTTGTTGTGATTGGAATTGAATCGTCGGAGTGTTAAAACTAATTGTGCCCTTACTCTCCCAGTTATATATGGAAGCCGAAAGTTATCATTCTCTTCTCTCCTCTCTTACGGTTTTGTTGCTTCAACAAACATTTTATGTTTTGGATAAACTTGACAGGATTTTCCTAATTTTGGTTAGTATTGATTCCGCCAGATTCCCTTTTTTCTAGAACTCCCTCCGATTTTTATTCAAATTTAAATAATGTTTTTTCCATGTTTGATATACAAATTAAGTAAGTTATTTATAATTTTCGGAAATTTTATCATTAAATAATATGATATGTTGCCAATAAATTAATTTTCATAATTCTTTAAGGTAATTGGATAATGATCAGTTAAGGAATTAATGTAATAAACTAGTTAATTAACTCGACGGGTCATAAAAAAATTGTACGCACACTTGTTATTATATAAATTTGATTACGTGGAATAACAAATAAAGAAATATATCACTCATATGTATTGTTACACAATTATTTATCTCTCTATCTTGATCTATGTTTCTCATAAGCATTACCACTCACCAACATTTTATAGTATCCAAAAACTTAATAAGATATATTTTTTCATTGAGAAAATCACCAACTCTTAATTGGATAATGATCAGTTAAGGAATTAATGTAATAAATTATCCGTAAATGAGACACATAACTTAAGGGATAACTTATAAATATAACATCATTTATATATCAAGAAATTAAAATAATCAAAAGTTTAAAATATTCTTCATTCGGAAAAATCGAGAAGTTTCATTTTATTTTATTTTTAAAATGTTCTATCATAATGTTAATTAATGAGTCTTATATCTTATAGGACCATCTTTTTTGCCCTCACTTATGAGTTTCATCGGATTATTATGCATTTTGACTTTTGAGTTTATTAGAGATGCTATATATGCGAGTAACTATTGTGTTTGACTGGGATGAAGCCCCATCTAATTCATTTCTTCCCATTCTCGGGTTATATGCCTATACGGCTACACATCATGTCTACTCGAGCGTTGATGTAGTAGCAGTTCATTCAAATGTACTTCAGAAATCAGCACAGGTTGAGATAAAGAAAAACTCAGTTAAAAAGCTACGTGACATCAAAATTTATCCATCATCATCGTAATCAGAGGTCGAAAAAAGAGGGCCATCTCAACAGATAGAACAAAAAAAACGCAACAAGTTGAGGAGAATAATACAGAAAAGAACAGGAGAAATGAAGTAACAAGGTGTGTGAACTGTATACTACAGAGCAGCTTGGAGCGCGAACTGAAGCAAGATAGAACGCAGCCTACACGACGTCATTCAGCGATCGATACCAAATCAAGCTGATTTAGGGTTCTTCGATATCAGAAGGTTCCAGAGATTTTTTCGAACAAACAACGAATTAGTTTAAAGTTTTAGCTCACCTTTTTGTACAGATATTTCTGGAGGTTAAGTGGATCTTCTAGCTTAGAGTTTGGGTCAGTTTGTTAGGTGTATAAATATGTTACTGTACTACTTCCTTTGCTGTACAATTCAATCACAAATTCAGTGAAATACAGTAAATCTTTCCACAAATATGGCTTTTTCTCTGCGAGCTCTGACAGGCCATAAACACGACTGAAAACAGAAGATCAATCCTTATAGTAGTTTGGGGCTCAATTGGAACTTTCAACATAAAATTCCCAAAATAAACCTCTCTCAAATTGAAGACTCCGATGGTTTAGAGTTTAATTGCATCTTCTATGTGGGCCCATGTGCCACATTATTACTTCATTCACCAAACAAACAAAAAATAAACATAAAATATTATTTTTTTGGCTTAATTGGGGGCTACTAGCCCTTTTCCATGGGTAGCCCAAAAAAGCCTCTATTGGAGGCATGTTTAGGATTCATTGGGAATTTAAGACTCAATAAAGACTAAAAAAAGACTCCACAAGGAGTGCTCTAAGTCCTGTGGCAGAGCAAATGTTTTGCATCAATAATCTCCCTCGTTTAATTCATTATCTTCAAAAAAACAACACCAAATAAAGGTCTAGTGGTCTACAGAGTTTAGCACATTGCACTGAAGTTTCTTAAATGATAAAGGAGCAGTCCAGGGCACTATACACCTTGTAAGCTGATCTTTATATGCAACCATAAATTATCACTTAAGAAATAGCACTCGTCACCTTTGCAGATACACTGAAATGATAAGAGTCTATAGAGGAATTACACATCAATGTGCAAGAGATTGACAGATCAGTACATGCTTGGGGCAGAATCACTATGACACCGTCGCACTTAGGGTGTGGGTCCCACATGTTATATGAGACGGTGTCACCGTGGTTGGTTACCCGAGCATCTCAAAATCTGATTTTCTCATCTAGAGGTGCTTATCCTGGTAACGGAATTAATGAACGCATCATAATAAGTGACTTCCAAACTGTTGAGGCTCAAATTCCAGGATACTTATGAAAGAAGACATCAGAAATTGACAATATAGATGGCTTTTTTGTACATGACTCCTAAGTCAAAACTGAAAGAGTTTGAACGAATGTGCACTATGTGTGGATATGGAAACATACGATTCTTCTTAACTTAGCTGGGGGTAGAGCAGTTGTAGTCTGTTAGATCATGCAAAAAAAAAAAGATCATTAAAAGATGAAAAGCACAGCTAAAGGTTTATACTATCAAGTAACAACTCTTGAGAATAATATTTATATGGTCACAGCTGCAGTCTCCATAACATACTACATTACGTCCATCATCAGTTTGAACTCCATAATTAATCTCCCAAGAAAACCTTCCACAAATTTCTGCATACCTCAATGATGTCTGTACTATCTCTACCAACTTAATCATCCTTCAACCTTCGCAGAAACTTTGATGCCCATCGCTTAACACGCCGTTTCAGTGTGTAACCAGCAAATATTCCAGCGATAAAGCAAACAGCACAAAGCTTAGAGCAAGTCCACAGTGATACAACTTGTCTGCACAAAACTGAATCATCATTAAATTCTCTTGATTCTTGAAGAGCCATTACTTGCCTTTTGACTCCAAGAAACAATAGTACGAGTATCTTATGTAGTATTTGTTAAGCATATCCGACTGATACATATATTTGTGAAATTACTCATTTTCAACTGATGCATATGCAAAGTAAGCTGCAATCAGGTAAGTGTACTTTCGATCTTTCCTAGATCACAATAGCAATAAACTCTTGCAGTTCTACACCAGATTTCCCTTAACACTTGCAAATGTTTTGAGTTAAGTTAACAAGCTCGGGCAAGAAGATTATGCCACACCGCAATTAGAGCCCATGAAACAATGGAATGGAAATACATTACCGCAACGAGTAACAACCACTAATAAACTAGTAAGTTATGTCTACTAAATAAAAATGCAAAACTTTCTCCTCTATGAGATGTTAGACCATCAAGGATCAATATGTTACCTTTAATTTCACAAAATAACTTAAATTTTACATTTCAAACAGAAATCAAGAACAGCTCTTCAACTAACTAACTTCAACATCCTAAATTCAGCTGAAACTTCATAGCATAACAACTACAATTATCTTGTATAGCAAGACAAGAACGAACAAGCAAAACATAGTACAAAACACAGAAGAGTTTGTAGGCATAAAACGTTACCAGTACCTCGGAGGATGAGCAATTAACATGCGAGATTGATCAATTCCAGATGAAGAATAAGAAGTTGTAGAGTTGACGCCTTTTGATTTCTCGAGGGATGAAGCGAAGGAGCCGAGTTTTGCTGCCTGTGACATTGCACTGCGATATGCGCCCTGCAATTCTTCCATCTTTGCTCTGCCTCTCTGCTACGGGTTGACGATGATTTATGTTCTAGGGTTTTAGGATCCGATCAATTTTAGGGTATAAGAAAAATTCCCCAAAAAGGAAAAAGGAAAAATGAAAAATAATTATAGATTAGTCCCTCAAGGTTTGGCTTTCGCATATTAAGAATTGTATAATTATTATAGATTGTACTATGATTAATTACATTCAAAGTTTCAAACCCACATTTAGGTGAATTGAATCTTTAGAGAGTATTCGGGTTTCAACTCGATTTAAGTCATTAAGACTCCAATTCAGCTCCTTCACAATATTGTAATCGATTTGAGTTTGAAACTAAATCTATCATCGGATGGATGTGTCTAATAGACTGTTTTAGTGCTTAATAAACGAGTTAAGTAATGATAGAGCTAGGAGGTCCAGTATGGGACCAGTTTCCACTTATGCCCAAATCATTCTAATTTTTTTTTTCTTTTTATCCTACAAGTTTAAATTTTTACAATTTTCATTTTAAATCTAGATGTGCATGCATAATCTTTTATTTAATACCGTTGGGGCATTTTGAAATTATATACACATTAATTTAAGGTTATTAAACTTACGATTCCGTGGGGTTCGAACCTCCGACCTCTCATGTGTTACTCCAGCGCCCTTACCACTCGATCACGCTTATATCTTAACCCCATTAAACTTGTGTGTGCTAATATAGAATATTATTTTGATATTTGAATGTATTTAAGTATAGTTAATATTAGAAACATGAATTTTGTTTATAAAGTTTTGTTATTAGACTAACTGCAAGTCTGCAACTATAATTGTTTTTAAATGTTTCTTTTATATATAAAAAAAATATCACAATTTTAACTTAAAAACACTAAAATTTTGGTTCTGCTTTTGCCACTGGTTAAGACTTGGTTTACAGAATGAAGTCCATATTTACATGTACACCTAAGAAATCAACATCTTTAATGATTTGTATTATGTCACATTATCGGATCTGTGTACGATAGACTCTTTTAATACTGGATAAGTTCATCAAGACTCATGGTTTATAAAGTCCATATTACACCTTAAAACAATCAACATCTTGTTTAATTAATGAGCTGTATTACACTCTTATGTAGGCATTATAGTTAGTGTCTAAACATATAGAAGGTGATACAAATTAATATGTTTTCACATACTAGCTAGATATGTTCTCAACTTGTCACCACAAGACATTGAGGTCATCCCCGCTGATTGTATTGCCATTTGGTCATCATCCTACTCCATCCAACCAATCTGATATTTTCTCACCAACTTAGGATCGCATATTTTTAGACGTTGCCTATCTGTCATATATAACGTCTGCCTTGATATTAATTTTCATTTTTTGGCGGCCACAACTTTTTGTTAGTTCTCCTTTTCCACTTTCACAATATAAAACTGTGAATCTGTGATATCAATTTGGCATACATCATACATGCATACAACTGAACTTTACTCAACTAAAAAGCATACCACTAAACAATGACCAATGAACAATGTAATGACATATGAGCTAGCCAGCTAATGTTTAAAATAATCAATTGGTCGAAAGTAGTATTATTGCATATAATTAAGAAAAATGTCTAAAGACCTAAAGTTATAAGTAAGTGGAGTAACGGGTTGTGCCAAGTGAAGAATGTGGTGTCTTGGTAGGAAAATTTCGGACAATCTCATTCATTTTCATTTCCACTAGTTAGAGAGCTTCACCAAACGTCGTACGTCGTTGATAAATTAATTAATTGATCCCCAGAAAGTATTCTTGGATTTAAAGGTAGCTTCATCCAATTGTATGTTTAAATAGCTGTCATGCACCAATCATGAGATGATTAGTAAGTGAAGAGCTAATCCAATTATACTTGCACGAAAAGGATCGAAGACCATAAGTTTAGTACTGCTTGGTAGCTAGACCTCCTCCTCTCAAAACCATGCATATAAGAAATGAAAAAAGATACAAAATTGATGTGACTAAGGATTTATATGATGTCCCATTGATTGGGATAGCTCAATAACCAACAATGAGTGGCTTCGAGTAAAGCTTGTATGAGGTGAAATTGTGTTAACTCTTTCCTACCCACTTATATTTAGTGAAGCTTCAAGAAATCTATCTATCATGCATGGACATGGTCCCCCGCGACTAATAAACACTTGGTTGGTTCAGTACCGAGTCACCACGACTCTTCGATCACATGTATGTAGCTACGTAGTACTGACTGAAACATTGTCCTTCCTCATCAATGAATTCACCACAAAACTAGTTGGTTATCGTTTTCTAGTGTGGGACACTAAGAATATATTCTTTGCCCTATTTAATTTTGCTTATTTTGTTCACATGTACCAACATCCACCCTACTATGGTTAACAACAAACGGGATGGTGAATACGGGTTTGTTCTGCACCATATTCACATAGTAACTACTTTGTGCATAAAGGTAATTAATTAGGGACTCGTTATATGATATACCCAATTTGATTAACATATCCTAATTCCATTTTAAATACATTCGTGGAAGTGACGGGCTTGTATAAGACACGGAAAGAAATAAAGAATAACAATTAAACGTCTAAATATATTCTTAATTCGATGAGGAGCATAAGTAATGTTCGAAGAATTGCATTAGACAAATTAACAGTTAGTCATATGTTATTATTAAATACTAGAATTGTAACACATACTAAGCATGGTGCATGTATTCTACGCACTTTTTTTTTCTTTTCTTATTGTGTGTTTCATACGAGTATATGTTTTACGACAATAGGCAGTAGACAAAAGGAATATGCTACGCATCATCATAGATATATGTGTCCATACGATGGATGAATGGAGAAGGCGCGCAGGCTGTGAATGATCAATCGATGTGGTATTTGTGGAAACATAGGTAAAAACGAATCCGTTAAACGGTACAGGTTGAAAATACACAATTATTGCACTTCATTTTAGAGGGAAAAAAAATTTTAAGTTGGGGTAAAGGGCACAGGACTTATTTTACTTAGAGTAGTTTAATTAGAAATAATCTTGACCACCACACACAAAATTATTAGGCCACATGCGTATTCATTTAATTTAACGAGGTTAAACATTGAAATACAATAAAACTACTCTCTCCTTTTCTCCGGTTATATTAGGAACCTGGAGTCATTAGTCTTTGTTGTGTACTAGGTACATTATAACTTGTAAATTACAGAAGTCACGTTAAATGGTTCTCTTTACCAGCGCCTTCTTCACTTGAGGTTTTGGTGGTTTTTTTGGCCACTGTCTCCGTTTCTTGTTTTATCCCTGGAGACCCTGGAAGTCTACACTCAATGTTTAGCTTTATGCCCTGTTCTCTTTTTATATTGGCATGTCAAGAGCTGGTTAGGACTTGGAGGTGTTGGTAGTTTAATGTGGCTTTTTAAGCCTCCTTGTTAGCTTAAGGGTGGCCGTGCTTTGTAATTCTTGTTTCGGTTTGGATGTTACGCTCGATTTTGAGTGTTGTGTTAGGAGTATTGTTTGTACTCGTGATATTATTAATAAATTTTTAGCCGATTCAAAAAATAAAATTCACGTTAAGTCACACCAAATACAACAGGCTCTGAATGCATATAACACAAATTTGCGCCCCGCTTACCGATGTGTTTGAACATGTTAGTAATAAGAAAATAATACTTCTCCACTTTAACCAATGGATACACCCTTATGGCCTTATTATGGGTCCAAATTATTTTTTTCTACGAAAAGGTTTTCAAAGCGAAAAAAGATTAGAAAAGAAAATAATAAATACTAGTAATTCAAGAAACTAAAGATTTGTAGTAATCACTCGTCCATGTATAAGTTCCCATTTGTTTTGTTGATTTTTTTTATCATCCGTTTGACTCCGAATCAATTATAATTCATATCGAAAAAATAATTTTGAAAATTATAATATGAGACTATGACTTTCATAATATAAGTTCATATATTGTTTTTTTCGATACAATTTAGGATTAATTTGAAATCAAATGGAGGCTAAAAAAAAGTTAACAAAATAAAAATAAGAATTATTATCATCTAATAAAATACTTTATTCATTATGTATCTTCAATTTACATACTCTATAGCTAGTTTATTTTATTCACGAGTATCTTTCATTCTTAAATTTCATTTTTGTCTATATTTAATCTTTTCAATAAAAAATTGAGATTGTAATAGGAGAAGCGAGTATTAATTACTTGTAAAATTCATGATGCATTTTAACAAGCAAGTTCACTCCGAGTCCAAGCATGCATGATGCATTGCTACTAGTTGGGTTAGGTACGTAGGTTCCCGAGAGATATTCCATTTGAAAATAATGGATCTACCTCATCAAAAGGCATCTCCGTTTTAGGATTCTCAGCATCTCCCGCTGATCCTCTTTCTTCCCCTTCACATCATACGGCCCACATTTCACATTTCTTCTCCATATAAACTCAACATAAACCTCCATACTCCTCTCAATTCCACAAATAGACGATAGAGAGAGAGAGCAGCTAGCTAGCTAGAGAGAGTCAAACACAAAACAAAACAAAACAAAACCTAGAGAGAGAGAGAGAAGAGAAACCAAAAGAAATGAACGCATTGGAATCTCCAATTGAAGCCCAAGCCTTCTACTACCTCACCTACTCCTTCCTCACCGCCGTCAGCAGCGTCTGGACGTGGATCGCCGCCCTTACCGCCGCCGTCAGCTTCTGGCGTATCCGATTCCCCTCGCCTCATTACTCCAGGATTCAAATTCGCGCTTCCACCTCTTCCGATTCATCGCCGCCTCTTCTAATCACAAATGCAGCTCAAATTTTGAATTCAGGTGAATTAACGGAGAATGTACCGTCAGGTGCCGAAACGCCGTCGAGTTGCGTGGTGGAGAGAGAAGGCAGCACGAAAGTGAAATTCAGTCTCTATTACGAGGATTGCGAGATTGATAGCGCTGATTTCAGCTGTGAAGATGAGGATTCTGGTCATGAAGATGATGATGTAAATGAGGTGAGATTATGTGGTGATTTGAAGAGAACCATGGAAATTAGGGCGGGGGATTTAGGATTGTACAGGTTCCAGGATTTAACGGTGCTGGATGGTAACGTGGTGAGGTTATGGGAGGGCGAGAGGCCGATATATAGCGCCCCGTCGTTTGTTTACGGTGGCGCCGCTGCTATGTGGTACTAGTTAGGAAGAATATAGAGGAAGCTAAGTTAGCTGCTGCACTGCAAATCTGCAATAATAATCATAATAGTAATATTAGTAGGTAGAGTAAAATTGAGTTAAATGTTAATTATAGAGCACATTGGCTGGGAATAATGCGCGATTGTAATGACGCAACAATTGTATCTGTAGGATTTACAATTATTTGGCGTCTTCTTCAAATGTAAATATGTTATCATATGGTAATTTTTTGTTACTTTTATCAACAATCATTCTAGCTTGTACAAAAATCGATTCTTCTTGTAATTAACTGTGCTCGCTACATATATAGGGCTGACCGGCTGACATATTTCTATTCCTATTGGCTGTTTTGGTAAACTAAGAAGCAATACAGTGGGTTTTGCAAATGATTTTACCAAATACATCTAACCTGCTTTTACTAAACTTTAGATTTTAAGAATAGCTATTAGGGCCTGATTGGTTTGAGAACCACTCTGGCCATGGTCAGAGCTTCCAAAACCATGGGCAATGGAACTTATGATCTTAGCAAGACTTGTTCCACTCCATAATTGCCATAAGTGCAGTGCAAGGAACGGGAAAGTAACCCACAATGGTACAATCTTCATGTCCTGTTGTAACTCAAAATTTGGCACCAATTTTTTCTGGACATGGTTTGTCCATGAATAGAGTATGGCCCTCTCATCAATACCTCATCCCTATCAGCGACAATTTTGAATTTTAACGGGAACTAGCCCTTGATCACTGACGAATCTGGGTTGGGTCAAGCTAGATGTGGATCCAGTCCCAATCCAGCATTATAATCTCTATCTGGATGTCCTATCAAGGCTCCTAGCTTCAAAACACATACAAGAGTGCCTTTAACTATAGAACAACTTGACATTCTAATAATTTTCTCAATAGTCATATGAGATGACACATAGAAGCTCCAAGTAAGTGAATGAAACCTCAAGTTCAACAATAACTTAGCTAGACAATTGACAAGGGGTTGTTTATACCACAATGGAGTCACAATGGGATGTAAAATCACGTAACCAAATTTTAAGTTATCAATGATGAGGAAGGTAAGGGTGGTGGTGGTGTAGCAACGGTGGTGGTGGTGGAGAAGGTAGCGACGGCGGTGGTGGCCATGGAGGTGGAGACGGAGATCAACATAATTAATTACCTTGATTAGTCAACTTAATGGTTGTATAATGACGACCGGATCGCGGTCAAGAACGCGCTGGGACGCAAGAAAGCGAAACGGTGCTGGCTGAAATTTTATTTCAAGCTCGTTACCAGGCTCAAATGGACTCACAATTTCAAATGTTAATATCGTGCAAAAGTCGAAATAAAAGTATTAGATGGAATGGATAAAACCGTAAAAGTATTCGATTACATCAGGCCTAACCCGGATGGGTTAGCTTATTTAGTATGAAATGTATAATCGGTAGTTGGGCCTGGATTAGCTTCATGGCCCTAACCCAACTAGTTAACTTCAGGCCCACTTGTTTAGATTGTTTTTTTTTTTTTTATAGAAATTTAGATTGTTTTTTCGATAAATATAGCTTACCTGTTTAGATTTCTATCGGAATTTTTGTGAAAAACATGATATCTATTTAAAAATAAGAAATAATAACTAAAATACAAATTTAACATCTTGTTCCACAATTACAAATATTAAAACCACACTTCCCCCGCACCACCGTTTCCGCCACCAGATGGCGCCTATATATGGTTTCAAGATTCAACTCCGACAAGGCCATGATCAGTATAGCTAGCTAACTTGATGTTATATACTTTGCCGTGGTTGACTGATTGTCATCATAATTTGGTTAATTGAAGTCCGCCACAGTCAGGGGCGGACGCAGGATTTGAATTTCGGGGGGCAAAATTACATATGTTGGTGTAGTTTGGAGGTTCGGGGGCCAAATTTTGAAAAATATAAAAATATTAGCTAAAAAAAATTATATTTTAAATTCTAGGGGGGTGGGGCACCCCACAATGCCCACCTCTGGCTCCTCCCCTGGCCACTGTTGCTCGTGAGAATTCTAAATTCATAATAAATCATAGCATAGACTATAGATCGACTAGCTAGTGAGTAGGGGCATATTCAATGCCAGGCCCGATTTGGCCCTATGCGGCCTGTTCAACCGCATAGGGCCCCCGAACTTTGAGGGCCTCAAAATTTGTACTTTGGTAAATAGATAGTATACCTATATGTTGCAAGACAAACATTAACGAAAATGTGTCTCACTGGTTTGTCTCTGATTTAGATTCTTTATTGGCCTGGGTTGGATCCTTATGGGGTCCTATATTTTTATAACTCGGTAAAGTTGTAAGAGTTTTTTTATTTTCGTTTTTCTTTTCCTTTCTCTGAATTCGCATGGGTCCTCGGATTTTTTAAGCCGGCCCTGTTCAATGCTGGGACAGGTGCATTGCGCGCATATATATTGCGGCCCACCATCCAACAAATTGTTGAGGATGACGCCTTGTTAGTGGAGGATGTTTAGAGTTGGACTATGGAGAAACACAGAACCGGCCCGCCATGTAGTTAACTACTCCCGGATTTGGTGGTTCACTGGTTCAGGCGTTCAGCTGATCATGCATGCATGTGTGTGTATTTTGGCGCATTGCTCTGCTCTAATGAACTTATGAGTTGTGTTCAAATTGCGATGATCTTCCTTCCGCTCTTCCAAGGTCAATGCCTAATATAAAATGAGAAGGAAGAAGACAAATAGGACCAGTTGCTGCTAGCTGATTCCAGGTAAAATTCAGAATTGCGACATCATATTAATGAAGTTCACAACTAGCTAGTTGATTTGATTCAGGAGTATATTGGAAAGAATTGAATTGATGAAAGCCGAAAAGGAAAAATTAAAGGGGCCAATTTAGAGAGATAGGGACCATAGCATAGTACGTACCATCTGCAATGCTGCAAATTGCACATGCCATGCTAGCTACCACCACATCTTATTGTTTTTAGATAGAAGATATTTCAAGTACCTTTCCTGTAGCAACAAACACCACTAGTACACAGTACACACCCTAACAATTTTTCAATTTATGATTATCCAATTTCACGACTAATTCAGTCAAACACTTATTTGTATACATTAATTAAAGATTGATTATAATTAGGAACATGATGGATTCGAGTTGATGGAGCACCAAAACAAATAATATCGATCGCATCATCGCAACCGTAAAATTCTTCACAATTGATCTCAGATCATGCATCTTCTTATTCTTGTTTCTCCATGTATGTGTACATGGATATATTAATTTCAGCTGCATGCATTCATACTCAATAATGTACATGTACTCATACAGTAGTACAGGAATCTTGACATCATCATCAGCTAGCGTTGGTGTTGGTGTCAAAGTCACAACAAATGGGTTTGGACTTTGGAGAGACAAAGCAATGTGAATGACTTGACGAGAGAATTAAAAGCTGAGACAACAACATTAATGGCTGCACCTAAAGCAATGCCCATACTATACTATGCATACATATATTATACTCCCTCCATTTTATTTAAAATTTACTAAATGGTAAAAATTAATCCTTCCGTTCGACCAAAATTGTTCTAATTTGAATTTTTTCGGTCAAACAGTTTTTAAATTTAACTCTAATTACTCTTACATTATAATGAAAAAGTATTTAACGAAATTATATTATGAAAATTTATGTTCTATATTTTCATAATATAATTTTATTAAATACTTTATCATTATAGTTTAAAAGTATTGAGAGTCAAAGTTGAAACTTGTTGACCAAAAAAAGTCAAACTAGAATACTTATGGTGGAATGGAGTGAGTATCAATTTTAAGGAATAATGTTAAAAAATAATTTGTATGAGTATTTAATTTTAAATGAATGCTAAAGTATGAGAGAAATTAATAAAGTTGTTATAAAAAAGGTGAAATAAATAATAAAAATTGTTTAGTGAAATAAAAACTTTTCATTTTTTGACTTAAAAACTTTGTAATGGTATGGTACATAAAAAATAAAAAATGAAATTTATGGACTTTATTAATTAATGAAATGAATTAAGTATATCTATCTATATATATTGACTGTTTAAACAAGGCTAGGTAAGCTTGCCAATAAAAGAGCTGCATTGTTGTCTTCCCTGTTGTTGTACATGAAAAAACGGACTTGTGTTATGTCAACATTGACGGATCATCTTAAAAGGAATATCTAATTAACGGCACAACACTGTTTCATGAGTCATGACATGTCACATGTGCAAAAGAAAATCTAATTGCTAAATTTAATTACTTGCATTTTCAGTGACTTCTTTTCAAGATCTTACTTTCTACATTTACTGATGGACAATTTCCCCAAGCTAGCAGCAACCTAGAGACATTCTAGCAGAGAGAATAAATAAAAAGTAAATTATAAACTATTCTTTTCGTATGAACTGAATTGAACATAATTGAATGGAACTGAACTGAATTTATTTGTAGTATAAATTACTAAGCAAGTCAGAACAGAACTGAACAGAAGTGAACATAATTGAACTGAACTGAATGGATTTGAACAAAAATGAACTGAACTGAAATTAATAAATTTTAATACAATAGAAAGATAACATAGCCTTACATTTGTATAATGTATGTAGGCTAACTTTAAAGGACATTATTAAAGATGATTGTTACATTCCCTTCTTATGACAAGTCCTTTTGGGATCACCATGTGACCTATTTTAGTCACATAGAGTAGGTCTAGAATAAAATAATAAATTCTGTACTTTTTCAAAAGTTATATGGAAGAATCGATTAAAAGGAATAACTCACTACCGGTTTAACCAGTTTTATTGTGAAAAATCTTGTAATCTATCGAATTGTGTATGAGTATATTTTATTCCGCATAGCATAATTTGTTAGTTGATTCGCAGTTTGGAGATATGCCTATGAAATATTTTAGCACACTCTGATTTTTTAGTTATTAGTTTTTACTTCTGTTTGGATAAGATCATTGTTAGATAAGGTATCTAAATTCTATCGACTTTACCAAATCTCTAAATAAAAATCATGTGATGTGATGCCACTAGATGTATTTTTTTATTAGTTATACGATATTTAGATAATTTCTTTAGGTTGTGTCTAAGCTACTATAGATATAAGCCCACTTGTTTATTTGTAAAATCATGAATCAATGAATATTAGTATTGATTTACATTTGATGATGACTCTTTAGATTAAGGTGACCGTTAATCTTTATCTTCGCAATCCAGTCTATTTTATTCGTGTGCCGACATATTTGTTGAAGATAATCTGCAAGTTATGGTGTTCCATACTTTGTTTAATTCAATCGTTTTCTTATTAGTTTGTGAATTCGTGCACAAGATTTCATATATTCCCATCAAATGGGCTAATAGTTAGTATCTGTATTTAGTCGGCATACTACGACATTGGTTAACAAAAGAAATAAGAAAAACGTAATTAAGTTCACATTTAGCAAAACAAGTGGAAAGTTATGCACGAGTCAGTAGTGTTTATATGTTAGGCGAAGTGTAGTTAAAGGATTAGTTAGACATTCAGATAATATGTAGTTATCTCATTTAACGATTAAATAAACCCATGGAATGATAAAGTGAGGCAACACATTGCACCATTGAGGAGTACAATTGATATACTTGTGAAATTTTAGACGGTTTGCGTCACGTCTAAGTACAGGGTAATAAAATTGAATGATTTATTGATAGAATAGGAAAAGAGATGGAGTTTGGTGATGAATTTAGGTGCGGGAGTTAAATGAATAATCGACAAGTGCCCACCTCCAATTCGTTAATGGGGTAATAGTATACGGTTCGGCATCTTTTTATCATATACCCCAATTCACACCAATATCACTGTGCTGCATTTATTTATAAACCAAACAATACTAGAGTGCTGCTGTATAGGAGTATTATCTACTATATATAATGAAATTTTCCTTAAAAAAAAAAAACAATACTGGTGTGGTCGATCCGGTATTCCGGTTTGACGACCAAATTGTTGACTCCCGAACTTTGTTTTTCTTAATCACAATCCAAATCGTCGATGATTAAACAATTATATGAGATCTTTGGACCACATGCGAATACTTAACTTGTTTTTTGTCCTATATTAATTATTACTAATTCGCTTTCTCAACACTAATCAAAGAAATGACCATTTTTAAGCCTTTTCAACCGGAACCATTATAATGAACCGGATTTTAATGTGCATGCGCAGTCTTTTGTGATACGTTTTTGTGTAACTCTACTTAGCTTAGCTCACATGTTTATTTATTTAAATTTTAATGGCTGTAAATCCCCTCTCCACTCACACAAGTGATACAAAATACATGTGATTTTTTTCACTAGATAAATTAGCATGAATCATCTACTACAAAAGTTTACAGCCCCATTTCATACATACTAATACTATTGTAATTTACACTATCAATCTCATTTCACTTCGGCTAAGTTATTCTCATATAAATCTTTCAAATTCGCAAAATTCATTTCAATTCAATTTAGTTCGGTTTATATTTTTCCAAGAACAAAATCTTAAATAATTTACAATTCAGAAAATGAAACTTAGGTTGTGCATTCGTCCCGTTCAAAATACTGTAGTACTTCCTACAATACAAATTATATTTTTCAAACTTTTATTTACACTCATTTGCACTAAATTATTCATATACTAAACCTACTATTAGATGATTCTCGTATGTTTGTATTTTTAACCACGTTCGTAATATTTGGTTTGGTACCTAATATTACGTAGACACTATGATACTTGTAGTTGTAGGCTGTAGCCTGTGGGGTGGGGTATGTAATGAGTTTGATGAGCAAGGCAAGGGACCAATGCAAGCCCCTATAAAAACATCACAAACGCCCATACTTGATTCTCATTCATCTCTTCCCTTCCCCTGCCCCAAACACAAACACACACTTCCCTAAAACCTTTCAACACCACACCCCTATAAAACCCAAAAACTACACAAAGCCCCCCAAAAATGAAAAACCTTCTCCATTTCACCCTCATCTTCCTCTTCTTCTTCACACTAATCACCGCCCATGAAAAAGACGAAAACAACAGCCTAGTAAACAAGCTCTGCCCAAAAGCAAGCTACCCAGACATCTGCCTCCGCACTCTCTCCACCGCCGCCTCCTCCGCCGCCACCCCACGCGACCTCGCCCAATGCGCCGTCCGCGTCAGCCTCGCCCACGTCCGCAAGGCCACCCAGTTCTTGTCCACCCTCGACGCCCGCGGCAAAGAACAGAAGGCACTAAACGACTGTGTTGAGCAAATGGGGGACTCCGTCGACGAGCTGAGCAAGACGCTGGAGGCGCTGCAGCATATGCGCCGGGGGGCGGACTTCCAGTGGCAGATGAGCAATGCAGAGACATGGGTCAGCGCGGCTTTGACTAACGAGGACACGTGTCTTGATGGGTTTAGGGATGTTGATGGGAAGGTTAGATCTGATGTTCACCGGAGGATTACTAATGTGGCCAGGGTTACTAGTAATGCGCTCTATATCATTAATCAGGTTGATGATTGATTGATTAAGTTTGCTGCTTAATTAATTGCTACTCATTAACTTATTATTATCCCCCATTATTATTATTAGTAGTATACTAGTATTGTACCTTGTGAAGGTGTGAGTTGTACGTGTACGTTGGTGTCTCTGTTTTTTTTGTTTTTTTTTTTGTTGTGTACGACTAAGTGTCATCCAAATGTAATATATACATTATAATTATATTAATTTATATGAGTAATTTTGCAATCTAGGGGTGTTATTAATAATGAGATTAGTGACTGTTTAAGAAATCTGAACTAGATTTATTTATATTACGTAGTACTATAATAAAAGAACAATTATTCATAGATGAATTGAATCGAATAATTTTTTCAGACTAACCACGGCCTAATTCGGTAGTTTATTTGTTCAATGTTAATCTGTTCTCACTTACAGATCGTTTTGATTGGCTAATGGGAAATCATCGATAAAAGGAAGAGCTATCTTGAGTTAGGTCACTGCCTAACCGGAAAAGTTAGTGAAGAAGAAAGAACGTTGTTGTTTTCCTGTAATTGTCTTCGTGACTTCATGAGATGGGGAAGTAGTGCTGGTGAAGTCGTGTAGATCTGGGCATTTGTCTTTAATCGAATTATTTTATCACATAACTACAAGACCGATATGGGGAACTTGCAACAGCCAACAATTGGATCAAGTTATCATTTCAGATATATAAATTAACAAAAATAATAAAATTTGTTAAATACTGTGCGGATCCAATCCCTGCTCCATAATTTTGTCACCTATGCTACTGAAAGATTTTTTATTTTATTTTTTAATTTCTCGCTGATATACTACGCTTTGGCTGGGCTATTTTTGAGAGCAAACTCTCCCAACTGTGATTCCGAAACCTTCATTAATTGAAGTCAGCTTTCTTTCCACTTGAGATAATAAACGTTGGTCTACCCAATGAATTTAATTCCATTAATAATAGTGACGTTTGTTGTGGAATTCGTGATATAGGAGTAGTTGGAATTGTGGCAGGAGGAAATGACTGTTTGCTAAAATTGCAAATTGTTGTAGTATGTAAACTGTAAACCTAAAAAATATTCAGATAAAACCGTTACCATTAAAACCTTAGTAATTGAATATGGTGGACGTCGTATGAATCCGAACAAAAAAGAGGTGTTAACAATGTAAATAGAAAAGGTTACTGTAGAAGGAATGAGGATCAGGATCGAGTATGAGATTCACGAACACTTGTTCTATTAGTAAGGATCTACTGTATCAGTTTTGTTCAGATGAGTTAGTTATGTTCAAATAAAGAGAAAAGAGCCTAAATTATTCAAGTTGACGTATATAAAATCCATTTTTGCAAATACTTCAATTTACAGTGATTCTGCTATAATCATTTTGCAAACAATAGGATGATATTCTCCCGTGTCCCCACAATCATTTCGTGGTCCCCAATTATGGTTCATGTTGGATCTACATCTCCAACCAGTAATTCTCAAAACTAAGATATTAGCAGTAGGCATGCATCCCAAAATCACTCCTCAAATTCCCAGAAACTGCTTTTGAATTTTCAGTTTAAACTCTCTAAGCAGTTTCACCGGGAAGAATAAAGCTAAAGCTGGTACTCCTACTAGTATAACTTGGTACAAATTCCATGCAAAATGGTTACCCGAGTACATTCAATTCAATTTTTGCGCCATAAAGAATAAATTCCACGTCAAAATTTAATGATACAGATAGGGAATCATCTTTCTACTCGTACTCTAACACCAAGTCACCAGCTAATTTTGGACCTAAGCAAAGGACTAGTGGTTACAAAAAAGATCACACTAATTCTCTGACAATAGTTACTTCAAACTTCAAAGGAAGGAAAGAGTAGTATCACAATTCACAACAACAATGAACAGAACCAACAATCTCTAACGTCCTTGCTTCAACCAGCCTTTGCAATTCTCATGAGTGTACGCGAGTAATCACTGCGGAGACAGCAAGGTAAAGGGTCCATCAACCATACATGCATATATAGGTTTCATGATAGCAAATGATATTATAAGGAACCTAACAATGTGTAGCGACTTTTTCAACCTGAGCTTATAGTTTGTTCTAAGCAGAAAAGGAAACTACCAGGTCTGCACATATCCTTTCAGAATTTGTTGCAAACATCAAAATTTACCTAAAGATGTTCAATTGTTTCTACAGTGCCACTGTAGTAATAACACGGGGAAATAAACTTCACATGATATCAACAATTATTGGCAACTGGCTTTAAATTACTGTGCGATATTAACAGACAATTAAAGCCATAGGACATAAGTACACAAATACATACCTGCCGTTGAGCTGTTCCCGATCATGACAGCTACCGGTACGGAGCAAACAAAATTGATGAGTTGTGGCCACCAAACCCGAATGAGTTAGACAACGCAACCTTAATGTCCAGCCTTTCTTTTGTTGGTCCTACCAGCACATTTGTATCCTACATCAGACATGGTAATTCTTAGAATGATTAGAAAGTTAAGAATATAGATGTTTTTGTTAATAAACCATGCAGACCAAAGCAATAGAACTGGAAAGAAGGTGAAGCAGATTGAAGTTGAGAGAAGCGGAGCACCAAAGATCAAATTACAACATGAACTGGGACACTTGGGAGCGTCACACACTGAATTGAATATCATGGAGGGAGTGTTTGTAAAATGATGGTGCATAAAACATTATACCAAGTCAGACATTTAGTGTTTGAGCAATGGCTACAGATATGGAGAATTGGAGATGTTTTCCACCAATAGTTTTAAGGATTGTGTACGACTAGATACATGTAATCAAGATTTGTTTGTATGTATTTTACATTTCCGTTAAAGGAGAAATCCCACAAATGCTAACTTTAGGAAGGGAATTTGCACAAAAAACTGAAAGGGGGGGGGGGGGGATATTAATAAACTAACCATTACTGGCTGATTCTTAGAATCAACCCAAATACCCAGTTGAAATTCTATGGTGAATTGGAAGTTGATTTCACAACGACCTCATGCATGTTCTTATTAGTCAAATTCAATGTGTCCACACATACACCAAATTAGTGAAAGACTTGTCAATAAGACGAAAGTGACCAATACTCATTCCACCGGTAAACTGGAAGATAAAAAGGTTTTCTTGTTCTTTGGTGTGTGGTGTGCAAGTGTGCTATGTGAGTGGGTTGTGGGGAGAGTTGGTGGTAGATGGAGAGAAGCAAAAGCATACCACGCCATTATCTGGATTTTCAAGATTGACATTCGGATGAACCCAGCCAGTCCGGATCGCCTACAAAAAGATAAAATCCACTTTAGCGTTCTCAACATCCAACTCATATTGCAGAGCACATCAATTTGTAAAAACTGTACACATAACCCTGTCGCAGTTCCTATACCCAATAGTAAACCCACTCCCCACCCTCACCTGGAGAAGCAAATCATTCCAGAAAATTCAAAAGAACAGATAAACAGTTCTTAATTGAAAAAAAAAATGTGACCTTCCATCACATATGGTTCTCACTTCTATCTTTCTATACTTTCTATCAAGAGCCTAACTAAATGTTCTTCCGAAAATGACCAATTCAGCGATTTAGTAAGCAAACTAGCAGCATCTGAAATAATCGAATATGCAAAGCACCTGCACAGTCGCAACAGCTTCAACAGCACCAGCTGCGCCAAGTAGGTGTCCAATCATAGATTTTGTAGAGTTCAACTTTAACTGCAGAAAATCAGAAACAACCATTAACAATACAGAGAATTCTACAAACAGTGTGTGGTATGAATGAGAAATTTGCTTCTATAAGAACCTCTGGATTCTGCCCAAAACAATGAATGAGTGCTTGGTACTCCTTGATATCACCAGCCAGGGTAGATGTTGCATGAGCATTTATGTAATTCACATCTTCTCTGGAGACTCCTGACTGGGCCAAAGCTTTCTCCACACACAAAATGACACCTTTTCCTGCTTGTGCAGATGTGATAAAAAGCGTCAGCATTGCACCTGAGTTAATTTAAAAGAATAACAGAAGCCACCATTTTGTTTTCCTTCTCTTCTTTTGTTTGTGCCATGTGGGAGAGAGGGGGAGTTGTTTTTATTCTGCTAAAACTAACGGAATTGCTGGTTATCCAGGATATTGCTACTTGAGAGGAAGGGGATTATCAAATCCAGAATACAGAGTACAATTACAACTTATAGGATGTGTCAATACTGCTAATTGCATAATTTTATGGAAAAAGAAACTGCTATAATAGTAACGTTTTAAGAAACAGAGAACCAGGCACCAGCTCAAATAAAGTACTGTTGAGAAGCCCACGGCACATTTACACGATTTGTGACGATGAGTTTGTCTATACATAGTAGTTGGTATAATGAGACAGAAATATTTGTCTGTTTCAAAGGACACTATACACAACTACAGCACCTTTCCTTTTATAATCTTTGCTATGCACAACTAATGTAGAAGCAAAGCTCCAACCAAACTGTAACTGAGCCATAGATTAGTTTGTTGGTATGAACTGGTGGTGTGGGTTTGTGCATAAATACATAAGAATAGCAATTCTTGATTCCTGAAATGCATTTCTTGCACAGTATAAAACATGTAATGACACAACAAAAGAGCCCACAATGTAAACTGAAATTGTCAAAATTCAATATAATCGTGATAATGAAGAAAAAGGACCAAAGTCATATATCAAATTAGAGCCATTAGAGAAATATAGATTGCATTTTTAAGCAATACTTTGAAAAGTAAAGAAAGATTAGTTTAACTATCATTCTAGAGCTAAATAAGGTTCTGGGGGGCCCCACTGACAGTCACAAACTAAAAAAAAAAAAAAAAAACTGATATATTCAGTTTCCTGAGCTAAACAAGGCTCTGGTGGTTCTATGATTACGTAATCTAGATTCCTCATGGTATGATATAATCATATTTCACATATTACTGCATTCAATAAATATAAAATAATTTCTTTAAGATATGTTATTATCTTATAAGTTATAAGATACAAAGAAGCGAGCAAGTTAAATGGATCACAACACACCTTTTCCAACACACGGAAAACACAACCATCTATGTTAAAGAAATTTCATGGGGTGGTAATGTGGCAATTCTTTCACTTAGTACTATACATGTTATGGTGGCCAGCTTCAAAACTTGAACTGGGCGTTGGTTCTCGTTAAAACTTCTAGGGGTTAGGTATTTAAAGCCCGATACTTTACAATATCGATGAAAATCAAGGAGATCTAATACTATTAGTATTTTATGTTCAAATCTTCTTTAAATTGATACAGGATTCTAGTATTTAGCAATTAGTCATGTTATTAATAGGATTTTGGATTTCCTTCAGTATTTTGGCAAGACTATATTTTATAAGTAGTTTATGCCTTTATGGATAAATTAGTGATTTCTAATATTATATGTTCTTCGCGTATAAATTAGAGCCAAACTGCATATTACTCATTTCATGATTGTAAATGATAATTATCAATATTCGGAACTATTGAATAATAAGTTTCCTTCAGGCTGTTCTTCATTTGTTCTTTCTATCTCATCTGTTTTGCTAATCACACCCCTACTCACGTCCTCATTAAAATAAAGATGTAGACCTTGTCACCACATGATAACAATTCAAGTTATAAATCAAAGATATACCTTCTGGATGAGGCTCAGTCATGTGATAAGCATCACAGGTAACGCTTCCACCAAGAAACTCAGCATAGATAGTTGCGCCTCTTTTCTGAACATAATGGTTGAGAAAAATATTTTACAGATATTTAACTAACATGAAAGGAATATAGATTAACAGCATAAATATCAGTGCTTGAAACAACTTGAGTTTCAAGTTTCAACTTTCAAGATATACCTTTGCATGTTCAAGTTCTTCCAGAAGCAACACTCCAGCACCTTCTCCCATAACAAAACCATCACGATTCTGCCAAATTGAAAACGAAAGAAAGAATGAAACAAGGTCTAGAAGGACAACTAATAACAGTACACAATCAGCTTAAACGGAATCTCTTTCCATCATTAGCCATGTGAATCACCTTACATTAAAACAAACCAAGGCAAGCCATTTTAGGAATCACCATGAAATAACTCAACAACGATTTGGTAGAGAAATTACATGATTGAAATGCCATGGTAAAATGGATTTTCATAAAATCAAATTAATGCAAGAGAAAAAAATGTTGCTTTTGGCAGTCAAGTTTTCTAACTAAAATGATATGCATAATCTCATAGTTGAAAGTGAACTATATGATATAGCATTCTAAATTTCAAAAGAAATCCCATCAAATTCCTTCAACGGATAAAACAGAACACATTTTTGGGGATAAATATGATAGAGATCATTACACTATCCCACGGGCGCGAGGCTTTCGTAGGATCGCTATTCCTCTGTGATAGTGCTCTGCATGCAACAAAGCCTCCCAAGCCTGCAATAAAATATTTCTTCAAATAAGGTTGTCTGGAAATAATAATATAAGCGGAGAACAACAAAAGATTGATACCAATTGGTATGATAACAGCATCCGAGCCACCACAAAGCATCACGTCCTGTAAATGGTCAGCGAATATCAGCCTAAATGAATGAAAATAATAGCACACTGTGTGTTTGGACATTAGGCAGTTGATTCTAATAAAATGTATCATAAAGTCAAAATGTAAATGGAACTTTCAATCTGAATCTGTACAAAGAAACAAGGCACTTACAGCTTCACCTCTGATGATGTGGTTGGCAGCACTCAATATACAGTAGTTGCCAGTTGCACAAGCAGTTGATATTGAGTAGTTTGGGCCCATCCATCCCTGGTGATGGAGGAAAGTTTAAACTAATGTTTGTGAATTAAAAGTTAAAGCTGAAATGAAAGTCAGGGAATTTATTTGACCAGATCCATGGCGAGCATGGCAGATCCCATGTTTGTAGTCGCAAAAGGTACACAAAATGGGTTCATCTTCTTATATGAAACCCGCAAAGCTTCAATAGCATCGTTAAAAACCTGTCCCAAAAAAAAAAAAAAAAAAAAAAGCAGCTGAGAGGAGAACGAGATGCATGTTTGCATCAATGGACAGAAAATCTGGCCATTTTGACCACTAGAAACTTCCTATATTAAGTTCCTAATGAGGGTTATACGACTAAAAGTTTAATTCATGAGCTTCGATCACATGATATGTGAAGGTGACATGTAAAAGAATAAAATAACAGGAGCATTTGGAAGATCAAGTTTATGGACATGATACTGTAGTGGAGATGTCAAGAGAAAACTATAGTTGGCCGTAGTCCATGATTATTTGTAAATTCCATCTCCCTACCCCCCACCTGTCTTCCTCTAATCTTTGGGGAAGGAAATAATGATCTTACCTTCATCCCACCCATAGCAGACCCAATCAGAACGCCACATTTTGATTTATCTAGCTCCTCCATGACATCTTCTGTAACTCCTCCATCAGCCAAAGCCTTCTTACCTGCTGTCAGCATGTAAAGCATAAACTTATCCATTCTTTTGGAAAGTTTGGGCGCCACCCAGCCATCAGTTGAATAAGACTTGATCTCCCCAGCTATTCTCTGCAACGAAAATCTTTCAAGTCAAAATCAGAACTACTAGCCATGGACAACGAAGAAGGAAATCCAGTGTAAGACATACTGTAGGATACTGAGAGCAATCAAAACCCTCTATCTCACTAATGCCACTGACACCTTCAAGAAGATTATTATAGAAGACTTCAGGGTCATGTCCAAGTGATGTCTCCACACCCATGCCAGTGACAACCACTCGCCTTTGCTTAGTCGGAAGTTTCTTCTCGGATGTGGCTTCCATCTCAGGCTGTACAGCTACTGCCTTAGTAACTCCTAATTGCAGAAAATAATTGAGCAATCAACACATGGAGTAGCTCACTAAAACCATTATCATTTCTTATGAATCATCAGCAGTCAACAATTCAGTTGCATCAATGTATAATTCAACATATACAGAGTTAGAAGGACAGTTGATCCATCCATGTCACTCACATAGTTATCAGCTACTTTACGAGATGAGAGCTACACTATGAAAAAGACTAGAAAGTAGAATCCAAGGCAACACTGATGTACAATTCCACAAAGTTCGAAAGGCAATGAGTCCACCCATGGCGCTCACATAGTTATCAGCTACTTTACGAGATGAGAGCTACACTATGAAACAGACTAGAATCCAAGGCAACACTGAAGTACAATTCACCAGAGATGAAGTTCTAAAGGCAATTGTGGCTCACATAGAACTACGGTTAGAGTTAACAGTTGAGGTCCTTAACATCCATAAGCTCTTAGTTAATTCAACTCAGTTTCATTTCTTATATACAACCAAAATTAGATTAATTAGATTAGCATCCTATAAGCATTACTTAAGCCCAAACGAATCACATTGACAACAGGCTACACGAACAATTGAAGCTCAAATCTAGAAATCAGTATAACAATGAAAACCACAAAGGAACAGAAATTCACCAGAACGGAGTTTCCTGCACCTGCGATGCGGCACAGCATTCCTCGATCTGAAACCGAATAGAAATTCCGCTGACGATTGAGATTCACAATACCGATCGCACGGCTCAAAGGCCAGGCAAGAGCTAACCAGATTCCGAACGCCGAACGAAGACGACGCCGGTAACGAGGAGCACTTGGCGAGCGCTCTCCTACGGCGGCGCGCTGCCGATTTGCTGAGGTAACCAGACGATGTCGCCGAGGAGAAACTGGAAACAGGAGAAGAGGAGTCCCTGTCACAAGCGATTGACATGCACGCGGCGGCCATCACCCACGACATCATCGATGACGCCGCCATTTTTACAGTCCCCTAAACCCCACTGCGAGCTGAAAATGCAGTAGCAGATGTTGAAATTTTGAAATGTATAAATCTGAGACTGTGAGTGTGTGAGTATATTTGTTTATTGTATTAAAATGTGTATGTATAGGTTTATACGGTTAGGAAGAAGAAACGTAGCATATGATCTATACTAGTAGTAAGTACAGTAGTATTTTTAATCACAATACAATCTGGGGTAGTGAAGTGTGCGTGTGGGCTAGATTGGAAGTAACAGCGATTGATTGTGAATCAGAGGGGTAGCCAGCCAGGGGAGCACCAAAAGTGATGTCGTTTTGCTGGTGTTTTAATTGGGCTGTGTTTGTTTATTGGTTTTTCTAACTTGAGTCCAAATATAAAATGCCGTTCAAGCATAAGCATATGCTTCTTAATCCAAACGTTGCACTGGGCTTATGTGTACCTCCAATCAAAATTCAGCATGTCCGTTCGAGTATCCAACAAAAATCTGGATCATAACTTCATATAAGCAATTTATTTATTTTAAAGGCAACAGAATATCAAGTATACATGACACAATATACATTCAAAAGTATTGTAGCAATATTTGAACCATGGTTCAAAGCATTATTGAAATTGTTCACTACTGATATGTAGTGAGATGCGATAATCATAACTCATTGGGCTCCTATTTCTACGAAGAACAAGTTCAACAAACCACGCACACCGAAAGTCCCCGTTAGTTACATTCTCAAAGTTTATACTTTTTCGTCAATGTCTCACAAATCTAAATTTAATGATGAAAAATTTGTAGTACAAATATAAAATGGCGTTCAAGCATAAGCACATGCTTCTTAATCAGGTTCACTACCTATTAGTTTGAATTGGCCCTCCATTTTACAACCCAAGCTCCCAACAAATGGGCATTTCTATGTACCCCCGAAATTCTAAATTGCCCTCACTTGTTGGGAGTATTGTGGTAAAGTTTTTATCCGGCGGCTTCTATTTCACTTGGAATGTCAACATTATCTGTTGTCTTCCTATTTTATTTTGTTTGTCTTCTTTCGGGTTAACAACCCAAATTTATTTTGGTAAAAAGTTATATATTATTTTTATATATATTGTATCCTACATTAAAAAAAATGATGTTCGACATTGAAAAAGTCATGTCCGACACTTATAAAACAATGTCCGACATTAAGAAAGTCGTGTCTGACCTTGAAAAAACAGTATCTGATACTAAAATTTTGCCCGACACTGAGAAAGTTGTGTCTGACACTAACAAAATCATATCCGATATTGATAAAATTGTGTTCGACATTAAAAAAAGTGGCGTTCGGGATAAAGTGGAGTTTATGTTAAGGTCTATATGTATCTATTTGGTAAGTATAACTTTTGGTCAAACCTATTGGTGAAGTTGGCACTCATTCATACTTATTGGATGGTGGATTCGTGCACCATCCCATAAACTAATAAAGTCGTTGTAGGTATGTGTATGCATGGTTTTAGCTTAGTCTATGTCTCCCAGCGTGAGTGTTGCATATGTCATGGCCGTGCTTGCTTAACTTAATTTCATATGAATGTTCAGTTATATATACTAATGAATGTTATTTGGTGGAATATGGTCCTAATTGTGATTGGTTTCGGACTGACTCTTAATATGTGTTACGCCGTCTTTGCAGGCATTAGGCAGGCCTAAATTTTGACGACATGAGAAATCCAAGGCGTATATCACGAAGCTAATTCCACAACGCACTTCCCATATAAATTAGCTAGTAGTAGTTTTAAAATGAAATAGTTCACCACTCCCCGATAACCATCTACATAAGATTGAAATTTCGAGTTTAGGACTCTCCACCTACATGAGTTTTGTATTTGCTTTATTAGATGATGTATAAAGAAGTCCACTCGGATAGTAACACAACTCGAAAACAAACATTACTCAAACTAAATCACTTCACCAAAAAAAGAAAAAAAAAATTCGTGCAAAAGAATATCTTACCCTCTATGGACCCTTTAAACTTGGACCATATCAGACTCGGATCCGGACATGATTATGGGTGTGGGTCGGGTCCGGGTCAGACACCTTTTTTTAGACCCTTGAACCTTACCCCTGGACCTTAATTCTAGACCCATCAAAAGAGTAGGGTATGAGTAAGAGTTTAAAATTAATAGGGTAAGGTTAATTAATAGGGTAAGGTTTAGACATGATGTAATAAATGGCTGATGTGTACAGTGAGAGGCGAATATCTTACCGGGCCTGGCCATCCGGAAGAGTTAGAGGAGCACGACTTTACGATCTACTCTCGGTCGTGTTAATTGCTTAAACCCTAGCGAGTCACAAGTATCAAAAACCCTGTCCGATTCTCTCCCAAATCAGTCGGAAATTAAACCCCTGTTCCGCGAAAATGGAGAAGACCAATAAGAACAGTGCTAATGCCAGAAAAACAAAACCAGCAAGCGACAATTCTTCTGATGTTTTTGCTTCCTGCTCCTTTTCCAGCCTGGGTCTTCACCCCACCTTGTGCGAGCAGCTCAAAGGTACTTGTTCTGAAATTCGTTTTTAGTGCTGAGCCTCTTTAAATCATGATGCCAATTTGTGTATTGTGTGTTTTGTTGTTCATCTGTACAGAGAGGCTTGGTTTCGACACTCCAACTCTGGTTCAGGCCAAGGCAATTCCTGTTGTTCTATCCGGGGAGCATGTGTAATTTTCTGTTCTTTTTATTTGATTGCTCAGCTTTTTTTTTTTTTTTTGGTCTAATTGTGATTGGGAATCGAATTACCACAGGCTTGTGAATGCTGCAACTGGGACTGGGAAAACGGTTGCCTATTTAGCTCCGATTATACATCACTTGCAGAGTTATGAGCAGAGAATTCAGCGCACCGATGGTACTTTTGGTATGTAAATTCCTTTATTCTGTAAGTGTGTGCTGACACAGAGTTATTTACCCGCATGACATCAAATTTGGCTTACTTGTACAATGTTAAAAGATTTGCTGGAACTTAATCTGACGGGTGAAATTTGGCTCCCAATATGTATATAGAAGTTATTGTTGTTTCATCTATGTGTGTGCTTTGGTACTTGTGATCAATAGAAAGTGTAATCATGTAATATATGCTTGCAAGTACTTGCTAGCATACGAATAAGTGGTCTTCTCCCTATTCATGTTTGACTGGTTTGCAGCAGTAAGCAGTGCTTTTGTTGTGGTTCTTACATCATTATTCGTTTTGTTACGCTTGTAAGTTTAATCAGTCTAATGTATCTTCATAACAGCGTTGGTCCTTGTACCGACGCATGAATTATGCACGCAGGTGTTTGAAATTCTGCAGAAGTTATTACACCGGTTTCATTGGATTGTTCCTGGATATCTTATGGGTGGGGAAAACAGATCAAAGGAGAAAGCTAGGTTGAGGAAAGGTACAAATTGCAACTGCATATTGTGACATGCCCTTGTTTCTTGAATAATGTGTGTATATGTAAGCATCATCTTGATAATTTAGTTCGTTGCTGGCAGTCTTTGAACTTGCAAAATGTTAGTAAAGTATTCAATTCAGTTGCATGATTTGATTCTGTTTTAAGTTATACTATCACGAAGTACAACTATCAATCTTGTCGCTAGAACGTGGTTCCACTTTTTTCGGGAAAGATATAAAAATGATCTATTTTTTACGCACCAATCAGTCCGCTGAAGCTCTTTTCTTTGTTGTAATTTAAAGTTTTAAACACATAAAATAAGATTTATTCTGTAGGCATTATTCTTTTATCTATTCAGTTATTTGTTATTATTATTATTATTATTATTATTATTATTATTATTATTTTTTAATTATTATTATTATTATTATTCAATAAATCAAAAACAAAGAAAGTTTACACAAAATTAGTGGGCAGCCGAGAAACAAGCTGGGCTCCCACTCCCTTAGCTATAGCAAAACTAATCCTAGGGAAAATATGATGAGCAGCACGCGCTCCAGTATCCTGAGCCAAAGCGAAACCCCGAACTTTAACAAGCAACTCAACAGCATCGACACCCAACTCCCCAAGTGTCGAGAAAGAGAAAGGAAGGAACCCATATCCCTTAGCTGCACACAAGTCCCGATACTTCGCACATTTGCGCTTGGCAGCATCAGTAACCGCATGTCCAGGCACAAAGTCCACCAACCCAGACCGGGTCAAAGGGGAAGACCCGGTCAGATCCACACACACATCCCGTCCCCTATCCCAAGCATAAAGGAGCAAGTCTGCAGGACGGAGGGACCTGTCACTCCCGCCGCTCAAACCAATATCCACTTCCTTACCAGCAGAAATGCCAGACCGGAAACAGACATCCAAGAGAGTGTCTCGAACGAGGTTATGTCGGTGCTTGATACCCACCACCCCAGCACATGACACCGCATGATCACCAAACACATCTCCATCAAAAACCCGAGAGCAAGTAGAGCAGGGCAAGGACACCGGAAACAATGCAACACCAAGCCGATAACCCAAACCAAATTTGAAGGACCCAAATTCAAAAAGATCATGAAATGATTTTTTTTATATGGAAAATCCTGCTATTCTGAAGTATATAAAAGGTCATCTATCTTATTGAACTGTAAATGCTACTATTTGTATACATATCCAGAGTTTTGTTAAGCTAAGTAGCTTGTTACGTGTAACAATAAGTCACCTGTCACAGTAAATAATTGGATTCACCCTGATCTTCTCAGCAATATTAATCCTTTAAGCTTTTGAATACATCCCTAGTGTGAACTTCTGCATTGCTATGGTTACTCATCGGTTCACTGTTCCATTATGCCAGGTATATCCATTCTTATTGCAACACCTGGACGGCTTTTGGATCATCTGAAGAATACATTATCATTTGTACATGCAAATCTTCGCTGGATAATATTTGATGAAGCTGATAGGTAAACCATTTGACTTTCATTTTGTCTTAGTAAAATATGAGAAGCCTCAGTTTGCTCCAATACGATGGGTCTTCATTTCGCAGGATTCTGGAACTAGGGTATGGGAAAGAAATAGAGGAGATCCTGAACCGCTTAGGTTCGCAAGAAGACAAATCTGTCAGCAAGGACAGTTCAACCGTGTCTCCAGGAGTTCAGAGGCAGAATTTGCTTTTATCAGCTACGCTGAATGAAAAAGTTAACCACCTTGCTAAGATTAGTTTGAAGAACCCAGTGTTGATTGGCATTGATGACAGGAAGGTGTCACAACATGTGCGATACAGTCAAGATAGATCAATGGAATCTGATGTGGATGACGAAATAGACCGCTCTCCAAAAATGTTGAGTTCCGTGAGCGAGGAATTTAAGCTTCCTACTCAGTTGGTGCAGAGGTACATTAAAGGTATAAAACGGAAATTTGTGTTACTTCAATCAATAACTTGATTTCTTGCTGTCTGTGTTCTGATAGTCGTAAGTTGGCAGTATCCTGTGGTTCTCGTCTCGTAGTGCTCCTTTCAATATTAAAGCATCTCTTTGAGAGTGAAGCTTCGCAAAAGGTAATCTATGCCCAATTTGATCACTCTGTGTATTTGCATCTATAATTGAAACTTATTAGAATTCTTGAACCTGTTGAATCAAGTAAAGTTGGTCTTGTACTTCACCATAAATAAGAAACCTAATTATGTGGAACATTTATTCTCCTTTTATAGCAACCATTGAAAATACTTTTTTTTCCGAACAGATTGTGGTGTTCTTCTCAACATGTCACGCGGTGGATTTCCACTATTCTCTGGTAAATGAATTTAAGTGGTCACCGAAGTCTGAATCAGAAACTGAGCCAAGAAAGGTGTTTTTAAGATGCAATACGTTGAAGTTACATGGTAACATGGATCACGAGGAGCGGAAAACAGCATATCAGACCTTTAAAACAGAAAAATCAGCTCTTCTCTTCTCCACAGATGTTTCTGCTAGAGGTCTTGACTTCCCAAAGGTCAGATGCATCATACAGTATGATTCTCCCGGAGAGGCAACCGAGTATGTTCACAGGTATATCCTACTCTTATTTGGTGTTTTTTTTTAGTGAGCCATTCCCCTCACTCGATTTAACACGGGCAAGGAATCCTTGAACTTTTTCTGTACAATCACCCCGGACTCATTAGTCACCTATAAAATTACATTTCCAGCTTTTGTGACTCCAAATTGTGATTTCTGACCTCACTTTTCTGAAATTAATATACTGTAATGAATTAGTTGGGACTTGGGATGCGGGTAAATTGCAGTTTTGGTCCCCTATCTCTTGGTCCTCTGTGATTTTGGTCCGAATTATGTCGATTTCTGCGAATTCAGTCCTCTTTCCATGTACGGAGCGTTTCCTTGGTGTCCAGAGCACCGTATTCCGTATAGAGCGGCTTCAAGTCATCAAATACGTACATGCCCAGTCAGCGTATTGATAGGCGGTTGTAATGTTGAGGTGAAAATTGACAAATCTCACGAGCTTTTCCCTTAACAAGCTCTGCTTTACACGTATCATTAGTCGAAATTGCGTCACCAAACGGAAGGGCTGCCATTTTTTCTCTGAATAAGGATGCTGGTGTTGTTTTATCAGTTTGAGCTCTCTGCTGCTGGGTAGAAACCTGCTTCTTGGGAACTCACATTCGCAACTCTGTAAAACAGAGCTTAATCAATTAAGATCTGTTTTACAAAGCCTCCTAAAGGCTCTGTTTAGGCTCTGTAAAACAGAGCTTAATGGTTTACAGAGCTTGATTGAATTAAGCTCTAAGTTAGAATTGTAAATAATTTTGATCTCAGTTCAATTTCTGTGGAATTTTGCTGCTGTGATTCGGAATTGGAGAATTGTATGTGGGGGCTAGGGATAGGGTATAAATGGGGAATTCAATTTGGGAGGAGATTTTCCCCCAATTCTGCACAGTTCGCTCCAATTCGTACGCTTTAAGTTCGTTTCTCAGTTCACCACGTCTTAGTTCGCCAACGTATAAAATTAGAGGACCGTATATAGATTGTATAGGATAAAAATCGCAGAGGACCAAGAGATAGGGGACTAAAGCTGCAATTTACCCCTTGGGATGCAAACTAAAGGGTAAAGGCATACAACTCTGTTGCGTGTAAACACACAATATTAGTTGGGATATCATCCAACAACACCATGCCTGGACTATTGAGCCCTAGAGTCACAGCCTTTTCATCCGCTTTATTTGAAACCAGGAAATTGAACTATCCGCTTCCAAATCTCTAAGTTTCATAGTAGGAATTTACTTTTATTTGTTTTACTTTTCTTTTCAATTTGTACATCTTTCTTTTTCAACTATTATTATTATTATTATTATTATTATTATTATTATTATTATTATTATTATTATTATTATTATTATTATTATTATTTATTATTATTATTATTATTATTATTATTATTATTTTAAACTTTTCAATGTTTCCTTCCCTGTCAAGTTGGTAGTTAAATTGTTAGTGCAATTTATGTAGGAATTATTTCTTATGCTAATTAATGTGCATTGCAGGGTTGGAAGAACTGCCAGGTTGGGTGCGAAAGGCGAGTCGCTGCTGTTTCTACAGCCGGTTGAAATAGATTACCTGAAGGACCTAGAAAAACATGGGGTGATCTTAGCTGAGTATCCCTTGTTAAAACTTCTAGGTACATTTCCTTTGCAAAGTCTCAAGAACCAAGCCAGAAAGTTTGTTTCAGTCGAAATGCATCCTTGGGTGGTTACTTTACAGAGATCATTAGAGTCCTTCGTCACCATGGAGGTATACCTTTGTTAACTGATCTGTTATGTCTGCTTGTAGCATGCAATATTCAATTTTTTTTTTATACTTCAGATAATGGTTTATCTTGTTTCCCCCATTTCCCACGCTTTGTTATATGATTGTTATCTGGAGTTTCTTAATAAAAATAGCATTACATGTATAAAGGCTCCGTTTGTAGCGAGTTAAAGCATTGTGTTCAACATGCATGTTGTATTTCCTGGATGATATTATATACAATTCTTTCTCGTGTATTAACAAACAGTTTGCTTTCCTGATTATTTATAGCACAAGATGAAGAACCTAGCCAAGGATGCATTTTGTTCCTGGGTGCGTGCATATACAGCTCACCGTGGTGATCTTAAAAAGATTTTTACAGTGAAGAAACTTCACTTGGGCCACGTAGCTAAAAGTTTTGCTTTAAAAGAACAACCATCCTTGGTCAACAAATCAATTCAGAAGCATTTAAAGAAGCGGAAAAGGGATGATAACCAGAGGGTGAAATCAAAGAAGAGGTTCACCGCTAAATCTTGATTCTTAATGCTGCATGTAGAAAACACTCCATTTTTGTTGAGGTAATGTAACCAAACCATACTGGTAGTACCTGCATGTTGAAAGCCAGAGTGAAAATGTATGTAATCCTGACAACTTTGAAGAAGCTCCTGTCTGCAATATCAATTGCTGCTACTAATACTATATAAGTATGTCCTGTGCTTGTATGTCTCGTACCACTGCTGACAAACATCCAAAATACCCATTAATATGCTTTGCTTGTTTGTCTGGTACGATCAGTCCATTAGGACACATGGTGTTTTTGTTGTTGAGGAGCTAGGTGGATTCTTTGGCTGTGTGAAAGAAGGGGTTGAAAGATAATCAGCATGAAGTATCTGGAGAATAGGCGGAGAGCATCGAGAATTCTACAGACAGATTAAAGAAGGCTTGTACGGTCTCTTGCAGTTCTCTGTCGAATGTACTTTGCTTAGTTAGTTGAGTTTTTGACTGGTAGAATGTAGCATTTTCGTGTAGTGGTGAGACTGGTGATTATTTGTATTAGACCTATTTTTAGATTGAGAAGTAATAGTAGAATTTTTATTTCTGGATGTTCAAGGCCATTGAAAGTGAAAAATTTGCGATGTCCACACAAATACCCTAAATCCCATACCCAAAGATGGTTTGTATCATCTAAATAATCATATTCTTTAATAATTAGTGACATGGACGAGTTTAGCATGGTTACTTCTCGGAAGACGATAACTTCTCGAGAGCGATAACGAAACCAGTGAATTGGTTCTCTTTGAAGAACTTGGAGGAGATATTGGCAGCGTTAACTTTCAAGTTTCAAAATGTTGTAGTTGGAACCGCAAGTGACGCGTACGACGGCAAAATCATGAGCTTGTTGTGTGAGAGTCGTATGATTTTAGACATCAAATTTATGTGCACTTTTTTCATTTAAGAAAAAAAACATCTATTTGCTTATGTTTTTTATTTGTTTCTTTGTTTTGTTTTTTTTTTTCCATTTCCTTCCTACTCATTTCTCTTTAATATTGTGATTTTTTATTATAATTAATTAAATGACACTTGAATTGAAATAAAGAATAAAATATAAAAACAAATGAGCAATGAAAGTAAAAATAAGTTACGTTTTATAGCAGAAAATTTGATACGAGTACGTTTGAATTTTTAGATAATGGAAATTAAGTTGATGTAACATGAGAGATAGAATGTTTAACTTAATTTTCAAGCGAAATGGTGGAATGATATACTATATCTATCCTAAAAACTTCGATCCAAAATCAAACGTAAAGAATCTAAAAGAAAAAAAAAAAAGGATTAGAATGTAATATAAGTAAACAAAGTTTTTACATCTAGCTAGGTTACAACTTACAACTTATAAATCAAGAAAACACAAGTTTGGATTGAATATATCCGTAACTTTATCTTAAACGAAAAAAACCTCATTAACTTACAATGGATAAAGTAGTAGTAGACCATCTTATCCAAGAGAACTCTCAATAATCAATCAACTAATTATCCAAGATCCTTAAGAATCTATCTTAAAAATTGAGTATACTATTGTCTACTGGCCGGGTAGAGTCGTAGAGATGAATGAAAGAAATCACTTACTGAAATACAATTGCAGAATCTTATCGGCTTATCCATCCGTTCTTATGATAAAACTCTTGACATGATCATAGACTTATCCAATCCAACCTAGTTCTATAAATAGCCTTCACTAAATCCACCGAGTCTCATTCATTTTCACCAACTCACAATGGCAGCACTACTTTCTTCAAACCACCTTATCTGTTCTCTACTGTTCTTGTTCTTCACTTGCACCACCCTTGCATACAATGTGTCTCACGATGGTCGTGCCATCACCATCGATGGAGAGCGACGAATTCTTGTTTCTGGATCTATTCACTACCCTCGAAGCACGCCTGGGGTACGTAAACAATATCTATACATGCATTCTCTTTTTATTAATGTAGCTACAAAGACTATAGATGAGCTATTAAGTGTCTAATTAACTTTGTTTTTTTATTTTGCATGATGATATGATTAGATGTGGCCTGATTTGATCAAAAAAGCCAAAGAAGGTGGATTGGACGCCGTGGAGACTTATATTTTCTGGAACGTCCATGAGCCTGTTCGTCGCCAGTACGATTTCTCTGGAAACAAGGATTTCATTCGTTTCCTGAAAACGATTCAAGATGCAGGACTGTACTCCGTTCTTCGTATTGGTCCCTACATTTGTGGCGAATGGAACTATGGGTCAGTAAATTAATTAATTCCTTAAACTTCAACTAAAATTACATTTACATGCATGTTTATTACTTGTATTATTAATAAAAAGAAGATAAACTAATTATTACGTACGTACTATAACTTGCAGTGGTTTCCCTACATGGCTCTATAATTTGCCTGGGTGCTCAATCCGTACGGACAATGAAGTTTACAAGGTAATTTAATTTATAAGCATGCATGCATGCATGTTTCATCAAGTTTGTTTATAATTTTGAACTACTTAAAAAAAATTAAAATTTGGTTGTAAATTTTGTAGAACGAGATGGCGAATTTCACCTCGTTGATCGTGGACATGGTGAAAAAAGAAAATTTATTTGCATCGCAAGGAGGTCCGATTATCCTATCTCAGATCGAAAACGAATACGGTAATGTGATTTCATCATATGGAGATGAAGGAAAAGCCTATATCAACTGGGCTGCCAAATTTGCTGAATCTCTTGATGTTGGAGTCCCATGGATCATGTGCCAAGAGGATGATGCACCACAACCAATTGTACGTACCAATTATTATTTATTAATCTTAATTAATTTTCTATATGATTCATGAACTTAAATTTATATAATTTTTCTATTTGTAAAACAGATCAACACTTGCAATGGATTTTACTGCCACCAATTTACCCCTAACAGTCCCAGCAGCCCCAAGATGTGGACTGAGAACTGGACTGGCTGGTTAGTTTTTTACCATCTTTTTTCTGTTTGAATTTATTTTCTTACAGATTGTATAGTTTTTAAACTTAAACGCAAATTTTGAAAAATGATTAGGTTCAAGAACTGGGCTGGTCTAGACCCATTGAGACTGGCTGAGGATGTTGCTTATGCTACTGCTAGATTTTCCAAATGAAGGGCACATTCCAGAATTATTACATGGTCAGTTATAATCGATCCAGTTTATTATAAAACATATATATTTTATTATTTGTATTATAAATATAAATTATAATTCCCTAATTTAACATTTTGTGTTCTTGTTCAGTTTCACGGTGGCACAAATTTCGGCAGGACTGCTGGTGGTTCTTATATTACTACCTCTTATGATTACAATGCTCCACTCAATGAGTATGGTAAGATCCAGAAAAACAGAACGCACACACAGTAAATAATCTATTACTATGAGCTTACACAATTTTTCTACTTTTGTAAATTGGAAATATTACAGGAGGTTACAATGAGCCCAAGTACAGCCATTTGAAAGAACTCCATGATATTCTGCATTCACTTGAAAAATATCTTGTCTATGGAAACAATTCTTATATTGACAATGGCAATTCCCTTTCTGTAAGTAATTCAATATGGTTACTAATTAATACTTCAAATATATATGCATACAGTTTTATAAGGACTAATCATGATTTCTCTGTTCGTTTTTGTTTTACAGACATCTGTTTACACCTTGAAGGATGGCAGATCAGCCTGTTTCCTTGCCAATGCCGATGACAAGAATGATGGTGTTATTACTTACAACGGAGTCGATTTTAAGGTCCCAGCCTGGTCTGTGAGCATTGCTCCTGACTGCAAGAATGTAGCCTACAACACTGCGAGAGTGAACCATCAGACTAGTGTGATGGTGAAGAAGAACAACGAAGCTGAAGACGAACCCATTGAACTAAAGTGGTCATGGAGGCCCGAGGTTGTCGACAAGTATGTTCTTCAAGGAAAGGGAGAAGTGTCTTCCAGCCACCTTGTCGACCAGAAGAAGATTAACGACTACAGTGACTACCTGTGGTATATGACAAGGTTGGTACCCAGAATTTGCTCATCTTTAATCACTAGTAGTTTCTAAATGTAGAAAATATACGTACCTATTCGTTTGTTTATTTTTACTGCAGTTTGAATCTGGACAAGGATGACCCTATCTGGGGTAACAACAGCAAGCTGACCCTCAGAGTGAACTGCACTGGACAAGTTTTGCACGCTTACGTCAATGGTGAACATGTTGGTAAGCATTCTTCGGCTTTTAGTTCTCTTATGAGTTATGACAGAAGGAATATACTAACATCTGGTGTTAATAATGTGTAGGTTCTCAATGGGCCACATATGGAATTTACGAATATGTTTTCAAGCACACCATCAAGTTGAAGCCTGGACATAACCAGATCTCTCTTCTTAGTGCCACTGTTGGATTACCAGTATGGCAGCGTTATCTCATTTCATTTTTATTTTATCGCTTATGATTTATACAGCACATTGACATTTTTCTTTACTGGCTATGCTTTAACAGAACTATGGCCCGAATTTTGATAAGATTGCAATGGGAATTCCCGGCCCTATTCAGATCATTTCAACAAACGGAGATGAGACTGTCGTTAAGGACTTGTCCCACCATAAATGGGTTTATCAGGCCGGTCTTCAAGGGTTAGATAGGGATCAGTTGTACAACTCTACTCTCAATGCCGCATCTGCCTCTGAATGGAAATCCGAGAATGTTCCAATCGAAAGGCCATTGACTTGGTATAAGGTAAACATTCTATGATTAAATACTAGCTATAAATCCTTAGGTGATTCACCTGTTGTGTTTAATTTCTAATGCAAAGCTTTCTGTGCTTTTGTCCAAAGACAACCTTCAAGGCCCCTCTTGGTGAAGATCCTGTTGTGTTGGATGCACAAGGCTTAGGCAAAGGTTTTGCTTGGGTGAACGGCAACAACATTGGTCGCGTCTGGCCAGCTTCCATTGCTGCTGGCAATTGCTCTTTGGAACCATGTGACTATCGTGGTGAATACAACGGTGGCAAATGCGCAAGTGGCTGTGGTGAACCCACGCAGAGATGGTATGTATTACTACCTATCAACGTAGTTATAAACTTTTCTGGTTAAAATGATTCAGGAAAGTAACTGTTTACTGTGTTTTTTAGGTACCACGTGCCCCGTGACTGGTTGAAGGATGACGATAACGAGTTGATTCTGTTTGAAGAATTCGGCGGAAATCCTTCCTATGTTAACTTCCAGACAGTGAGAGTTGGCACAGCTTGTGGCAATGCATACGAGAACAAGACAATGAAGTTATCCTGCGAGGGTCGCCCGATTTCTGCCATAAAATTCGCAAGTTTCGGTGAAGTTAACGGACAGTGTGGATCCTTCTACAAGGGAAGCTGTGCAGCCAGTGATGTGCTTTCAACCATCCAAAAGGTCTGATATATATATCCATAATGAATAAGTTCTACATGTTTGTTAATCTAAGCTGAGTTCAATCTCCTCATACTTAACCAAATTTTCTTCTGTGTGTTTGTAGGAATGTGTTGGAAAGACTTCTTGCTCTGTTGAAGCTTCTGAGAGTGTTCTTGGAGCCACCAAGTGCGGAAATGGGGTCGAGAAGAGACTTGTGGTCGAGGCCGTTTGCTAAGATAGTTAGGACTTAGGAGTTGGGACCATTTGAATAAATACAGATATTCGTTATTTGTATATAGGACTAGTTGTTATTTTAGTTTAGTCATGTTTGTTATCAAACATCTTGTTTGATATCATATCACTCTTTAGTGTGCTGAATATATAGTACTCGTAGTTTCTTTCAGTTCAATATGAAGTTCAGTTTTCTTTACTTTTCTTTACACCCTTGTATTTAATTTGTCTAATTATCAGCAACTTCACTCTTCATCTTAATCTTTCGCAACACCAAAAGTTATAATCTACAAGCAACTTCTTGTTATTAGTTAGTAGGGATCACTTAAGACTGCCTTCGTTTACTTGGTAGTTCGGTTACAAAAGCAAACATTTCGAAAATTTGAGAATTTAACCTGCGGAAAGTCTGTAACTATGGTCATATAAAGAAGTTTCAGCACTCAGGTTCGTTGAAGCCGCTTCACTCCAACATTCACCCAATCTCATGATTTAGGAAATCAAAAATTCACTCAATCTTATTTAGGTCAATTGATTTGGGGATTTTACTATAGACGATGTCGTTAGCCTTTAATCCTATGTCGTTCCACATCAATTCACTGTTTAATTAGGTCAAATGATTTGCGAAATCGATGTACACGCTGGCCTCATCTCGATTGATCAGGAAAAGTCAATATATCTTCAGCAGTAAATAAATACAGTACAGATCACATAGTATATCGACTTCATTAGACATCCATTCATAATTTCATAAACTATACTTGTACATAATAATAATAACAAAAAAACTACCATTGCTACTACTATTTTTCTTTTTGAGAAAGATTGCTACTACTACTAATACAGTAATTAATTTTACCAAGAAAACTAGTAGCCTATAAATGCTTAATTCACCAAGTTCCAGTAACCCGACGCGTCATACAATTGAGAACCATCACCATAAGAGGTAGAAGAACCCGAACCAACCTTGTCATCCTGCACGAACAGGACACTCTCCATCACCACCTGCTGTACCTTCCCATCCTCCGCCCCACGCCTGGCATGCTTCGAAGCCGCAACCTGAATCTGAGACGGCGTAAGCTCATCCGCAGACAGTATATGTGGCGGATCATCCGGAAAGTTCAGCATCGCCGAACCGCCACGTAAGCAGAACACAGCCGCATCATAAGCCCTGGCAGCCTCTTCCGCGGTATCATACGAACCGAGCCAAATCCGCTCGCGGCTATTCGGCTGACGTACCTCAGCCACCCACTTGCCCCATTTCCGCATCCGCACGCCCTTGTACCGGCCGTCGTTGGTCCGCCGCTGTCTAGTCGACTGTGGCCTCACCATTTTATCTTTCTTTTTCTTGTTTTGGTCTAGTGATGCTGATGTACAAAATTGGTCATGTAATTCTATTCTGTGCAGTTTGGTTTGGTTTGGTTTAAATATGGAGGTGAGGGACACGTGGGTTTCGGGGCACTTGCCACGAGGATGGAGAGTTGTAAGTGGCACAATAGACTTGAGATCTGTGGGACGGTGGTCACAGCCTGTGCATGGCCACGTGTATTAATGATGTAGAATTTGTGATTTCATAAAAACTTTTTTTCTAGTTTTATGTTTGGGCGGCAATGATTTTAATATTATAGTACTAAGAAGAAGCTTTGGTATTTTTCTCCGTTTAATGATTGAACCGTAACGAACTTCGATTAAGAAAGGGGCTTTGAGAATTAAAGAAAGGATAAGAATAAGATTGGTGGTCAAGGGAGGTTGATTACTTGTTTGGCTTTACCTTTGCTTCTAAACATCTCGTGACGACAACTTTAATCTATACGGCTTTGCGTGAGATTCTCTACCCTCAAACCTAAGATATGTTTAAAGCCTATGCTTAGGACACCCTATTATATATGCAGGATATGAAGATATGAGGTTCCCTATGCTTTGGACCGATCCGATCAGTCTGCCAGCGGATCAGCACTTGATCCGATAAGTGGAGGACCAGACCGATCCGGCCTAATAGCCTACACATAGGATTCCATTTATATTAGAAGTTTCGTTGAGAGTGTACCAAAAACTTAATACTCAAAACTTAAAAGTATGTACTATTGTATTAAGGAAATAAAAATCAGTTGCGGAGCGAATGGAGTAATATTCAAAACATGACTCGTATACAAAATCGTGATATTTGTCGAATTTCGTTTTTAAAGCATGTTAATAAATTCATGAGTCAGGATTCATGAACACCACCTATATAATGCTATTAGAACGAAAAGTTCATTATTTCTGGTTGAGAATATGCATACATGATTGGCAAATTTTGAATTATCTTTGATAAAAAGAATTATAGAATTGGAAATCAGAATTTCACTTAGGGATGGCAATGCATTGAATTGGGCTTCAAGATTCCCGGACCAGGACATTTTTTAGGCCCAAGGCCCGTGAACAGGCCTAAACTTAGGCTCAAGCCTGTGTAGGATAGCCCAGATTATCATCCCGAACTCAATGTGCAAAATGAAGGTGTGTGAATTAATAATCAATTACCAAAAAACTTTGTTTTCCTAAACTAAACGGAAATAAAAACGAATGGGAACTTTATGGACGGGTACCAATAGGTACCAGACTTCACAAAAGAATGACCAGTCCGTTTGTGAATTTTTGGCCAGGTCGGGTGCTGAGCAAAGTTATAATAATATCCTCTGGGTTTATTTTTATACTTTTATTAGCTAAAACCAATAAGTAGCGAAAATAATATAATATCCATGCAGCCGGTCAATGATGGGAAAGGGAAAAGGCTTTGGTGGAAGATTTTTAATTAAAAGTGGCTTCGGTGTTCTTTCACCGAGTGATAGGTGGATTTGGGTTGGAGCACTAGGGGATGATTACTCCACTAAAGGTGGGTACTTCGAGCTTTGTAAAGTTGGGGTGGCTTCATCACCAAAGATTTGGGCTAAGGATATTTTGAATAGGTTGGTCCCTTCGAAAGTGTATGCTTTTGCGTGGAAACTTATCCAAGACAAGATCCCTTCGAAAGTGAATTTGAAAAAAAGAGGAGTATTCTTTACAAATGATGATGCTAGTTGCAAGAGATGTGAAGGGAGAGATGATAATTCATGGCATATTGTCAGAGAATACAAGTTTGCTATTAACCTCTTGGCTCAAGGTTAAGGTTAACTTGGGTTCTAGCGTCGAGAGAACTTGAAGAACTTCTCCTTAGCACAAGTTTTGGGGATAGGCGGTCATGGCAAGTGGTATGGTTTTGTACAATTTGGACCATGTGGAGGGTAAGAAACGACTTTTTATTCAAAGGGGAAGAGTGCACCCATTGGCAAGCCCTCGAGAGAATTAAGTCGTGGAGTTGGTTGAGAGGTAAAGTAAAACTTAGATCTTATAAGTTTATGGAGGAGTTGTTTAGGGAACCAAGACTTTGTCTTGAAACTTGAGGAGTGAAGGCTTCCCATTTTTAGGGGTTTTTGCTTTAGACCTTCTTTATTTGCTCTCTTGAGCTCTTGAGCATTCCTTATGCATGCTTATGCTTATGTACCATTTGTTCTATGTGGTTTTGGAGTGAATTTTTTTTACCGTTTAAAAAAAAAATGACTAATTCAAATACCTTTGATTAATAATTACACAACGTGCTCGTGCTATATTTATTTATATATACATTCTTTTAAATAATTACAAATTAATTAGTGATATTTTTACTTTTGTATACTTAATTAATTTATTACTTGCTCCATCTCATTTTAAACTTCACATTTGTAAAATATTAATTTTTTTAATGCCCCGTTTGATCTCATATTTATCCTAAATCACTGGAAAATTACCCCAAATATTAATTTGTAAATAATGATTTAACCCTATATTATAATTAAAGATTGAATTCTTAAACCATGACTGCTTCTCATACGATGCTGTTACTTATGGAGAGACATATTCAGATGGTGTAATGATAAGACGCTGGGTTATAAACGAGGGGACCGTATGATTGGTGGTGTAACAAATTAACAAATTGCAATAAGGAAGCCAGCCATTTCGTCGCAATTGTGACTTGTGTCGAAACCATGGACTACTTCACTTATCTAATCATCACTAAAATATTCTATAGGGCGATGGATATGATGGCTACTCCCACGTTTTAAGAAAGGAACTGATTATATGTTAAACTTTTGTCATGGGCGGATTTAAATCGTTAGTCATTAGAGTTTTAAACGGAAAAGAATAATAATATTAAATCCTAATCTATGGATAAGATTTATGTTCTATTTATCTTTTGATAAGTGTGAACATAGTAATTTTGTCCATAAACACTGACAAACTTAATAAAATAAAACACATAATTATTCCCCCTATTAAATTCCACGCGTGTTGAAATTTCTGAAATCCTTACATAACATTATAACTATAACTAGGTACCATAATAATTATGGATTATGACGAATCGACCTAGGTTAGAGATCAAGTCGTGGAACACCAAATATGATTTTTTTTTTTTTTTTTTTTTTAACGGCAAATCTAACAAGTCTACTCCTAAAGTACACCGCTACCGACTTATATCTCCTAATTAATACACTTAAACTAACCTTATGACTCTGTCGACTTCGAACCTCCGACCTCCTCTTTCTACTCTAACACCCTTACTACCAAATCACCTTATAAGTCCAGTATGATTAATATTTTAAGTTGCTATTCACTAATTAAAGACATCAACTACCATGCATGTCCTCAGTCCTATTGATCTCTATTCTAACTACCATGCATGTCCTCAGTCTTATTGATCTCTATTCTAACTGTGGCCGGTGAGCCCACTTTTTTCTAAAAAGAAACGGCTAAAAACCTTTCATTAAACTCTCGGAGTATAAGTAGTGCTCGAGGAAGGTTCCAAATTACGAGAAACAAAAGTCTGAACCGACATACAAATCTCAACCTCTAGACAGTGAGCCCACTTAAACATTAACTAACTACCATGATCGCTTGCATTATATAAATGCATGTAGAATTATGTCACAAATGAAATTCAACCAAAATGTCGGCCTCGGGGAAGAAGTTACGTCTACCCAGAGAAATATCTCCGTGAAGAAAATATCACTATATGTCATAAACGTACTGTCATTGTGATCTATCCACAAGGGCAACACGCCAACAACTATTTGCTTGTACTCTGTGTCTCACGTTTTGGGCACCATTTGAAAGTAAATCTTTAATTGCCTAAATATCGAAAGAATCATTCTAACATCCACACGTGGCATGAGAGACAGATAAGCAAACCAAACAATAATAATTCATCTTTGTTTTTACCATTTTTGTAGTTGAAATTTTTACGTACTATGGCCAAAAATTACATTTAAAATACTACACTACTTTTGTCTAACAAAATTTAATTTATGTAACGCCAAGATGTTTATAGAGTTTAAAGGGTTGAAAATGCTACGCATATTAGCAAGATGTACCTTTTTTTTTTTGAGTCCATCTAGAATAATTCGAGTTAAGCGCGCTGCTCTAGAACAACTCTATGATCGTTGAACTATTGAGAAACTCCCGGTGCTCTCACGAATAAGGAAAAAATGTACTGGAAATAACACGTGTTGGTATGTGGCACTACAAGAAACAACAGATTAGCGATGGATTTCCATTCGTCACTACGTGACGACGGATCACTAAATTTAGCGACGGATATTGACGAATTGCGCTCTAAACTCAATTCGTCCTTAAACCATTCACAAGATAAAATGTAAAACTATAAAGTTTGAGAGTAAGTACTATAGTACTAGTATTACTCAAACATTAGGCTCTACACTAGATGGAACTATAGTTTTTGGCTTTTGTGGGCTGGGTTCAATGCCTTTTGACAGCATAATAGTTTTTTTACTTTCATTATCCATAATTATTTTATTCCTTTCCAATATGTTGCCTACTCATTTTCAAAAAAATTCATCTACTCAAAACATTATTCTTTCAATCTCTTTTATATTTTTCTACTTGTTTCTTGTCATTATTTGTATTTTTTACTCAAATATCATTTCCATTACTTTGTTTCATACCCCATTTTCATAATTCCTCTTCCACTCAAAACATTATTTTTTTCAATCTCTTTTATACTTCTCTACTCCTTTCCATTATTTGTTTCCAAACTATTTTGGTAATTTTTCTTCTACCGAAAAGATATGAAATTTATTAAATTTTAAGAAAACATTCAATAATTTAAAATTTTCTACTCGTTTTTATAAATTTTCTTCTACCGTAGACATGGAATCTGCTCAATTTCAATAAAAAATTCAATAATTTAAATTATTTTTGTTTTAGATTAACAATGTTGTGTTAATTAGTGTAAATATATGTCTACACGGGGTCAAGAAAAAAACGTTAATGGTATTGGCCACGATGTAACTTATCCCTATCTATTAAAATTAGTCACATGCGATTTTTTACCCTGGCTCCGCCCTGACTGCCGCAACAAAGTTTTATTCATTTGAATCGTGGAATAATCTTAAGAAAAAGTAGATATTGATAGTTACTTGAAATGATTCCAAGGCACACATTTAGGGCATAACTAATACAATATGTTTTCCTTAAAGATAAAATAGACGGCGGAACATGTTTTAATATTCTATGACGACGAACCTAGCTAAAACCAATAATTAGCCAAAATAACAATATCCATGCAGCCGCTCAATGATGACTAATTCAACCAAAATACAATAACACTACTGCTATTACTATATATCCTTAATTGCTAGTACTACATTTGATTAATACTTACACAACGTGCTGGCGATATATAATACTACTACTTGCTCCATTTCGTTAGATTTCCATTTGTTTTTATTGCTTTTTCTCTCTGTTTTACTTCGAATTACTTCTAAATTATATTGAATAAGTAATTTTGAAACTTATGTTATGAAAATATAAACTTTCTACTTTCGTAATATAAGTTCAAAAATTATTTTTTTTATATGATTTAAGATTAATTTAAAATTAAACAAAACATCGAAAAAGTCAACAAAATAAATGAGAATCTTATGGAAAGGTATAATTTATGTAAAACTTGAAGTCTTAAACTGCTTCTAATATGATGATGTTACGTATGGAGAGACATATTCAAATGGTGTAATGATAAGATTGGGTTTATTATATCGCCCGTTATTATATGGTATTTGCTATAGAACTTTTTCATTTTGTTGTTGCAAAAATAATTTTTAAAAAGTAGTTAAAAATAGAAAAAACTTTGAAAAATATTATAAGGGTCATAGTTAAATTTGAATTTTAAATCATTATGTACTTAAAAAAAAATTTAAACACTTCGCTGATAATATTAAACAAGAAGTTTTAGAATAAATGGATGTAGTTGTTTTTTCTATATAAAGAGGGGAAAATGTGATTGGTGTAAAAAATTGCAATAAGGAAGCCAGCCACTTTTTCGCAATTCAAATAGGACATGTGAATTATGAGTCATGTGGTGCCGTGGTGGAACCATTGACGAATTCACTTTGTGTAATCATCAAATATTCTATTCGACGATGACACCCGACGCTTATGATGGCTACTCCCACGCTCAGTTTTTACCTTTAAGAATGGAACTGATTATATATTGTATATATCAAATTTGTGTCGTCCCATGAAGACATAAATGTGTTACTTCATTACTCCAAGCCCGGCTAAAAAAAATTTCATCCCATGGAGCATATTTTTGGTACTCATGGGTCAATACTCAATAAGGCTATTGTACATGTGTGTTTGTGGTTGTATGATATTCTAGTTAGATTTATATTTATGATCCATGTAAATTGTTTGTCACTTATTTCATAATGTAGAAGATTGGCTAGTATGGATTTCCATTACTATTTTTGAGTGGTTCTCATCTCAAGACTTTATATTTTTCTGAGGAATTTAAATTTGGAGAAATATGGTACTTTTATTGTGTGGTACTAATATACTGGGAGTAGGCCTGGCAATTGGTCCGATCCGGACCGGTCCATTATCGGTCCGGACCCGTACGGATCGGATCGATGTTGGACCGGTTTCTAAATTTTCGGATCGGGCAAAAATAAAAAATCACAAAAAATGCTTTTGGGTCAGGTCCCTACGGATCCGGACCATTCCGGTCCAGTCCGAACTCGGATTGGACCCGATGAGTTATAATATTTGTTTAGGTCGGACTCGGGTCAACACATTCATGGATTGGTTTCAAATTGCGATACTTCTAGGGACACATAATCCTGGTCATCAAATTTGGTTGAAGTCCTGTGCGGCTATGCGCATGCTATGCACATAATCATTAATATAAATAATTAAATGTTATTCCTCCCCAACATTTTAAACTTTTGGGAGAGTTGAAATTTTATTATGGTATAAGAGCCATCTGTCTCACGCCCACCTGGATTCGAATATTCTCGGAGACAAACTTCGTCCCGTATTAAATTTCCACTCAATCAACATGTAAAGGTCTGATTGTATTCCCGGGAGTATTTTTTATGCTCTCTATAGTTTTATTTCGTTGTATTTAATAAAAAGAGTTTCTATTAAAGAAAAATAAAAATAAAAATATAACATTCTAATGACCCTAAGTCACTAATTAAAGACATCAACTACCATGTCCTATTGATCTCCAGTCTATTCTAATGACCCTAAGTCACTAATTAAAGACATCAACTACCATGTCCTATTGATCTCCAGTCTAAGTCTCATAGTTAAGAGACTGTCTAACTCTGGCCACTGATCTCGCAGAGACATTACCAACATGATTGCATTATATAAATGCATGTAGAATTATATGTTATTTGAAGTCAAAGGATGGCGGACTTGGGGAATTTACGTTAACCCAGATAATTCTCTGTGAAAAAATATCACTTGTGAAAAATATCACTGTCATTGTGACCTATCCACAAGGGCAACAACTATTTGCATGTCCTCCGTGTTTCACGTTTTGGGCACTATTTAAAAAGTACTCCTAAATATCGAAAGAATCATTCTAACAACCAAACAAGAATAATCACCCGTAATATTATTATTTATTCATTTCACTTTTCTTATTAATAATGTTCAATTTTAATCACAAATTATTATTAAATTATAATAATAAAATGTATAATGAAATTATATTATGATAATTTATAATATATATTATCATAATATAATTTCGTTAGATTTTTACCATTGTATTTGTAGTGTAATTTATGGTAAAAATTGAAAAATGTTAATTTAAAAAAGTCAAACTGAATAGAAGTGAACAAAGTTGTATTATAAAATAATTTGACGCATATTTATAAAGACTATTTAGATAATTAGAGAAATTATAAAAAAAAGTGTTTATGAACTCTAATTTTTCAGTTAAAAACCAATAAAATTCAACTTGATTTAAGAAGAAATAATTTAAACAACTTCAAATTTTAATCCCAACTTCAATTTAATAGATTTTGACAACCTACTTTAAAAAAATAAAAATATATACGTTGAATATGTTAAAATGTTGCAAACGTATACTTAAATTAACATATAAAACTTTTAGAAAACAATTATATATACTATATGAATTAAAATACTAAAGCGACCTAGAATTGAGTAGAAAAGTAGGAGAACCAACTTTTCATTTCATCCAAATATAATCATGAGGGGATTAAAATCTCCTTTTTTTCAAAAATCTATACTCCTCTCCACAAAATTTTATCCAATTATATACCACTAAACTTTAATCATTACCAAAATATGAAACTATCACACACTAGAAAAATTAACTACCCGTTGACGGCAGGGTTTAATGCAAAGTGTTTGATCTATTGGATTAGTAGCGTGAATAAGGATGGAAAAAAGACATAATAAAAGAGGTAAATTAACTAGCACGAGTGAAAAAGATAAGAGAAATACAGTTACATGATAATTAAGTTGATCACAGATCAATTAATATGTCCAGATCTGATTCTTAACAAAACAAGGAAATAAAATTAAACAGAATAACAGAAGCCTTCTAAATAGATACACAGTATAAACTATTCTGCAAATGAATAGTACTGAAGGCAACGAGAAATTAACGATGGTTTACCAACGGCCATACAATTTATAAGTTTATGCTCCTGAGTTCTGATGATGACTACTCTCACCATTTCCCCTGTGAAGCTATTTCAAGCCACTTCTCGCCTTTACCCGCCGCCTTACATGGTGGTGGTGGCGCTGCAGTAGCAGGCTTGCTCGCCATTTGGTACGGCGCATTTGCCACAATCCTGTCATGCAACAACATACGTTCAATTACCCAATCAATTTCAGCTTCGATATAAAATTACACACGCAAACAAGCCATAAATAGATTATTGGTAGTAGATTATATACCTATCCTTTCTTTTCTCGAGGAATCGAGCTAGAGAATTTTTCCTCGCAATTGGTAAATCTGCAAGTTAAAACAAGTAGGAGTAAATCAAAATAGTCAAACAGTATTAATTATTCTACTAATAATCCTACTTAATTAGTTAAAGTAAAACTAATTCCTCATTTAATTAGTGCTTAATTAATACCTCCTCCCACAAGAGCAATCTCGGGAGAGGGTTTCACTTGCTCCTGGACAGAGAAAGTGGTGGTGACAGACTCCGAGGGGCTATGGACGACAGCCGGAGGCGAGAAGACGGCGGCAGTGTGGTAGTTTTGGCAGGCGGCGCTGCTACTAGCTAACATCATGATCTGCTTAGCCTTATCCGCGGACAAATCGTCCAAAACGATAACCTGACCGCCGTAGAAAATGGTCATCTGCGGCGAATCGGACTCCGGTTTCTTCTCCGTTGCCGCCGGTAGGAAATTCACTGTTGTATCAATCAAAGTTAAAATCGGAATCTACGAGGAAAAGGAAAAAAACCTACCAGAATTGGAAATGAAATTGAAGTTGAAACCTAGATCTCGAATATAATGAAATTGGAAGCTTACTTTTAGGTTCAGTTGTAGTGGAAGGGGTTAAGCTGAGTTTGAGATCAGGAAAGCTTCCTTTCTCCTTCATGTACTGGCTGAGGAGGCTGCAGGTGCGGGAGAAGGTGGACTTTCCGCCGGAAGAAGACCTTCCGAAGCCGGAATTAGCTGCCTCTGTGAAATTCATTCTCAGTTTCTCAGTATGTTTTACTTTTCTCTCTGTGGTGGTGGTGGAGGAGTATATCACATCTCAACATGGAGTTTGAAGGGGACAACTGGTGGGTGGTTTTATATATAAAATCAAGGCCATCAAACTATCAAGGTGGGTTTATCATTTACCATGTGTGACTTATTTGCATATACATCCTTCAATTTTTAGTATTTACTATTCTCTCCCTTGTCCGCACAAGGTTCTCATGGTTGAGTTTTATTAGGCTTCATTTCACATCATAAATCATACCAAAAGAATTAATACGAACTATATTAATAAACTCATAATACAACTTTGTAAATTAATTTTCCAGTATAATTTATGATTGATATGTGTCAAACGGAGATGGAGGGATTACTAGCTAGCTTCCTGGAGCGGGAGTCTGGACTATACATTTTAGGGAGTTTTCATCTCATAAGCCATAATTGGTCAAGTTGGTGTTTTAGTCAACATGAAGGGCTAACCAATATAGGATGATGACCATGCATCCGGATGAAACAAATAAAAACACAACAAAACCAAGAGGAAAAGGAAAACATCTAGTTAGTATAATGGTGGATTTCTTATTCCGTACGACTAGTTCTTGTTGTGGTATGTAATATAGATTGAAGTGTACGATATTTCAAAATATTATTCGACGATATGTCAAATAGAATAGAATGAAAAGAAAGAATAATAAGATTCTTAATATATAGTCTCACATGTGGCTATTGTAGCACAAAAAAGTCGACTTTCATGCATCATCATGATCTCTAACATTTAGTTTCAATTAAGTGTTCCATTTATGTCAAGTTATGTGTTTATTTTTACTTTTCTTAGGTCATTTTTATCAACCTTACTATGTGGGAGAAAAAAGAAATAACATGTGCATGTCAAAGAACTTTAAATCTACTGTTGTATTTTTGAAAAATCTAAATCATTAATGTGTTAGGAGTATTTGGTGATCCATATAACTATGCAATGTTAACACCTTCATATTATATCCATGTCAAAATAGTTTACCTATTCATGCCATCCATAACTTTGTTTCTAATAGTGTACATTTGTCATGCATGAACAATCTTTTGGCCTTTTTCCAACTATGCTCCTGTTAAATTCAGTAACATTTGGCCAATTAGTTGGTTAAGAATTCAGAAGTTGTAACTATGTGAATTGAAACTAGACTAGTAGTGACATTACCTCTCAACCCATTCAACATGTAGTTGGTTTCACGTTACCTCTTCATGTGTTTTTATCTGAAAAAACATTTATAATTCAGTTGAAATTGAATAAATTTAATTATGTTCATATATACATTTAGTTGTTTTTATATTATACATAACTTTAGTTCAGTTCAGTCCATTAAATTCAATTTAAAAATTTTCAATCGCAGAGAACAGAACCTAAAATCCACGAACTTAATCAGAGCATTTTCCAATAGAAAATTATAATTGAAAACTTACTTAAAAGAAAAAATAATAAGAAACCCTTAGTCCTTGGAGGAACTTTCATGCACTGACATTTCAAAAGGAAAATAACAATATGTGCAGACCTGGAGAAAAGAGTTCACTAGGTGAGGTGCAAAGTGCAATTTACCAATCCATTATATATGATTTTACTTTTCAACCGAAGAAGAAAGAAAGAAAAGGAAAAAGAAAAATGAAAAAATCAGTTAGAATAATTAGAAATAGAGCACGAGGAATTTGTGGTGGCATTGAAGTTCCCCAGAAGTGACCGACTGCCCTTGCACTGAAAAAGTAATAATTAACGTGGGACCCGTGTCTCTTTGAATTTCCATAATAATCTGTAATAGGAAAAAAAACAAAAATAGGAAATAGGGGAATAGTGATATACTTTATCCATTTAAAACACGTGGTCTTTGTGTCCCATAATATTGAGGTGCTGTCTCCCTGTTTCTATCCTATTATCACTTTGTCCTCAATTCAACCTTTATTTACCTCGTTTGCCACTTAATACCGTTAACATAAATATAATTCCCAAATTATAACATAGGATGTCGCACCATAAAAGTTGTTAGGGTTAGGGTATGACGGTTGCTCTCCAAAACTCTGTAATATTTTTTTGTGTGCGTAAATTCAACTTTGTAATATTATTAGTACTTTATTAGTCATACCTTTAAACATTTTAAAGTTGATCGAGTGATAAAGGTGTTGGAGTAACACATACTCCCTCAGCCCCATAAGAGTTGCACCATTTTGCCATTTTGAGTGTCCCGTTAGAGTTGCACCATTTCATTTCTTTGTCATATTTGGACATGGTTATAATAATTTTATATTCCATCAACATATTTTTGTGGCCACAAATACTCCATAAAGTAAAATCATCACCCACTATCAATATAACTCAATATTTAACTCTTCTCTTTATTTTCTGTGACCAAAAGCAAATTGTGCAACTGTTCTGGGACGGAGGGAGTATGAGGTTAAAGATTCGAACTCTGACGGTAAATAGGTGTATATGCATAATCTAAATTATAAATTGTTAAAGGAATAGTTATTTCTTCGTGTCAACACTTGAGAGGCTAGGAGCAAACTTGCGTCAACACTTGAGAGGCTAGGAGCAAACTTGCGCCTCATTGATGTTCAATTGGAGTTGATCTCTCCCTCCTTACTTTGGCTTATTAGTATTTTAAATTTTTTAGATAACAAGACATACCAACCGGTTAATACTATAATGTAACTTACCGAATTTAGTAATAATTTAGCTCCTTCACATGTTTAGTACTTAGTAGTAAGGAACAACGTAACATGTCTACTACATACTTTGACTTAGACTTGAAATGGTCATTCATTACCAGGGGTATAATGTAACGTACCGCATGGGTAATTGTTATGGAATTTTTTTTTAACGTGTTTTGAAATGAACTTTTTTGCGGACCAAATTGGATTCAGTAATACATTTAAGAAAATTGTAAAGGAAGTGTATTGTTACGGGATGAAACTTGGATTACCGAAAGAACTTGAATCCGTGCGGGCTAGTTCGCCTCGAGACTAGCCTACCGAACTTGTTGCTAAAGTGTGTAAGAAGAGAGTTTTTTTGTGATAAAATATTGCAAAGGATGCTTAAATGCTTGTATTGGTTGATGATCAAATGAGATGGCCAAGGGCCTATATATACAAGTTCACCTCCTCAACGGACGGTGGAGATCGATCTAATCTAACGGTTGTGGAATACCTTCCAGGTCATTCCATCATCTAGATCTCCCTACCTTGTTCATTATCTTACAAGTTTGGAAATATTCTACAATATATAATAACATTCTAGAAAACTATTTACATGATAGTTACCCTCGAGACAGATATACCGTGAAAACGACTGTATGTGTGACAGTACGACTCTCTTGATCTGGTGGTCCGGCTTTAAGATTTGTAGTAGATGAGTTAATTGTGTTGCCAATACAATTTTAAGGCGACCTTTAAATTTTGATATCCAGATGTAGGCTTCGAGTTAAAGAGGTTTTATCTTTATTTAGGACTGATAGAAGAAACTCTGTGAACGTGGGATGCCAAAAGATTATTGGTAAATTACCAGAATTTTTAATTTTTTTCGATACTGGTTAATGGGTATATGATATGTTAGGAACATCCGAACATGCGATCAAGTAAATGTTGATTTATGCTGCTAATGCATGGTTACAGTTGGCGGTATAATTTGGGAGTTGGGATTGTATCAAACTCAGATTTCTGACTTGCCCTTTTCAACAGGTTAGCAATGGCATAGACCAACATATATATACGAGTAGATAACTACAGAAATGGACCCATTATCAATTGTCATATTATGCATGATAATGTGAAAGTTGAAAAGCCATTGACATTTGAATTTTTGCTACTAAGACAAATTATACGCGACATATCAATTTCATTGCAGCAACTTACACTAGGGCACTAGGCTCTATTTATTTATTTATTTCCGAATAACATACAAAATTTTAAATTCGCAACCGCTACCTTTTGAGTACATATGGAATAAATTTCAAAGATTCTCACACCATAGTCTACAAAATTACGTAAATCAAGTTAAACCGTATAAATACGACAGGACCAAGAGGAAAATACTCCTTTTAACCAACTTAGTCAAACCTTGTGTACTTCATTTTTTTTATTTTCAACTTAAGAAACTTCATTGCTTAATTAATTGGGAGCATTATCATATGTTCATTTGTCAGTAACCACCACAAAATAAAATAATATTATATAAAATTCGCCAGTACTTTCTTCGGAAATTTAATAGTTTTACACTTTGTTTCCCAACGAGTTATTATTAATTTGAAGTCAAACCGAACATCGAAAAGTCAATAAAAATAAAGTGTAAAACTATAAAGTTTTCGGAGAAAGTAATACCTTGTGTTTCATTGTACTGTTTGTCTCAACTTCACTAACATATGCTAGTCCTTCACTTTGATTTGAATATTCTCGACCCCGTGATAGTTTGAATGGATTTAAAAGTTTCACGGAGTGAGTATTATTATCTGACGGTCAAGAAGGACAAAACTTACACTATGCTCCATTTGATTCAAATTTTGAGCCTCACATTTTCAACATTTTCAAAAGAAGGTGGCGAAAAAGAGAAAAATTGAAGGTACAAGAGAGTTGTCCGTGACATTGGTTCTAGAAGAAATGTCACACTTAGAATTAATTCAAATTCATGACATGGTGACACGTTCATCCCGTGCAATATTTACTCCACCTTAAATTTTTGTACAGTATTTCAGATAAGGAAGAATATAGAAATTTATTTAATTACTTCCACACCGATGCATTTTTAATGTATAAAACTATAGTAGTAAATTGTAAAATAAACTGCTATATATATTTTGTGAAGCAAAAAGATTCAAATATATCATCGTTTTGTATACAAATTAGTAAAAGAGTTTAAAATAACTCATGCGTTTATCAATATGCTTAACAAAGTCCAAATCACTCCAAATGTGATTTTTTTTTTCTAGAATCAAACTGATATATTAATCATCAAGGAGGAATTACATCATGATTTGCAAAAGTAACAAATTTAGAGCCATCACAGTCAAACGTAGCTCGTCTAGTTAACAAATGTACAACTTTATTCCTATCTCGAAACAAAATCAAAAGAAACAGAAACAAAGTTACTATCCAAATCCTTAATGTCATCCACAATCCACAATGTCCCCAACATTAGCCAAAGAACACTCCAGTTGCTGCAATTGTTTTATCAAGCTGAGACAATCAGTTTCAACACAATCTGTAGACAATCCTTTTTCCAGCGCATATTGCAACCCCTCCCGAACTGCCAAAGCTTCAACAACTTCAGAGTCCTGCATAAACTGGAATAATTCTTGGAACTTGGTGCATATGCCATAAAGAATTGCGGTTACTCATAGTACAACTCATGGATACTTTAAAAAGAAACAAAAACGCTCATGGCCCCGCCCGTGAACCGGTTGGTTACCTTCTGGCTTCTGTTGCATAGCGCCCACCACAGACGGACCACCACACTGGTTCAAAAGACGAAAGGTAAAATGTTGGATTCTGCATCCGACGTGACTAATTCTAATCAGGAAGTTTCTATAATTCTTTGTTTAACTCAGTTTTTCATTATTTGGGCATTCTTATTTGTACTCCCTCCCTCCGTTCTCTCAGAAGTGTCCTGTCACTTTTTTCGGTCAACAGCTTTCAACTTTGACTTCCGATTACTCTTAAACTATAACGATAAAGTATATAACGAAATTATATTTTGAAATTTTAAGTTCTATATTTTCATAATATAATTTCATTTAATATTATATCATTATAATTTAAGAGTAATCGTAAGTCAAAGTTAAAAACTGTTGACCGAAAAAAGTCAAAACACTGAGAGAACGGAGGGAGTAAGAAGTAAGAACTACATTAGGTTCAAAAACCTTATCTTGTGTTGATGAATAAATTTAATTTACGAAAACCCCACAATTCTTTTTCTTCTTGACGCCGCCTAATCTCTTATTCTAACGTTTGGTTCTTTTCTACCGCACCACTATATACGAAGAACGTCTCACAAAACGATTGATGTTATGATGTATATACAAAGATATAAAGAGGACAATATAGAACACATCAAAAAGGGCGTAAGAAAAAAAAACAAATTGCTATTCCTAGATTATAGCCCCCTTTTTTCTTTCTGGAATTGTTGGTATGAACATGAAACTATGAAGGAAGACCACAGTGGAAAAACTGGCCTTTGTAGAAAGGAACCTTTTAAAAATCATAATCTATATCTGATGCATTTTGAGCGGTAGATCGTCTGATCAAATTCCCTTGCTCATCATATAGATCAAGGTTCTCGCATGGGGCGGGGAAAACGGTTCCGTAAACACGACCTTCAACATAAGAACACTGGAAGATGTGCTTCTTTTTATAGGTTAACCCAACAGACATATCCCGGAAGGTGACATTCTTGACGAAAATCTCTTCACTCCCTTGAATACGAACTGGCACGCGAACTCCTTCACCATGTATTGAGGTATAACTTATGTTCTCTAGTATTGGAACAGCCTTGGGATCAAAATCAGCATCTGGATGCTCATTGTAATCCGTCTTGATGACGATACCCACACGAAGGTTGCTGAATGTTAGATTCCGGTATGTTATGTCTCGAACATATCCTCCTCTTCCAGGGGCTGTCTTGATCCGAATGGCACGTCTCGAGTCCCATACATGGACGTTCTCAATGGTTACGTTTGATACACCCCCTGACATCTCACTCCCTATTGATATGCCAGCACTGTTATTGAGGAAAAGAAGTTTCATTAACCAAGTGAAGCCAAAGCAATCAAAGCAACAGTGCAATATGATTTAATGATATTTACCTAAAACTTTTTCACATCCATGTTTTCAGGCTTCCAGCAGCTACCCTATATTTTGAGACAAACTTTTTCACTCTCCAAACCCCTCTTGTAGCCTGACCTCCACATTTGGTCATTTATTTATTTATTTCTGCTACTAGTTACTACTAACATACTACTCTACGATTACACAAAACTTTTTCCTCAAATATTAAAGTTGCACTTCCTGGAAGGGGTTTGATGATGCTATGTGCAGTTAGGCCTACATGCACATGTGTGTGCAAGGGTTGTGCTGATCATAAATGTATTGGTTGAGGGCTAAAGCACACTGTAGTAGTTAGGGTACTATGCCTCTCGATGTTCATTTAATTGCAAATTTTGATTGGCAGAAAGTGGACTAAGGGGATGTATAAATGTGTCTTAACCAACATTTGGGGAGATCATGGCTATCTATATATATTAGATTGATATCAACATGTTCTTACCTGACCATGGAGCGAACAACAAGGTTTCGGATGAGTATATTCTTTGAAGGACGTCCATAAGCAATCCCATATTGATCCCATCCGCTCTTTATTGCAATACAATCATCTCCAGTGCTGATGTAACAATCCTCAATCACCATATCCTCACATGAATCTGTTATTAATTGCAGATTAGGTTAGGTCAAGAAGAACACACCATCCTATGAGTAAAGTACAAAAATGCCCATAAGGAATATTTCACATAACATCACTTATCAGTTATCAGGTATCAGTGTCTGGTAAATGCTTCACTCTAATTACAAGATTTAATTTAAAAACTGCATGGCATACCAATATCTTGCTGCTAATGCCTTATAGAAATGAAAGAATAGGACTTGTGTGAGACAGTATAATGTGGTAGATGACCATACACTACAACAGAAACATGCATACTACAATTTAGACATACATTTTGACCCGCCTCACGAGTTAGACCATTTAATACAAGTATTTGTGTTATATATATGTAAAACAATCATTAATCATGATTGGAATTAGAAAACTGATTCTTATGTACGAATAAATAATACTATTACCGGATCAATGATTAAAAAAAAAAGGATCAGCTAAAGCGAAATGAAAAACCCACCAGGATCTATGCCATCAGTATTTGGAGCTTCAGAGATGGGTGCCAGAATAGTTAAATTTCTTATTGTGATGTTCTTGCAGTCATATGGATGAAGGGTCCAAAAAGGAGAGTCACGCAACGTTATGTTAGAAATCACAATGTCACTTGACCACATAATCTGCACAAGTGGTCCTCTGGTGTGGTTCAAAAGCTTCTGACGGTATTTTTTCCACCATGTTTGACCCTGTCCATTGATTGTGCCATTATGTCCTGTTATCAAGATTAACTGTCACTCAGATTAAAAAAAAAAAAAAAAAAAACAATTACATTTACAAGGCCCTAATCTTACAAACTCCACCTGACTCTCAGAACCTAAGAAAGCACTAAAAAGTTTATTTATAACCTTGGATCAGCTTTTAAAAAAAAAACAAATCAACGATAAAATGGAATGAAACCTAAACCACATGAGGCTTCTATCTTTATGAAACATGGGCAGCACGAGAAGAAGTGAATTATTATAGTGTGCATAAGACAAACAGGTCTAAATATCTAAAAGATAGGACAGGAGAAAGTGAGTTATTGTAATGTGGCCAAGACAAACCTATTCTAAAGATGATATGATGCTCGGTATTTAGGACATCATCATAAAGTACCCAGACCAAATGGTCAGTGCTTGCTCCAGTTTTCACATTGTCATTCAAATTACTCCCTCCGTCTAATGAATAGCCTAAGTATGTTTTTTACAGAGTTCTTAATGTGTGTTATATTATGAGTTTGTTGGAACCCACAATAAAGTGTAAGAAAAAGTGGAGAAGAAAGGAAACGTAAAGAAATGAACTGGACGGACATAAAAACGGAAAACGTTAAGAAATGAGCGGGGCGGAGGTTATAAGGGAAGGGACTGAAAAAGTAGAGAGGAAAACAAAACATGTATGATCTGTTTTGGGGGGGGGGGGGGTTCAAAAGGGAACCAACAACAGCAGGAAAAATGAAAAGGAAAGAAAAAAGGAAGTAGAGGAAAAGAAAAGGATATACAATAAGCTTATACTGACCTGTAATTACTACATCTTTGAGATTTTGTCCATGGATCAAACTTCCATACCTTGGTCCAGGATGTTCTCTCCCTTGACCATATGATGGTAATGGAGGCATTAGAGGCCAATACTTCTCATTCTACAAAACAATACATACATATCAATAAAATTGGCAAGAAATGTAAACAAGAATACTTGAGACCTGCAAGTTCATGTGACCTGTACCTACAAATTACAATCACTGAAAATACTCCATAAAGGAAAAGAATATTTGTCAAATAGAGGATGACAACAGGTTCTCAACGAAGCTGACAGTGAAACAAATGGAGTATACAAATATAATCGCCTCCAAACAGGGCAGCGATACGACTGTCAGCTATATTAACCAGACTTAGCACTAAGTACCAGACTAAGAGTCAGGAGTGTGTATGCAGGTGTTGGACTCGGCTATTTGATTATTTTTAAATCTTTTTTTGGCCTAAAGTGTCCTATTGCTATACCCATGTAGTCGAGTATCCAACATGGGTATGCAAGGGAATTAAAGAGTCCAGATAACATAGATTGTCAGGTTATATCCATGTACTACATCATGCAATATCCTAAATCCATCTGGACATCTGCAATGGTACATCTAGAAAATTCACAATTACTATGAAGATACACTATGCATACTTCAAATAAACTGACAACCATCCCCCCCCCACCCCCACCCCCCCCCAGACTTATTAGCATCAATAAGCATGCTAGACTATATGAAATCACTTGGGCAATAACATTTCCCTCTAGCCTATAGTGAAAGAGAGCTATTTCTCCAGATAAAACAAATTATAAATGCATATTCAGAAGGTGACCACAGCCAAGAAATTGTAACCAACAGTAAGCTGGTCCAAAACTCAATTTCTAGTTATTTCAAACAGTAGTGCATGTCATAATTGTGAAGCTTCCAGAATACTCACAAAGGTGCTAACACATGTACAAGCAGGCACCACATAGTAGTTTTTAATGCATAATTGTAACTTCCTATTCCCAGAGAATTCATGTTGACAGGCCAACATCCATTTTTAGAAGGATAATGGGACCTAAACAAATAAGGAGAGCACATAATTTTCTTCACCATCCTACTCAGTTTCAAAATTTGCAGATGTTGCATCTATTCCAACATTTAAGATTAATCTAGAATTCTAGATCACCTTTCCATAATACCAATGGAATTTAGGCTTAGTTAATGATTGAATTCTACTACAAGTCTAGTATTTTCCTTTCCATAACAACAATAGTATAGAATTTAAGCTTAGTTAATAATGATTGAATTGTACTAGTACAAATTTCATTAAATGTTCTCATTTAACACTAACTAATTCAGCATAAACATCAATTTAGATCATAAAAAGTAAAAACACTCACATCAATACCGAGAATAACAGCTCCCTCAGCAAGGAACAAGGTCATATGACTGGTGAGATTGAACGGCGCCGTAAGCCAATCACCCGGCGGCACATTCAGCTGACCTCCACCTTTCTTCCCGAGCTTCGAAATTCGCATCATCGCCTTCTCAAACGCCTCCGTATTGACAGTCACACCATCACCGACCGCTCCAAAGTCGGTCAGGTTAAACACCACCGGCCGGAGCCTGGGGAAAGCCCTCGATTGAAAGCCACGGCCGAAAAACAAAACTCCAGTGGCGGCATCGCGCTGCCAGTAGAACACAATGAAGAATAAACCTAGCCACAGAGCAGTGATTAAGGTCCTCTGCGTGGTGAACAGAGTGGTGGCGGAGGAGATCATCCAGCGGCGGTGGTGGTGGGCCGGGGTGACGGTCTCCACCATTCGATCGAGTGGTTCGTGTGAGGTGGTGATAATAGGGGTTTGATTGAGTTTGAAAAGTGTTGATGGGGCATAAGAAGTTGAGAAGGGATGGTAATTGGAGGAAAAGGTTAAGGAATGAATTTGGGGAGGGTTGTTGGTTGAGGAAGGTGAAGGTGATCAATCGGTTGATGTCATTGTTAGTTGAGTTATGAGTTTTGTTGGAGAAGATACCATTTCCATTGGCTTGTGTACATTGCAAGGGAACTGTGATTCAGACTGGGATTTTTCAATTCGAGGAGACGGGTTATCCACTACACCGGTTTTCATCACAGTTTGGTGCTACTGACTTTTATCGTCTGCCACCTGTTACACTTACCACTTCAATCATTATTGACTTTGTTTGTTTAGCCAAACTAGCTTATAAGATTTGTTTTAAAAATATTACAAGGAGTTCGAACTATATTCAATATTCACCAAAGACAGCCATGAGGACTTTAGTAGCTTATAAGTTCATGTTCACACGTAACATGGTTATTTTACATTCCAATAAATATGTTATGTGAATGCGTTATACGTTAGCTGATAAGCTAATGCTAAAGAGAACCTTTGTCTATACCAATACCACCACCTTATGGTTCCGTCGCTTGGGTTCATTTATTTTAGATTCAGCAAATGAACTACATGGAATTAGTATACCAAGCTGAGAGTTCTTTGTATCAAGGATTATAATTGTACTTACAAGAGTGATAGTAGTATGTTTCAATTATACTATGTTAGCTAGTATAAAAATATAAATAGGTGAAGAAGAGACTAGATACTCACTTCTCCACTTCATTTATTTCTCCAAGTCTTGTAATCACTCAAAGAATTTAGTTCGATATAGTTCAATTCATATTAAATTACAAGAACTATTTTAGTATCTGTTAAGGCCTATAAGTTGAACATTATGAGGAGTGATATGTAAGTGAATACATAAGTCACAATCTGGTCTTATTTTTCTTAATTTAACTAGGAAACTTCAGATTCCATCGCTTTAGCAAATGACTTCACAACCAGACGGATAACATTTTTTCCTACTGGAAATAAGAACAAAGCAAATCTTGAAATTATCAAATTGGAAAAATGTTATGAAGAAAATAAGTCAAAGCTAGTCATTCTAAACAAAGTATGTCAGCATATGTTAGAAAAGTAAATGCCTATTTTAGGGTATGCGACTTTGATAGAGCGAAAATAGCCTGGTTTATCTCATGTCCTTTGATAGTAAATTCCAAATCAATCATGACCTCTATTGAACCTTAAAGTCTTAGCATTTTGAACAAAAAAATCAAGCAAAAAGGTTTTCCATCACAAATATTTCTATTCCAACTTAAACCATTAGTATACCCTACATAATAAAAACATCATCAACATGAAACATCATTCCATTCGGAACAAACAAAACCATACAAAGCTCCTCCCAAGAAACAATTTCACAACTTCTCATCAGTTTGAGGGGAGGACAACTTTACTAACATTCAATCATCATGCCCATCGATGTTCACCTTCTTCTCATCCTCTTTGTCGTCTTCCTCCTGGTACGCCCCTCTGTATCTGTAAGTGAGGATATTCCACTCTTAGAATTCAAAGATGGGTTGGGAAATACATCGTCCCTAGATGCCACTTGGCGCAAGAACACTCATCCGTGCAAAGATAGATGGAGAGGCGTAGATTGCAAAGAAGGCGACGGTCTTAATGTTTCAGCATTGATACTTGCCAACCTTGGTCTATCTGGTGCTTCTCAGGACATTGGTGTTGAGTCTTTGTCAATGCTGAGGAGACTCAGGGTCGTCAGCCTTCAAAACAATAACTTTTCCGGCACTATACCTGAATTCAATCGTCTCACTTCGTTGCGGTCTCTTTATCTTTATGGTAACCAGTTCTTAGGTGAGATACCTCCAGATTACTTTAACAACATGAGGTCGCTTAAGAGACTTGAGCTTGGACGAAACAGGTTCAGTGGACGCATTCCAACATCGATTGCTAGCCTAGTGAATCTCGAGCAACTATCTCTGGAAGAGAATACGTTCTCGGGCCAAGTCCCTCCGATTACACAAAGATCTTTAAGGGAAGTTAATATGTCTCACAATCGCTTGGAAGGAGAAATTCCTAGAGACATGGCTAGATTTGGACCCAGGTCTTTTGAGGCAAATCCTGGACTCTGTGGTACTATCATTTCTAGAGCTTGTGTACCAGTTGCGATTGCAGCACCTACAACAAATGGCGAGCAAACCTCCACAAGCACAAAGTGGGTGATATTAATTATTGTGTTGTATGTGTTAATATTAACTTTTTTTGTCAACAAGGCCAAGAAAAAGGAAGAAAGTTATAACACCAGCTTTTAAATGCCATGCAGAGACATGCTAGACATGCTAAATATCATAACAGTGACGCTTAAAACTATAACACCAACTTTTAACACCATAACAAATGGTCTTCAGAACTGTAGCATATGCACTTAAAACAATACTCATCCGTTTTTTTAGATTATTTATGTTTGCTTTTGGAACGGTTTTTAATGAGGTTGGTATAATGTGTGTGGTGTTTGAGTTAGTGGCAGGATCCACGATAAAGTTGTGAGATAAAAGTTTGCCAAAAAAGGAAACACAAACAATCTAAAGAAAGGGATTAAAATGGAATACGCAAACAATCTAAAAAAATAGATGAGTAATAAATAGAAACATGATAGACAAGCTAAATACCATAACAATGATGTTTAAAACAATAACACCAGCTTTTAAAATCATAGCACAAGGTATTATAACTATCACATATACCTTTAAAACAATAACAAGTAGAAACATACTCGACAAGCTAAGCACCATAATAATGATGATTTAAACTACAACACCAGAGCTTTTAAAAATCCATAACAAAAGGGTTTTCCCTATAATATATGCGGTTAAATCAATAATAAGTAGAAACATGATAGACAAGCTAAAAAATATAACAATGATATTTAAACCTATAACACCAGTTTTTAAAATAATAACAAAGGGTCTTAAAATTATAACATATGCATTAAAAACAATTAAAAGCAGACACTTGATAGACACAATAATTTAATATAACAATGAAGATTAAAACTGTAACACCATAAAACCATAACAAAGAGTTCTAAAATTATAACATATGCACTTAACAAGTACAATAACAAGAATAAACATGCTAAAAAAGCTAAAAACCATACCAACAATGTTAAAACCATCCGTTTCAAAAGAAAACAAAAGTTAAAAACATAAGGCATGCACGTAATTATCGATCATGTTTGATTTTGGAATTATTTCTAGATAAGACGAGCCTGCTCCTTCTTCATCATTGTAGAAATGTGAATTTGAAACATTAAAACGCACAAAAACACGGAAACATGCACAACTTGAAACTAGATTTTGATATTTTTTACATGATTCATGTAGTAGGAAGCTATTTTTGTGAAATAGGGTGAAATATGGCAGAAACGACAGAAATCGGGTGAATAGACGACGATTTTTGGTTGTTGATCCCACCTATGTCAATGACGAATATATAAGGGAGTGATGAGAGAGAGAGAGATCTAGCTAGTCATCATGGAAATAATATGGAGAGAGAGAGAGGTGATATAAATTGTGTTGGTTGGTTAAGGTTATTTATAGAAAATCTGACCAATTTATGCAAGCTATCTTTTTTGTTATGAAAATTAGATTTTCTTATAAATTAAGAAAGTTTTTCCTTTTACGATACTTACTCATACTGGAAAGTGTGAATTCATTTAGAAGTAAGTGGAAGTTGCTATAATATGTGAGTTCTTTTTCAATGAAAGACTCCGCGAGTTTGGATACACGAATTAACTCACCCGTTCAAGCGTTGTTTGTAAATTTACCTCTACTTCCATGTGTTGTAAGCGTGAGGCTTTATTTTCTGGAGCAAAGTGTTTGAACAATATAGAGTGAAACAAGGCGAGTAGAGTCGATAGTTTGACTATCTCTTCTTAAGACAAGATTGCCGCGCTCGTAGTGCTTACGGAGTTATGGCAATAGTCTCCCAGGATAAAACTACTCTTAAGACGGCTAAGGAGCACTCCAATAGCCGAATCTATCGAACTTACTTTGAGTATGAAGAATGCAAGAGAGAAAAAAGAGAAGAAGAGAGAAGGAGATGGAGTTTTCAAGTGTGTTGGAGAAATGAGTCTCCTTCTCTATTTATACTTCTCAAGAGGCATCATTGAAAGTGTTCAAGACCCTTCAGAAAGGTTTTAATTAATAGTTACACAACTATTCATTAAAAGTCATATACTTTGAAAACACAACCAATCACCAAAAGGCACAACTTTTCGCCAGCTTTGAATCTGAATAGGTTTTAGTTGCATGCAACTTTTCACCAACAAACATGTTGGTTCAAATGGCATGAGTTCAAGCAGGCTGTCCAGGAGGTTCTGTGTTGGAACCCCAGCATCCCCCAAACTTTATTTTTGGGCTTTTTGGGCCTTATTTTCATCTCCAACTATGTTATATACAATTTTGGTTGCATATTACATACCTCTTTAATTTTCTCATGAATTTTAACACAATGGAACTTTCATCCATGTGTGTATAAATGCCTTAATTAATTCAAGTATTGATCTATCCACTTATTGCATTAATCACCCTCTCACCTCAAGGGGATTTTAGTGATTTAACACGTTCTAGTGACACACACGATTACGAAACCGTGTTGGGCGCCCTTAGACCAATACAACGAACGAATTGAAAACGCATCCGTTTTAACTAAAATTCCCAACATCATGCTCATGCCCTTCGTTGGTTGATAATCAAACATAAGCAGATGCTAACTGTTGAAAATCGATGGAAGAGTAAGAAATTCTAAAATATTTACTTATTGATAAAAATGAATATATGAAATGTAAAAGGTTTTAAATATATATATATTATATATATATATATATATATATACTATATATATATATCTATATATATATAGATATATATATATATATATATATATATATATATATCTTATATATATATATATAATATATATATATAGATAGAGATCTGTATATATATATATATATATATATATATATATATATATACTCTACTATCTATATATATATACTCAATTACGAAATTTATAACATGCGAAAATATGCGAAAAATATATATAACGTATAATATAATAAGCCGGTTGATTTACCCAATTGATTGACCTAACAATCAATTTTAATACGTTGATCTTGCTTATCTAATTTCAATCTGGTGCGTACATGTGTCATTAGTTAATTAAAAGATGTAGGGTTCGAATCCTGTTGGCGTGATTTTTCTCCATTATTTTTATTATTATTTTTATTGAAGGTGTTTGGTTCGAATCTGTTGGCGTGATTTTTTTCTATTATTTGTATCATTATTTTAGTTGAAGGTGTTGGATTCGAATCTTGACGTAATTTTTTTCTTTTTATTATTCTCTTCTTAAATTTTTATTTTTTAACATAAAGTTGTATGACGTATTATTCTTAATTTTAAAAATAACCATGATATGCTCTTATAAAAAAATACATACTTCCTCCGTTTAATAATAAATGTAACACTTTTATATGAAGCATTTGACAATATATTCAACTAATGAAGAATACAAATTTATAACATACGAAAAATATGCATTGCAGATTTTGAAGTTGAATGTTTTCAAAGTCTAGAGATGTATCTGATGGTTCTTAACTTTCCGTATGTATAATATAGTTCAATTCAAAACTATTAATTGCATAACTACAAAACTATATACATTTATAGCACACCTTTTATATTAAATTTAATTACTCAATTAGTTCTTTTTTTATATTGAAGTCATTATGTGAAAATTATATATTCACTTCATTTATTTTAATATATTATTTAATAAAATAATAATATTTTACAAGATTACGCTTCACACGCGTACGCGGTTCCTAGTGTATATATATATATAATATGTATGTATGTATATATATATATATATATGTATATATATATATATATGTATATATGTATATATGTATGTATATATATATATCCCTTACGTGCTAACTTACTATGATACTACCAAGAGAGTCAAGACTCCCAACTATGTAAAACATGTGAGAATATTTGTGCTACTCTCCTAACACACTAATTACCTAACCACGAGATTTATAATATCAAAGGCTACTTTGATTTTTTATACCTCATTGGCGTCCCTAATTACGAAATGAACCTCCTTAGTTTATCAATTACATTTTAGTCCAGAGTTAATAAAAATTCACTATTCCAAAATTGAATTTTGTTGGAACCAAACAAGCCTTAGTGATTTCAAATAAAAAAGATAAACAATTAAAAGAAAAACTAAATACAATACTAAAATAAAATTTTATATTTCATTTTTTTAATTCTCTTTTTTCTTCACAACTCCGATCACCGGAGATACTCCAATGAACGGAGCTGTGTCCGGATCATCCAAGCTCCCAGATTGGAGCTTGGCAAGCTCAGATCGGGAGCTTGTGCAGCTCCCAAGCTTGGCTCCCGATCGGAGCTTGACAAGCTCCGATCAGGGAGCTTGTGCAGCTCCCAGACCGGGAGCTGCAAGCAAGCTCCCGGAGCTTGCCAATCTCCGATATGGGAGTTTGCCAAGCTCCCGATCGGAGCTTGCCAATCTCCGGTCTGGGAGCTTGTGCAGCTCCCAGATCAGGAGTTGTAAGCACCCGATCAAGCTCCGATCGGGAACTTGCAGCTCCCAGATCTTCAAGTCCGGTCACCGGATTCCGGTGAGGACTTGAAGAAGAAGATAAATAAGAAAAGGAAAAAGAAAAAAGAAAAGAGAAAAAGAAAAAATGTTAGGGCATGTTTGGAATAGAAATAATAAATTGATGGTCAACTTAAAAAACCTTCATTTTGGACTAAAATGTAACTGATAACATAAGAGTATCCTTTTTGAGAAAGGCCTTCATAAGGAGGTCTAAAAATCAATTTCTCTAATATCAAATATGAAACTTGGCCCAATGTGCTACCATCAGATCGGGTCTTCTAGATTTATTTGAGTTCCATTGCACCTTAAATCGCTTACTATTATAAGCATAATTCGGTTCACGATTTTAGTCCTTATCATTCCTCGCCCCTTTGAAACTGACCTTGTTCTCAAGGTTATAAATACTTTGCATGGTCGAGCTCCTTGTTTAAACTTAGTACATGATATTAGATTTTTATACATATTTTAATATTATTGTCAATATTTAAGCAAACATCCCGTTTTAGGGAAGGTGTTGTGAATGATCTATACTTAGTACACGATAACATTCAACAACAGAGAGGATCTATAATTTATCCGTTGCTTGTTCTTCATATCTCATTTTCACATGAAACCACAAACCAGGTACAATAACTATTCTAGTACTCCCTCTGTTCCATTTTAATATATATTTTTGTGTTAATTTTTTAATGAATTTTAATCGTAAATTATTTCGAATTTATATTACCATAAAATTATATTATAAAATAAAAGTAAGTATATTTTATTTTATATTTTTATTTTATAGTTTTATTAAATTTTATAATGATATAAAATAAGAATAATTTAGGTCAAAGTTAAAAAAAGAAAAAAGAAGAGAAAGAAGTCAATCTAAGAAGTTTGAACGAGACATGCTGAACATTTTGAGGAGTAATATGTATAAGTAAGTGAATACATGAGTCACAACTCACAACCTAGTCTTTTTTTCTTCTTCTTAATAATTTAATTAGGAAACATCAGATTTTATCGCTTTAGCAAATGAGTTCACAACTAGTCACCAACATTTTTCCTACTGAAATTAAGAACAAAGCAAATCCTTAATAAGTACAACAGACCTTATCCAAATTGGAGAAATGTTTTAAAGAAAATAAGTAAAATCTAGTCATTCTAAACTAAGTATATGCTAGCATATAGTATAGAAGTAATTAAGTAAATGCCTATTTTAGGGTATATGCAATAGATAGAGCGTAAATAGCCTGGTTTATCTCATGTCCTTTGATAGTAAATTCCAAATCAACCATGACCTCTATTGACCCTTAAAGTCTTAGCATTTTGAACAAAAGGCAAGCCGAAAGGTTTTCCATCACAAATATTTTTATTCCAACTTAAGCCATCAGTGTACCACACAAAACAAAAATATCATCAACATGACACCTCATTCCATTCAGAACAAACAAAACCACACAAAGCTCCTCCCAAGAAACGGTTTCACAACTTTTCATCCGTTTGAGGGGAGGACACCAATAGATTTTCTACTAACATTCAACCATCATGCCCCTTGTCGTTCGCCTTCTTCTCATCCTCCTTGTCGTCGTCCTCCTGGTACGCCCCTGTATAGCCGTAGGTGAGGATATTCCACTTTTAGAATTCAAAGATGGGTTGAGAAATACATCGGCCCTGGATGCCACTTGGCGCAGAAACACTCATCCATGCCAAGATAGATGGAGAGGCATAAACTGCGAAGAAGGCGGCGGTGCTAATGTTTCAGCATTGATACTTGCCAACCTTGGTCTATCTGGTGTTTCTCGGGACATTGATGTTGAGTCTTTGTCAATGTTGAGGAAACTCAGAGTCGTCAGCCTTGAAAACAATAACTTTTCCGGCCCTATACCTGAATTCAATCGCCTCACTTCGTTGCGATCTCTTTATCTTTATGGTAATCAGTTCTTAGGTGAGATACCTCCAGATTACTTTAACAACATGAGGTCGCTTAAGAGACTTGAGCTTGGACGAAACAGGTTCAGTGGACGCATTCCAACATCGATTGCTAGCCTAGTGAATCTTGAGCAACTATCTCTGGAAGAGAATACGTTCTCGGGCCAAGTCCCTCCAATTACACAAAAATCTTTAAGGGAAGTTAATATGTCTCACAACCGCCTGGAAGGAGAAATCCCTAACGACATGGCTAGATTTGGAGCCAGGTCTTTTGAGGGAAATCCTGGACTATGCGGCGCTCTCATTTCTAGAACATGTGTAACAATTACGAATCCAACAGCTGCACCAACTGAGGATCAAAACTCTACAGGCACAAAGTGGGTGATATTAACTATTGTGGTGTGTGTGTTAATATTAACTTTAGTTTTCAACAAGGCCAAGAAAACGGAAGAAAATTTTCATGTTCTTGGACATGAGAACGTAGAGGAGAGAGTTCAATTGGAAGTGCATCAGAAAAGTCGAAGCTCCAGTAGAAAAGGATCATCACGCTTCAATGGTGCTGGCGACCAGTCCTCCTCAAGAAGAGCGTCTTCAAAAGGGACAAGTGATCTCGTGGTCGTCAATGAAGAAAGAGGAGTTTTCGGGCTGCAGGATTTGATGAAAGCTGCGGCTGAGGTTCTTGGTGGTGGGGGTGTGGGATCTGCCTATAAAGCGGTAATGTCTAACGGGGTGTCAGTTGTTGTGAAGAGGTTTAGGGATATGAATAAGTTGAACAAAGATGCATTTGACACGGAAGTAAGGAGATTGGGTAGAATAAGGCACATCAACATCTTGCCACCATTGGCATATCACTACCGTAGAGAAGAAAAGCTCTTGGTTTCTGAGTTTGTTCCTAATGGGAGCTTAATGTTTCTATTGCATGGTAACATTTTTAACACTAATTTTGTCCAAGTGTTGGTTTTCTTGAACATTCTGATTCACCTTTTTTTGTCCATCAGGTGACCGTGGAGAGTCCCATACCAATCTAACTTGGCCCATACGCCTTAAAATCATAAAGGGAATTGCTCGCGGGATGGGCTTCCTTCACACAGAGTTTTCGAATTATGAATTGCCACATGGGAATCTCAAGTCAAGCAACATTCTTCTATCTCCAAACTACGAGCCACTTCTTACTGATTATGCGTTATATGCTCTGCTTAGTAACACTCCTGTTGTCCAAGCCTTATCTTCGTATAAATGCCCTGAAGCTGTGTTGTATCAGCAGATATCTCCAAAGAGCGATGTCTATTGTCTAGGCATCATTATTCTTGAAACGATGACAGGGAAATACCCTTCTCAATACTTGAACAACCAAAAGGGTGGAACCGATATTGTGCAGTGGGTTAGACAAGCTCTTTTCGAGGATAGAATCATGGAACTTATAGATCCAGAGCTTACAAACAATGCCCAAGGTTCACTTGACCAGATGGAGAAGATGATGCGCGTTGGAGCTGCTTGCACAGTGAGTGACCACGTAGAGAGGATCGAAATGAGGGATGCGATAAGGAGCATAGATGGGGTACATGCTTCTTGATGCATCATCATTCTTTTAGGTTTTTAGCTTAACTAGGCATTAGAAATTTTCACCAACTGTGTCCAGACAATGAAATGGAATGGTGTAGAGAATATCTACTTGGTGATGCAATGGTCTTCCAATTACTATGAACATGGCCATGAGTAGGCATTTGTACTATTGTAAACTTTGATTCAATGAGGATACACTACTATTCATTGTTTATGATCAATAGAAGGAACTCTAGCTTGTAACTAAACCATGTGGTTTTCGTGTTTTTCAGTTTTGTTGATTCTCGATTTGTAGATTTTCTTCTAAGTGTTGGTCAAACAGTTAATATTGTTGTACATCTGACCCACTCAAACTTTCAATTTATTTTATTGACTTTTTTTAGTATTCGTTTCACTTTAAATTAATGTTGAGTGACAAAAAAGTAACTTTGAAACTTATTTGAGTTCATATATCATATTTTCGATACGATTTCAAATTTGAAATCAAACAGAGAAATAAAAAAGTTAACAAAACAAATAGGTCAGACAAGGGAAGTAAGGGATAGACCAATGATAAGATTTTGAGGGGATACATGGAGTACTTAAGAAACTGGTTAAATTTTGTTCTCTTCGCCTGAAAAGTTTTAAAATGAACTGAAACTTCTTCAGTTTTAGCGGGGGGGGGGGGGGGGGGGGGGGGGGGGGTGGGGCGAGGTTCGATGGGCTTTTTCTGGACCGAAGGCGGGAAAAAGAGCTATTTTTGGATCTTGCATCCGTCTGGAGCCAAGGCCCTGTCTCATAGTCATAGTATTAATAATATAAAAACGACTAAATAGATTTGAACTCAACTGACCAGAAGTGTTTGTGAGTCTCGGCTGAAAAAACTATGAACAGAACTGAACTTCTATATACTAATTTCAATTAGGCAAATGTAAATTGAATTGAGAGAAAAAAATAACCTAAGGATACGTTCACTTTGTCTTAACTGAAGTTTATATAGTTATAGTATAAAAAACAACTAATCAAATTTGAACTAAACGGACCTGAATTGAATTGAACCGATCTAAATTATTAAGTGGGTAAAGAGCTATTTTATCTAATAATTTGGATTCGAGAGAATATCACCTTTACTAAGCTCAATTGAATTATTTTTTAGAAATAATATAGGCTTATTCTTAGAAACTGTTCTTTTCGTTTGAACATAACTGAACTGAAGTTATTTATAGTATAAAATATAACTAAGCAAATATGAACAAAATTGAATTGAATGGATTTGAACAAAATTTAACTGTACAAAATTAAACTGAAAATGAAAATAAAGAGTTTTTAGAAATGAAGATAACATAATCTTAATCTCCTATAATAATAAGCCGTCATAATCTTAATCTCACTTTTCAAGGAGTTTGCTTTTGCTTAGTAGAGTGATTGTTAGGTCTCCCTTTGCTCCTTGTGGAGTGGGTTCTTGTTTTCTCTAGCTTCGACCGGGCATTTTGGCTTCGGAATTTGTATAAGTTAGCGGTTTTGTAGCGTTGTGATTTTTCTCTACTTCTTTGTAACGTCCTCGAGCATTTCTTATGTTATTTTTATTAATATTAATTAGCTGTTTAAAATAAAAAACCGTGATATGATTAATATGATTATGATTTGATGATGAAACATAAGATAAGATGTTTGAATATTGAAGTACAAATAAAATTACGTCATCCACCGATGCAGAAAATACTCACAGTTTTCCATTCTCGCTCACTCGATGTCGATTTCGCTCCAAGTCTCCAACGTACATGTTACAAGCTCCGACTTAAAAAAGAAATTGTTTATGGTTAAACAACTGACACGTGGAATCCTAATGAAACTCCACGTGCATAGAATAAAACAACAAACTTGGTCGTCCTTGGAAAACTAACTAATGCAAAGCAGCAACAGCAGCTTCACTTTCATTTCAGTTTTTCCTTTGCATTACGCTGTCGTTTCAGATGTACCGATCGGCTGCTCGAAGGCTGCTGCCGGCTATCTGCCGGAGAAAATTTCTGATACGTTGCGCTGCTGCTTCTACTGTTCAATTTCCTACTCGAATCGTATCAAATCCTGCTCCTTTTTCGGCTTCTGCTTCCTTCGAACACTCTACGGATCAGAACCCTAACCGTCTCGACCCAAGGCCTCCGTCCACAGCCGATTCGGAGGAGGAAAGATCGCGTCATACTCAATCTCGGATGGCCAGAGGCACAACTCGCCCCAAATCTCACTGGCAGGAAGAAGAGGCGCGTGTTCTTCAGGCCTCATTAAGCTACGTGGTTCGTTTCTCTTCCGTGCTATTTTCTATTATGTTGAATGTTATCTGCTTGCTTTTGTTTGACGGATTCAATTTGTATTCGAGCATTTGAAACTATGTAGGACTGGACCGGTACAAATATTATTGTCAATTTGTCATTATTATTGTTGTGGATCAGCTGTAACTCTCTTGATGCAATTTTGAACTGTTCTGATCGTATACATGACTATTTGTACTAGCCTGGCCAAAATGCATGGCACAAATTGCTTTTTGAAGTGTTACATATATATGATTCTGCTACAATTGAATGAAGGAATGTATCATGGATTACTGTTGTTATGCCCATTTTCTCAGGGCAGATGCCAGTTGATTAGTTTTACCATGAACTAAGCGTTTGATTTTCGCTATTTTGGTGGAATATACAGAGCTGCACTGTTAGTCTGTGACTGACAACTAGTACTTTGGTTTGAATGTGTTTTCACAGAATAAATTAGGGTGGAGTGATGCAGCTATGATTGCTGGAGCCAGGGAGGCGGGTGTGTCCCCGTCTATTGTTGGATCTTTTCCTAGGAAGGAAGCTGCTCTAGTGGAGGTGGGAATTTATCTTTATCCTTTATACCTTCCCTACTCTAAACTGTTGATCTCTGTAGGAGTGTCTTTGAAACCAAGATGCTAAGATTGTCTTTGTTTTGTGAGAAGATTGAGGTTTCTCTTATTCTCACCTCAAAGGCGAAAAGTTGGTTACAGAACCCACTATGTATGCACATGTCTGTTTTCAACATTATAGTATTCTGTTGTACATGTAAGTGGTTTGATGGTCCCTCTTCCTGCTCGACATATGGTATTGTATACTTCACAGTGTTGATGTGACGGTGTACCTCTCGGAAATAAATGCTAAAAATCACACACTATTAGCTCCTGCTGAATCATATTAGCATTTGAAAGTCTCATGTCTATGTATAGCTGGGTCTAGCTGACAGAAAAACCTGCCAAATAAGTTCACCAGAAAATACCCAGAACGCTAAGAACTCAAAAGATTTACTTGGGCGTAATACATTTTCTTTGTTACCTAAAACATGAAGAAAATGTTATCAAACCATCAATATCATGGCCTAAAGTCTAATAAATCATCCAGGATATGTTTGGTTGTCATAAAATGTTCATTACATGTTCTTATATCTTCTTTCCACACAGTAAGTCATAATGGGCAAGCAAAAGTATTTATGTTGTTATTAACTTATTATGTGCATTTTCCAATGACGTTCTGACATCCCTCCATTTTTTTTCCTCTTCTTTTTTCCTTCAGTATTTCATGGACGATTGCCTGCAAAGACTGATTGATATAATTGACACAAAAGATGATTTAAAAGACTTAATTCCTAGCCAGCGTGTGATGAAGCTTGTGAGGTTTCGATTAGAGATGCAAGGTCCGTACATATCGAAGTGGCCACAAGCACTTAGCATACAGGTATTCCTTTAATTGCTCATTGTGTGCTTATCAGGGATTAGGTTCATAAGGTATCAGTCTGAGATATCCATGTAACTTTCCATGTGGTATATTAGGCTCGGCCGTCAAATATTTCTGCAAGTTTCAAGCAACGAGCTATGCTTGTTGATGAGATTTGGCATGGTTCTGGTGATGAAGCTACTGATTCTGAATGGTATACGAAGCGCACTGTCCTCGGTGCGATTTACAGTGCAACTGAGCTGTACATGCTAACTGACACTTCCCCAGGTTTGTATAATTGTACATTCTTTTCTTCTCTGTCACATCTTAGTTTCATGTCTTATTCACCCTAAAAGTGCTTCTGTCATAAGAACACCCGTTTGATCACGGTCTAGATTGTTATCAGATTTGGGCTGCTTTTGCTCCAGGGGCTTCTTCCAAAACTCCAATTTCCTGTTTATTTGCATCCCTTAGCAATTTTTAACTGTGAATAATATGATGTGACCATGGCACGAGTTTACCATGCACGAGTTTTGTTTCTTGCTTGGCAAGTCTTAGTTCATTTGGCATACTCCATGTTACAGATTTTCAAGAAACATGGGCGTTTTTGGAAGACAGAATTCGAGATGCTTTTGATATCAGAAAGTCTGTTCAAGAGGTAATGTTTACTGTTCTTTGAACTGCATGATTCAATCATTTAAGGGTCGACCAGATCCTGATGGATCTTCCATTTCCCACCTGCATTCTTTTCCTTCTACTAGTGCTTTACTCTCATAAATCATAATACCTTATATGCCTGAAATCACTTCCAGACTTCTGAAACTTCAAAACTAGGTGACAGTTCTACACCACCAAAATACTTCCGCCTTTCATTGGATTTGGCATCGTTCCTTTGTACTCTAGTGCTCACAATCCGGTCAACTTTGATCTCCGATTTATGATTAATTTTTGAAGAACCAGTGTTTGGTGCAACACTTGCATTTTGGTGTATTCTTCTTTCTGTCCTTGGTCTTTCGTTCCGTCATATCCCTAATAACCTATCCAATTACAACGTATTAACGGCTACTGCGACTCCAGAGTTCGTTTATTCGTTTACTGTCCATAAACCCTTGTTGAATTTATGGGGTTTCACTCTGATCCAGCTCAAGTTTCAATTGCTTTCTGAATCTTGGAAACTGTACAACACAGTGAGATAAAAATGCTGTTAATAACTATGAATGTAAGGAGTCCCTGTGAAGCTTTAGAGTCTCATATATGCATTTGATATCGAAATTGCAGGTAAAGTATTTGGCTGAAACGGTGGGAGTTGGAATGGGAGGTCCTGTTCAAGAACTCTTGAAGAAATTTTTTAGGGCTTGAATAAAGGATCTCAGTTCAATTTAGATGGAGGAGTTGCAACAGAACACAATTTCTTTTGTTAGTGGCACCTTTCTTTTTCACATGCTCCCATTCTGCGTCCTTTCCTTCTGTCTTATTACTAGTGGTGAGGATTTAGATGTTCATAGATTTACACATCGGGTGATATTGAAATGTCAATTTGACATGTTAATATATCAATCAATAATCCTATTCAGGTGATAACTTGCTTCTTATGTTAGTTTCTGTTTATCTTCACCCTTTTTATGGCGACTTGCTCATTTGTTTTTTCTAGACTATTCCTGCTGGAAGTCTCATGAATCACATAAGTTGACAGAAGATATCATAAAAATTGATGGCAATCAGCAGTCAGTTACCATTATCGCCTGGGGACCGATGAATCTCTCTCCCTGGGCGGGAAAAAGCAAATAAGGAAGATTGGGTAGGTCAAAAGGCATGTACAATTTAGAGACTCCTAAGTGGGATGCTAGATAACAAACCAATTGCTATGAGGCCATTTCTATAATTTATATAATTCACACGAATGCACCTTTTTTTTTTTTAAATATTACATATCCATATTGTTACTTCTATGGTCATTCGTCTCCAGAGCAACAGCAAGCGTAGCAACCTAAACATGCCAAAGCACCACACAACTGAGTAAATGCAACTGCACATTGATCATTCATTTTTGAGCAAGACTGGATAACACACATGCAACAACAGTTGTTGCATAGCTTTCCACAGCAGTTAGAAGCTGCCCTTGCGAAAATCTCTGCAGCTTCAGTTGGTTTAACATCTCCAAGACCCGGAGGAAAGTTTTCAGTGGTGGCACTCAAATTGCCAAAACCAAGTCTCATGTGCCCAAGCACAGATCTGATTCTAGGTTTACCATCTTCTTCTGCCTTGTCATGGGGATCAGCCTTCTTCGATCCCTACATGTGTACATAGGTTGAGAAAAAGCAATATGTTAGATAATCTCAAAAACATTGGTAGCTTAGCTATTATATTACCAACCCAAATTGTAGCATCCAGACTGAGAAGTGCTTCAAAATCGTAGTGTTCGTGAATTGCATTCTGAGAATTGTACATCATGCATTTTGTCATAGTATACTAATTCACGTGTGACGCCTAGTTATAGTGTTGTAAAGATATGCAATTCCAACTTCATGTAACTTCTGGACACTACACTTGATGGTCGCCAATAAATTTTCAGCTATCTCTACTTAAGTCTGCATAAATTTTACTTGTATTCTGGGTAGCCCAAGAATAATTCATGAGAGCTTGATGGTAACACATGAAAACACACACCTGTTTCTTAGTGGTTGATTCTGTGCTTATTTTCCCTTTCTCCATCTCAAGCAAAACCATGTTTGTGTACTCCGAAACAACAGCATTTTGCACACTCAATTTTGCTACCTGTTCATCATAAATTAGTTATACCATTGAGCAACTGAGATTTTAGCATTAAAAAACTTCCAAGTTTATGAAAGGATCAAAAAAAGAATCAGGGAGCCACAGGTGAAAACACATGAGAATCTGGAGACATGGAGGTCTTAGAACTGGTACGCTATTCTATCATGTAACAAATGACAATTCCAACAGTTCTATGGATGAATTTCAAAGACGATTTTATCAGGGAGCTAAAGGTGAAAACACATGAGAATCCAGAGATATGGGTCTTAGAACTGGCACACTATTCTATCATGTAACAATGACAATTCCAACAGTTCTATGGTGGATGAACTTCAAAGCGGATTTTTCTTTTTCTGGAGAATGTGTGCCTATTGTTTTTAACCAAAATCAGGCTGCTACTATGAGCTGGAATTACCTTCTCCTGGAGGTCTTTGTTTTCCGAATACCAGGCCTGGGATGTCATTAGTTCAATATGTTGCTTTGCGAGTATCTGTTGTACACAAAATAAACCAAATGAAGAATCTCTCAATCAAATAGCGACTTAAGGTATTTCTCCATATCAAAGAATAAACCTAACTCAAACAATATGGCAATGTAAAGGCCAACTAAAACAATCAAATATGTTGCTTTGCGAGTATCTAATGTACACAATAAGCCAAATGAAGAATCTGAATCAAATTGCAACTTAAGGAATTTCTCCATATCAAAGAATAAAACTAACTCAAACAATATGGCAATGTAAAGGCCAACTAGAACAAGTTAACTACTATTGCAAATATATAAACACTCATGACTACTATTGCAAACATATAAACACACATATGACTACTGAGCTTCTCTCTCAAGTCTAATATTTAAGCTTTATATGAGTAAAGATTTTTCCAGCATGATCAAATTGCACAATAGTTTAGCATGCTTTATATTCAAGTCTAATTATTGCACAAATAGTTTAGCATGCTATATAAAGAATTGCACATGTTAGAAATCGGATATAGCAATGAGTAGAAGACTAAGTTGGAAGGTCTGATATGTTACCATGCCATAAATCAGGAGCGACTTATATTAAGTTTGTCTTTTTATATGACAGAAAAAAGATTCACTTAGTGAAACATGACACACAGCAGTGTGATTAATTATCACCTTGCCAATTGGTATCTCCTGCGCTTCTTGAACCTTCAACTCTAGAGGAAAATTGCTCTTATCTGGGCGGATACCTCGAATTTTAAGGGTTCCAGGGAATGTCCCACGATATCTTCCTGACAAAATCAGGGGGCTTTCTGATGACATGTCCGGAATCCGGGAAGGGAACACCTAACACAGCGATAAATTTTTTTTTGTTAACAAACCATGGTAAGACAACTGAGAAAGAATGTATATTAACTTCATTCTGGACACAGAGTGAGAACTGACTCAAAAAGAAGTACTCAAAAACCAAAAGTATACACACATGTTTTTATTTGAGCTTGAAATGAAGAATTTAGATGGGGGAAGAGAGAGAATAATGGTTTCATTGAAAGAACACAACTGAAAAATGTACCTCAAGGTCATCAAGGTTATCAAGATTATCAAAAGCAATGTCTGCAAGAAAGATGGATGATGCTTTGGCAAATAGTCTTCCCATCCGAACCTCAATAGAATCTGCCAAATCACAAAAAGAAAATATTTAGAAGAGAGCCATTAGCCTTACCATATTTTGGGTAATACTCATAGCTAACAGCACAGTAGAAGACAGACTTACCCACATCACTAGCAGCCTCATGATGCCCACCGCTAAGTACTGCAAGCATCCGCAGAAAATAGTGGTTGCAGTATGTACCTAACATTAAATTTAGAAGTTAAGCTTAGTCCAGAGGGAGCAACAGTGAACGATTGAAGGGAATAAAGGTACAAGGCCTTACAAAGGAAAATATTAATGTCACTAAAATGAAGCCCTTATGAAATTAAGATTACCTATGCCCAATGTGTAAATTCGTGGGTGGACATTCTTTTTATTTTGTAACTGGCTTTTCAGTTTATTGCAGATACTTCTCTCGTCTTCAACAGACCCATCAGTGATGAGGAAGATGACTGGGATGGATTTTTGAAAATCAGATAACATTTCCATGGCCTGACAAATAAGAACATGTTAAGGAATTTCCATGAATGTGCAACAAGGAAAGCTAAACCAAGTGACGAACAACAATTTCCTCCTCGAAAGAGTTAAAATGCAATTTGGCTCTTGTTTACAAATAACTTCAGTTTTACCTAGAGGTACAGAAGAAGTTGATATACCTGATCTAAAGCCTGTGCAATATTTGTGCCACCGCCAGCAATGAAATTCAAATTAATCCACTCGGTAACTTTTTCAATAACTTCTTCAGTTGCTGGTTCCAATGATGAGGAAAATAGGTATGTGTCACCATTGAATGCTATGACATTAAACTTGTCTGCAGGATCAAGCTGCTTAAGTGCGGTAAAGAGGGCATTTTTGGTATCTTCAATTGGTTTATCCTTCATGCTTCCACTTATATCAACTGCAAATACCACTTCCCTCCTAAAAACCTTTTAGGCATATTGAAATAATATTAGTCAATGTTATTGCAAAGAAGAAGCTCATGGAAGATTTGAAAATGCTGAAGATCCATGCTTCTATTATTTATTTAGTATTTACAAACCAAGTTACAGTACAAATGCTGAAGATCAATGCTTCTATTATCTATTTAGCTTTTCTAAAAACCAAGTTAACATAGCATGGAGTCATACAAAATCCCCCTACGAGAATATGTGAGATTCTATAAGATACATTTTTCAGCATAGTGCAGATATATCCCTCCAGATATTAAGTTACATGTCAAGTATGAGTCTGGTGATTGCATTTAACTACATTACAAGAACTGAGATAGTGGATTGTGATTAAAGCACTGGAATTGATAGTCTGCAGGGAAACACCTCTCCTAATGCAAGTACAATTTGATGGCCATAATTAAATGTTCCCAATACCAAATATGCGATGGAAATCATCAAATCATAACAGGTTACCAAAATACAAGACCAGAGAATTATTAAAGGAGAAATTTATGAATCAAAAGGTGGGATTTTCCATCATTCTTTATACAAAGTATATCAGATAATGACATGATAAGAAAAACATATTCAGCTCTTTCACTGAAGAGTATCAAGTTGTTTGAACATGTATATCCCTGACAAACGATTCACTCATACACAACTTCTTAGGAACTAGCTACTGTAATCTATAAGCAACATCTTCATGAAACGGTTTGAGAACTTGTCATAATATAATCATAAAAAATACTCAAGTTACCTTACTACGCTGCTGTGTTCCCGGGTAAAGACAGCAACAGAACATCTCTCGCTGATCAATATCATGTAGCGAAGGAGCACTCAAGAGAACGCCACCAAAAGTTTGACTTGTTATCTAAAATATTGTCAAAGGTAAACGAATTTCCCTTAGTCCAAATCGAGAAATGCATTATAGCTTGGGAATTTGAATCATGTCCTAAATAACCTATTTTAGTATTTAAAACAATACCCTATTTTGAGTATTTAAAACAAAATCTCAACATCCTATCTTTTACACCACAATCTCTCAAATTTCATTTACGCAACAATTGTTTTGTGTTCTCTGAATCTGAACAAATTTGTAGTTTGCTAATCTTTACTTACAATCAGATATTTCTATCTAAGATCCAGGATTCGGCTAAGCTTCTTGCCTGCAGAAATCATTATTTAGGTTCTAATTTTTTCCTTATTATTTACTTATCTCAAATGTATCTACATTGTTAGTTTGTGGATCAGTTGTTTTGTTTATGAAATAATTATTAGCACAGCACTTAAATCTCTAATTTTGCATGACAGCGGGAGATTCTCAATTTGTTTAATTATCACAGTTTTCCTGGCTCCACTATAGCACAAAATGTTTTAGCGGCTTTGGGAGACAGTTCCACCCCTAGGATACACCTTCATCTTCTTCTTTATTATTATTATTATTATGATTATGATTATTATTATTATTATTATTATTATTATTATTATTATTATTATTATTATTATTATTATTATTATTATTATCATTATCATTATTATTATTATCATTATTATTATTATTATTTTAATTGTTTCTCCTTTTTTGGTGCAACATAATCGATTGTTATCAGATTGTATGCAGTTCATCACTTAATTATAAAAGCTATGAGAATGAAATCTTACAGCAAATGTGAAAAAGAAGTCATTGGCTGACCATGAAAGAACGTCAGCTTCATATAAGAAACCTAATTTGCCAGCTTCTCGTCGTTTCTCCTGAAAATTTGCACCGAGGTGAGACTGTAATGATCATTCTTTATCAATAATAATCACCAGAAACTGGATTTGTTAAGTTCATACCTTCAGGGGATGACTTGTCGTCTTACACAAAACCTCCATTTCCAGACCAGAGTTGACATTCAATTTAATCTTTTCCCGCTTTGAAATCTTCTTTGCAGCAGGGGTTACATACTCAGGAAAATTAAACGGAATTTCCAACGTGTATTGCCCATTACAATACAGTAATTTCTGTGACCATTTAAGTTTAACTGAGATATTGGTTCCTCCATCAATCTGAAAGGGTAAATAATAACACACTTTCAGAGAACATGACCATCATAAGAATACCTGCCCACACACACATGCATTAAAAAACAAAGTAACAAAGCATAGGCCTATCAAGAGACTCACCTCTGGTATTGTTAAAGTGAATATATGAGGTTTCAAAAAGCCTCCGTCTTCAAGCTTTCCAAGATTTTCTGTATCTTCTCTATCGTCCATGTCTACTAGTTGAGTAAAATATTTCCCCTTGGGTACCTCAACCTCAACACCTAGAATTGAACCCTGTTAGCCAAATAATATACATCTTGAGAACAAGAAATACACCAATTTGACATCTTGTAAAACAAGAGAAAGCAAGACGGACAGAAGGGATTAAAAAAAATAAACAAAGGCAACAAAATTGCAGATATTCATGTAGACATTTTTCATACACAAAGTAAGCAGATATATTAACCAACTGACTGAAGACAAAGTTCATTATAACTTCAGGACCTTTCTCTGTCCTGTGATTTCTATAATCATTTGTAAAACCTATCATGAGGCCCTTATCATGTCACCATCCAAAACTTGCAACCAGAAGCCATCACTAAACACAAATAGCCATATTGAGAAAAAGGTACAAAAGCTTAATTACCCAACAAAGCTACCTGCTCATTATCAACATCTATTATTGAATGCTGCTAGCCAAATAACATAAATCTTGAGCAAAATAAATACACCAGTTCTTGTGGATCATAATAAAGTGAAAAACAAACGATGACAGGAACAAAATTAGTCAAATTAACTTGCAGATTCCTAAACATATTTTTATGTATATCAGTATAGCAAATGAATGGACAAACTAATTGTATCAACAATATCAGAATTCATTCATCACACCTCCCGCACCCTCCACTTTCCCTATAACTTCCAATCATTCCTAAGACCTATCATTAATTCTTCACTATTTCACCAACCAACTTAATTGTCATCTCCAGAGCTTAATTAAATTAGCCAACAAACTATAGTCAAAATGAACTCACGGATACTCCTAAACATGTTAATTGAATTGAAATCAGAATTCATCACAGCTCCAGCACCTTCCTCATTCCTATAGGCTATAATTTCCAATGATTTCTAAAAACCTATCATCAATCCTTTAACCATCAACATTCAAAATCACAAATCCAAAATCCATAACATAACTCCTGTAACCACATCCAGAGCTTAATCAGGCAACAGAAGCTACCTGCTCGCCCATAGGCACGGCAATCCGGCAATCGCAGCTCTTACTCCCCATCACACAGTGCACGCGCCACGTCCCTGACACAGTAATAAACGCGGTATCGAGGAAACAATCGACCTCTAGCGAAACAGCGTTCATCTGGAGAGGAATCAGCGCAGGTGGATTACACCTCCCATGCACATGCGGCTGGTAGCTCGGAATATCAGGATTGTCAACGATCGCAGGGTCTATTACAACCGCGTAGACCATAGGGGAGGTCGGAAGGAAACAGTGGCCAGAAACCCTCTCCATGGCCGTAGGAGGCTTGGGCGGCGCCACCGCACGGTCCTTGCCGAAGTATATCCGCTTGGCGAGGCGGAGGCCGTCTTCCACCGCCACCTCGAAATCCTCGGCCATGATTGAGACGGAAATCGAGGAGAGTAAGAGAGAGGAATTTGGTTTGAAATTGAAATTAGAAAATGAAGGAAGAGAGGTGGAAGAAATGAGACGTTGCGGAGATTTTGCTATTTTGGAGCAGGTGTTGTTGAGAAGAGTAGCAAGTAATGGAGTAGCCGACGATTTAGGTTATTATTCATTGTGGACTATTTTTTTGCTTTATACGGATCGGAGACATATAGACGTTGGGATTGTGGGCCCTCGTCAGCGTGTTAAGTGTGACAGGTAATTAGGTATGATCTCATCTTATCTCATTTTCCATAATTTTTCTTCCTTTATCTTTTCTTCGTAATAGCTCCATGTAATTTTATTTTATTTTTTCAGATTTTAATAATTTAAGGTAACACTTTATTGGTAGGTAATTAAGTTAATAACCGTTTAATACACAGGATCAGGCGGATTGTGCTTGCCTCTTTAACATCCGAACAAGATCGTGCAAAAAAGAAATGATGCAAATTCGTTGTTAAACAACCAAATAAATGTACATGGTTAATAACAACCAAATAAATGTACATATTGATTATTGATTGATTTTAGTAGTGAATGGTTATTAATTAGGAGCAAGTCATCCGTTTCAAAAAAAAAAAAGAGCAAGTCATTGTACTCCTTGATTATAAATGATAATTAGTTAATAGGGAACCCTAGTTAATATGAATAATCCATAATGATCCATTATTATCATTATTATTAGTATTATAATGGCAATAAAACTATTATTTTGATAATGATAACAGTGTCGAGTCTAACTAGTAGTATTTCTAGAGTATTTGTAAGAATTGGGTGTAGTTGTAGTACTAGTAATACATGTGAAGAATTTTTTGACGTAGTAATATTGTGAAAATTGCATGTGGTGGTATGCATAATTGCATGATAAGTGTGAATTATTATGATTTATGATGGTTAGAAAGTAAAATAATGAAAATAATTGCTAATTAAATGTATTTGATGAAAAATAACATTTTTGTAATTCTCAGCTATATATAGGATTTATATTTCTCTTTCCATGGAACATTCAAACAATAATTTATACCATAAATTTTGCCCATTCAACTTAGAAATAACACCGGGAATTTGCTCTCTTGATTATTAAGCAATTTGTATTCACTTATTCAAGATTTTGAATTCTAATTGTGTGGATGAAAATAACAATTGGAAATTGATTGGTATTGAAAAAGACACTATAGGATGGTTTGATGATGTTCGATGAATTAATTGGTATTGAGTCCAATAATAACTCTTCCGGTAGAAAATGGCGTCCAGAACTCCAAATAAAGAAAATCCAGGATGGGGGAATGTAAGAGATTAATTTATCCCTTTCTTTGTAGGCACGAGCACGTACCAACAAATGCCGGCCGGGCATGAGTTGAAGCTGGCTTCTTGCTTGCCTTGACAACTTCAAGAGTCTTGTCGGCACATCACGTGTCTTTTCCCAAGTTTGTGGCCCCTTTTAATCTTAGAATATGATTCTTTGTCTTCAACTGTTAATTTCAATGCAAGAATCAGAATGGGTTCTTATTTTATGCACTAACTCTGTTGCATGGAGTTATGATCAAGATTTTGCCATTCATGCATGGTCCGTGTTGTGTTTTCCACATAAAGTGATTATACTTTAACATTAGAACTCAAGGCTCCTACATTTGTACCGCTAATTATTTTTCCAATACTATTAATATGATCTCAAATCGGAACCTTTCGAAGATGGAGGAAGTATTTTGTACATTTGTACTAACATTCACATACAGACATACTATTCATTCAGAACACCTAATTACGTTCACAATGTGATTTTGAACACTCTTCTAGTATATCAAATTAATTAACTAAGTAAACTGTAGCATGAATTGGGGCATCCGCATGGCCCTCTTAGTCAATGTTCAAAAAACAATAAATTAACTAAACTAGTTTCATGCATCATCCAAGTATTACAACAATCCTGCAAAATGCAAATCAACTATAAAACTTTCACATGGTTCTGTTCTCAATCATACATCTCTACTTTGACCAAAAAAAATAAAAAATCATGCATCTCTACTATAAAACTTAAACATGGTTCTGGTCTCAAATCATGCATCTCTGCAACCTGCCTTGCTTTTCCGTTTCCTCTCTAAAAGATCATGCGTTTACTACGCTTGCCAAAGATCCCGGGGCAATAGGTGAAACGAAACAGATCCACGAGAAGAGGAAACTGCAGCGTAACGAATAAGGTCACCGGGACACAGGCCAATGCAACTATAGGCATCAGAGTCCAATGCCTTTTTTGGCAAAGAACGAGGTACAGAGTAGCGCTAAATGCTACCATCATGGATGATATGGAAAGGAACAACATAACGAGGCCAATTATTAGTCTTTTCGGCAAGGCATGCAGAAAATCTCCTTCTCCATATCGTGCCGTAAGTATGGACAGGAACATTAACAAAGAAGCAGTCGATGAGAAAAGAGACAATGCATTAAAAATGGCAAATATATGGAACGGTGAACTGGTTGAGAATATGGGGAAGCCGGTTTCGCTGTTATTTCCACCCGGTACAGTGATCGAAGCTGCAAAAGCTATAGTAGCAATTAGAGTTGCAGCTAGAGTACAAGAGTTTGCTGTGTCTTTCATCCATCTCTCCCCCTCTTTGATCAAACCTTGGTGCTCAATAGCAAATTCAATAGCCGGCGTTCTTCCTTTCAAATTTTTGCTCTCTTTGAAGTCTGGCAGCGCATGTTTTTCCACTTCCTGTCATTGAAGATTTCAAAGGTTCTTTCATTTTAGAGATGAAGTCTTTGATTAGATATTATTTGTACATTGATGCTTATCATATGGAATCCAACTTTTAATAACTTACATACCCATACTTGTCTTTAGAGAAAAACAGAAAATAGTCCAAGTACGATTCAAGGTGGAGGATATTGAAATTACCTCAAACCACTGCAGTTCACGTTGCATTTGCACAGGTGCGCCACAAAGAAGATTGAGTTGAGATGCCGGTGCCAACTTTGCAGCTAGGTGCAAAATATTGTTTCCCTCACTGTCTCTGACCTGTAGTGTCATTTTCTTGCGTTTACTCATTTGATACAAGAGATTGAAGACATCCTCTTGGCGATGTATCACTGCAAGCAAGAAAATATTTTTTCCTGTTTCATTCCTCGACCAAATTGCAGAGGGAAAAGATTCAAGAATATCCTCAACGATCTCATTGATTCCTAAACATGCTGCTGAAATAATTGGCTTCTCAAACATTGATGCAGCAGTGGAGTAATCCAACCCAGCGATCACCTTGCACAAGATTTTGACTAGTTGAATATTCTGCTTGTGCATTGTTCTGATTTGTCGAACATACTTCGCTCGTGGAACTGCCAATTAATCAATCTTTAATGAAATCTCAAGCACCAAATTTTTTATTGAAATGTTTCTGTACTGATGACAAGTTTTCCATACCTATAAATTCAGTTACTTTCCAAAGTACCAAAGGCCACTTCTTGCACCCTGCAAAAGAATGTCCAAACCGTTGGACAATAAGTAAGCCAAAAAAAAGAAGCATCTCGGTGAAAATTAAAAGGCCATTGAATCAACAAACCAGGAAAACTGAGTTGCCGGAAAAATGGAGTACAAAAGCAAAGTTTTTGAGAAACTTGCATGCCAATAGCTGCAGTTTCCTCACCAAATGCCTCAGGAACACCTTAATCATTGAAAAACATAATACGTCAAACAGAAATGCAGATAATTAGCGGAAAGTATAGCACTTGATTTGCAAGTTGCAACACACTTTGAAAGGAAAAACTAACATGAATACAAGAATCGCTGCCAAAAATTAAGTTTATAGCAGCTGTAGAATGCAGAAGGCTTTCCAGCAATTATGGACAGTGCAGATCTGCCAGCAGATGATTGCAACGTAGCCAGATTAGGATAGAGCTGTACAAGATACAGAGCCAAATCTGTATGGTATTAGGAAAGTGTTAATATCTCTCATAACTAAATGCATCCTCAAAATCTCAAGAATTCATGGCACCTGTAAACTCATTAGATTCATTACCGTAAAACTCAGCAAGAATGACTAGATTCAGAAGATCTATTCCAGATTCATCTGTAAATGGATTCACATCCACGTCATCTCTCGTGACAGTTAACAAATAACAAACCATATCCTTGTTGGCATAAAGAGCAGCCAAGTGTATCGGCAGCAAAAAGGAGTCACTTGGAGCATTGGTCAAACCAGGGTCTTTTTCTACTAATAGACGAGCTGCTTCAACATTTCCAGATACGGCAGCACAATGAAGTGCTGTATGACCAGCACGATCTCGTAAATTTACCAATGCATCTGTTGGTATGATCCTTAACAATTCCTTTACAAAGTTCGTTGTGTTTCCAGTCCCAACCGCAACATGTAGTGCTGTTTCAGAAAGTTCAGTGATTTTAGCTGTGACTGCTTCAAAATCCCGGTTGAAGAACTGCCAGGCTCTCTGCCAGTCGCCTTTTAGAGCAGCCTTGTACAGTGGCAAGTACCAGTTTAGATCTTTTTCGGTTTCTTTCTTTTCTGCAGGAGGGCTAATTTTGTTGTTTGCTTGAAAGATGAATTCCGGTCCTGGCTCATTCTTGTGATCATCCTGTTTAACCTCCAGATGCACAGAAGGGCCCTCCATTGTTTCCAAGCTGATTGTCGACGCAATAACGAAGACTGATTAATTCGTAATATTCAGCATCAAACACCATATTGAAAGCTAGACTTGTGAGTTATGACCAGATACTTTCCAAGGCAAATGCAACTATGTAACAATCACATCTTAGTAACAAGTTGTACAGATAGTGCCAGTCCATATCACTTCATAGTCAATTGAAAGTAAAACATTGGATGATTGGAACATGAAGTGCACATACACCAGATGTTGGGGGCTCTTTTTTCACTAAATGGTTTACTTACATGCTTCATAGCCACAATTAGGAAGATTATCTTCCTTCTACATGCTCTAGAAAAATCCATAATAAATCCGAACAAAGAAGCAAAGCTTAAAATACAATCCACACACTTACTTGCACACAATTGCAGAACAAAATAATCTCCCAACAGAGCACTGTGAAAAAACCATAGTAAAATCGGAAAAGAAACAAAACCTAATACAATCCACAGACGAATTTGCACATAAGTTAAGTAACAAAAGGCCAAGAATTGGGAGAGACGTACATTAGACACTGAAACGGCTGTTCTATGTTGCTGCCTTGCAGTGTGACGAGCAGAATTGTCGAACCCACTTCTCAATATGACATACAATAGGGGTAGTATGAGATAAAGGGGCAAAAAGAAGGTGCGAGTAAACCTGGGATTCGGTCATTGGAGTTGGAGTGAAGTGTAAGATTAGAATCAAGAACTTGAAAGAGATGAACAGACGAAAGGCGCGACATGTGGAAAGTGAGTGAACTATCTAGGATAGCTTCGAAAAATTTACTGGAGTGCTATTTGTTTGGCTCGTCTTTACAGTAGTTCCGTAAAGGAGTAGTTCGAGAAAAAGCACCGGTGATCCATGATGAGTCATCATTATTATTTTTTTTACTTAATAATAATAAATAAATTTTTAATTTTTTTTTAATAATTTTTTTACCAATATAGCTAAATTTTATTATAGAATTAATTTTTTTTATTGAATTGATGACCAATTTAGTCAAATTTATTGTAGAATTAACAACATTTAATCAGATTAACAAACAAACAATATTGGATAGGGTACATATTAATTTTATTTTGAAAATACACAAATTAATTTCTTTTTACATTAAAATACATTTTTTTCTTCTTAAAATACAAAAGCCCCTTGCTGACTTTCGGCTCATGCCGGACTCGTCAATAAGTGATCCTAAACAAGGAACTAAAGTAAATAATTATGGGGGGTTGTATTACGTTTTTAGATGTTCTAATCAATCATATACATTTTTATATTATCGGCTCGAAATGAGTCCACGATTTGTCCGTCTGAAATATCAGTGCTTCAGAGCTCCTAAAAACTGAACATGTACACGTTCCATTTAACATTGACTCTCAAGTATTTGACAAGGCTCATCTTCAAAAGGGATATTCACAATTTTCCTATCCCGGCCGAATGGATTTTAACTATATCCGCAAAAGACAACAATTAATGGGTGATTTTGGTCAATTATATATTCCTAAAGAATACATTATGTCCAATTCATTCTACCATGCTTGGCAGGCTACATCTTGACATGTACCGCGGAGCCCTAGGCCAATATCTATCGATATAGATACTGATCCTGACACCGCTCACATGTCCAATTCAGTCCGCTGTTCCCCCCTTCGATCCCTGATACTATATCTCTTCAGAAGCTTAACCTTTTTTTATAAGCTGAGTACAAGTTGAAGAATCAGTGACATTAATTATAGTAGTAGTAATGGATTTTATACTTTCTTTTGTCAAAGATCATGTGATTACACGTTCAGGAATCTTGATACTTTGTGTGTTGGCAATTGCGGTTCAAGTCATCACTTTGTCTCCTACAGGCCCTCCTTCCTCTTTCTCAGCTCTATCAAATAGCAAGTTGCAGGTACGTATTTTTCTTTTTTTGACTGCCTATTGTAGTACGAAGTATCATGTATGTGTATTGAAGAAGCTCATACTATAATTGGATTTTGTTGCATATGGATGAACTGAAGAGTTTTGTATGCTATAATGATCTAGAATTTTTTTGGCCAAATATGTAGGAGGTAATTAAGCTAGGAGAAGGGGTGTTGGACAAACCGGAAGATGTAGCTTTCGACAAAATGGGAGTTCTGTATACTGCAACCAGAGATGGTTGTATCAGAAGGTTGCACAAAAATGGAACATGGGATATTTTCTGGCAATCTGATAGCGATGGTTTGTTAGGATTAACCATAACAGCAGCAGGCAATCTAGTTGTTTGCGATGCAAACAAGGTAACTAATTAGTCCACAAACCTCGTTAAGTTGACGCTCAGCTCTTCGTGTTAATTGTACAGAGCCTATTAAATGATGAACTGATGATGTATATGATATGGACAGGGCCTGATTAAAGTCAGTGAAGAGGGTGCTACTGTTCTGGCAACGCATGTTGACGGTGCCAGATTAAGGTAACATAATTGTCCAAGCTAGTATTGTGTTCATAAGGTCAAGTATATTGTAAAATTATCTGATCCTGCTAGCGAATTGCGTTAAATGTTGAAAAGGCTAGCAGATGAAGTTGTAGAATCATCAGATGGCATGCTGTACTTCAGTGAAGCGAGTACAGAATTTGGTCTTCATGATTGGGAGCTTGACTTGTTCGGTGACAAGCCTAATGGGAAACTCGTGAAGTATGATCCTTCACTTAATGAGACATTTGTTCTTCTCGACAATCTCACCTTTGCAAATGGCGTTGCTCTCTCTCCAGACGAAGATTACTTGATCATCTGTGAAACAGGGAAGTAAGTAACCAAGTATACGTCTCCATGGCCATGATTAGAACTAAGTTATTACAATAAGTAAAAATGTCACATTTTCATGTACAGATATAGATGCTTGAAATACTGGTTAAAAGGGGAAGCCAAAGGAAATACAGAGATTTTCATCGAAAATCTTCCTGGAGGCCCTGATAACATACATCTTGCCCCGGATGGCTCATTCTGGATCGCTTTGCTACAGGTAACAGAGAAAGAAAATGACGCGACATGCTTTATTATAACCAACCACTTCTCATGCATGTATACTGATTAAATGGTAAGCTAAGCATGTTAATTTGGCTATCTGTCTACTGCAGTTGACACCTTGCAAGCTGAAGGTTATACGCACCCTGACAAGGTTTATGTACTTGAACACATTTCCTGTGTTACGGAGGAAATGGGCAACTGGGGTGAGGGAGAGGGCAATGGTAGTGAACGTGGCAAGTGATGGCAAGATAATTAAGGGCTACGATGATCCAACAGGAAAAGTGATGGCTTTTGTGACTTCTGCAGTTGAGTTTGAGAATCACTTGTACTTGGGAAATCTTCACACTGACTTTATAGGGAAACTACCATTGGATGCGGCCTAGATTTTAGTTTGTCATTCAGGAGAGTGATTTATCCGTCAACATAAGTTTCACAGACGATTATGTGAGCAATTGTAGTCTGTAAATTTTGTTACAGCAGTTGTGATAAAATTTCATCTGATCTTCTGGACTCTTACTACCCTTTCTGCCTCCTTATCATGTAACCTCCTTTATGGTTTGTGACGTTTGTCCAATGCATTAATATACATACTCTCAGTTTGCAGCACATATAATGCTTCAAAGGACCAAATGACCAAATCTTTCAAATGAGTTGCAATTTACCAAAAAAGAAAAAGAAAAAAAAAAAAGAAAAAAGCTCATTGGAAAATGTGGGAGGGCAGATGTAGATTATCCAGATTGTTGGACGTTTCAACGTCTTACAGGTACCAGGAAGGATCGATCAATTATCGGTCAGCGCAACAGAAAAATCTCAACTTTTATTTACACAAGAAAGTATTACAACAATTTTATACAAACACTCACTCACAAACTCACGAGAGTTGTTGCTCTGTTTCTTACTTTGTTTCACTCTTGTGTATCTTGATCACTCTCAAGCTGCTGCTTGTTTTCACTCTTATTCTCTTCACTCTTTCTTCATAATTCTTTTCACTCACTCTTTCAATTCACTCTTTCATACTTTGTCTACATACTACACATATTTATACATGCATATGTCGGTTGATAGAAGATTCAAGAGCTTGCTTTTCTTTTCTCTCTTCCACCGCCATTCTAGAAGATTTGCATAGATATTTAATTTTCCATCATGTCTCCATATTAATCTTCATGCTGCCGCCATTCTGGAATTCTCCAGCAACATGATATATTACCATTTATTTTTACATCCAGATCCCTGAAGAATCTTCTTTCTTCTTCTAGGTCCTTGTAGAATCTTATATTACAAATTGAGCTTAAACTTCCAACATCCTCCCTTAAGCTCAAATTGTCGAAATTCGATTCGAATCATCTTTGTGCAACTTACTCACCTCGTACGGAATATACCGACTCCACTTCTTTGCATTCAATTTCGATCTCCACCAATCATGATTTCTATATTCGAACCTTTTCGATGAAATGTTTCCATGTCTATACGCAATTCTTGCATCAATTCCTCTTTTGCCTACGGGCAGCTTTCTTGAAACCTGTGTATGACTTCTCTTAGTGACTTTCCAATGCACTTAACCATTTTGTCTTTCCCGTAACGTCTTCCGACGTTTTAAGATCGCAATTTGCGTGAAGACAAATCAGATTCACATTTTCATCTGCCTATTGTTCTTCCGTTGTTTCATAGATTTCTCTTAAGCTTCGTGTTCTTCTTGGTGGCGACTCCGGTTCTTCAACCTCTATGCGAGTTTCTTCTTCACCTTCGACAACAATAGTCTTTTCTTTGTCTTGTGGATCATTCCAATTCCACATTTGATCTTCTTCAAAGACGACATCCCGACTTATGATATTCTTCTTTGTAATTGGGTTATATATAACTTATAACCCATCGTCCTGTCTCCATATCCAACAAAAATACACTTCGCACCTTTGTCATCAAGCTTGGTCCTTCTGGCCTCCGGAATTTTCACATATGCAATACATCCGAATACTATCAAGTGTGAGACGCCCGGCTTGAATCTAGTCCATGCCTCCTCCGGTGTTTTGAACCGTACACTTTCGTCGGACAACGATTCAACAGATACACGCTCGTCGCTACAGCTTCAGCCCAGAATTCTCTTGGCAAGTTCTTCCCTTTCACCATGCTCCTTGCCATGTCCAATATCGTGCGATTCTTTCTGCCACTCCATTCAACTGCGGTGTGTAAGCAGGCGTCAGTTGGTGAATGATCCCAATGATCCTTGCAATACCTCTCAAACACCTCCGATGTATATTCGCCACCTTGATCGGACCTTAAAACTTTTATGCGGTAACCACTTTGCTTCTCCACGAGATTCTTGAACTCTTTAAAGACTTCAAATACTTCTGATTTTCTCTTTAAGAAATAAACCCATGTTTTTGTAGAAAAATCATCAATAAAAGTAAGGAAATAGTGGTTACCTCCAAGTGAGACGAGCGTTAGTGGACCACAAACATCTGTGTGCACTATCTCCAATGGACGTGAGGCTCTCCATCTCTTCTCCTTCAAGAAACTTGGCCTATGATGCTTTCCAAGAATGCATCCTTCACATACTTCATTCGGGTGATCAATATGAGGCAGACCTTTCACCATATTCTTTGTGGACAACAACTTCAAGCCTCCAAAATTTAAATGTCCAAACCGTAGATGCCACAACCACGACTCATCTTTTATGATGCTTTTCATACACTTCAGTGTATCATGCTTTAATGTTAGCGGAAATAACCTATTCTTCGCCATTTTAACATGTGCAATTAAATTTCCACGTGAGTCTCTAAGTGTCAAGTGCGAATCTTTCATAGTGATGTTAAAACCTTTCTCCAATAGTTGACAAAGACTTAAAATATTACTTTTCAAAACTGGTACGTAATAAACATTCGATATGTCACCATGATTACGAGATTTGGATTTGTAAAGAATCGTACCTTTGCCTTGGACCGGAACTTTGGAGGAGTCTCCGAACGATACATCTCCTTGTGAAGTTTTTTCTAACTCCGTGAACATCTCCTTCTTTCCGCACATATGATTGCTTGCTCCGCTATCAAGACACCACGTGGAATATTCATCTCCATCAACACCTTTATTGAATGAACAATGATGTTGCTCCATCATCGTTTTCGACACTGGCATCTACATAATTTACTTGTTGCCGACCTCCGTTGAATTTCGCTTGTCGACACTCATTGCTATAATGTCCAAACTTGTGACAATTATAGCACTCAACATTTCTTTTATCAAAAGACTGCCGACTTACCCATTGATTGCGTCCGCCTCGTCCGCGTTCTTGACCTCGGCCTCGCGGTGCAAATACTTCTTGACCATCGCCGCAATTTTGTCCTCACTGTCTTTGATAATCTCTCCACGACCTCCTTGACCACGATAATAACCGCGTCCACGATTGCCTCTTCCTCGAGTTGCTGCAAGCTTCAACTTGTTTTCTTCTTTTATATTAATTCATCTTTGCTTCTAGAGCTTTCTCCAACGATCCAGAACTCTTCTTCTTCATCCTCTGCTCGTGCACCTCCAAACTACTCTGCAATTGGTCCACCGTCATCGTATTGAGGTCCTTCGATTCCTCAATTGCCGCTACTACATGTTCGAACTTTCCAGTCAATGACCTCAAGATCTTCTCTACAACTCGAACATCTTTAATTTCTTCTCCAAGCCTTTTCATTTGGTTTATGAGCACCAAAGTTCTCGTACAATAATCACCAACAGATTCCGATTCGCTCATATTCAATGATTCAAATTCAGCTCGTAAAATTTGTAGACGAACACGCACCGCTTTATCTACACCTATGTGGGAATTCTTCAAAATCTTCCATGCTTCCTTTGACGTCGCCGCTACGCTGATCCTTTCAAACATCGTTTCATTTACTCCTTGATAGATAATGTACAACGCTCTTTTGTCACGCTTCCGCGCCTCCTTTAAAGCATTCTTTTGATTATTCGACAATGCGGCTTCGGCCTCCGGTGACGCAGGTTCATCATATCCCGCTTCAACAATATCCCACAAGTCTTGTGATTGCAACAAGACTCTCATTTGAATGCTCCAATTTCCATAATTATGCTTCTCCAATTTCAGCACTTGCGGCTGCAACATATTCGATAGGGACGCCATAGATGAGAATAACGTACCTCCTTGCACTCCTTAAACTCTGAATAACTCAGCTCCGATGCCAAATTTTTTGAACGTTTCAACGTCTTCCAGGTACCAGGATCGATTATTTATCGGTCGGCGCAACGGAAAAATCTCTAACTTTTATTTACACAAGTTGCAACAATTTTATACAGACACTCACTCACAAACTCACGAGAGTTGCTGCTGTGTTTCTTACTCTGTTTCACTCTTGTGTATCTTGATCACTCTCAAGCTGCTGCTTGTTTTCACTCTTTTTCTCTTCACTCTTTCTTCATAATTCTTTCCACTCACTCTTTCAATTCACTCTTTCATACTTTGTCTACATACTACACATATTTATACATGCATATGTCGGTTGATAGAAGATTCAAGAGCTTGCTTTTCTTTTCTCTCTTTCACCGCCATTCTAGAAGATTTGCATAGATATTTAATTTTCCATCATGTCTCCATATTAATCTTCATGCTGCCGCCATTCTGGAATCCTCCAGCAACATGATATTTTACCATTTATTTTTGCATCCAGATCCCTGAAGAATCTTCTTTCTTCTTCTAGGTCCTTGTAGAATCTTATATTACAAATTGAGGTTAAACTTCCAACACAGATAATAAGGATGGAAAAGAAATCAAGTATAAAATACTTTTTGAAAAATGGAGAAAGAGACAAGAACTTACAAATGAATTTTAAAACCTTTATTTTGATATTCATAATTTTGCCAGAAAGGCCAACAGATTATGATTTATGACTTATGAGTGATTTTTGTCACTATTCCTGGTCCTAATTAAAAAGGACTACGTAGTACAAACTGTCCCGGTCCTTTCATAAAAAAAAACTGTCCCGGTCCTTTCTTCCACGTCAGGCAGGCAATATTGACTTGGATAACAAAGCAGTAAGCTAATCATTCTATGATTCTATCACTTTATATCATGATAGATACTGATCCTAACAGTGCTCACATGTCCAATTTGAGGCCTTTTTTTTCTCCACTGATATATACTATATACTGTGTAGTAGTATATAATATCTCTTCAGAAGCATAGGCTACATTGATTGATTGAAGAAACAGTGCCATTATTTTAGTAATGGATTTTGTACTTTCTTTTGTTAAATTTCTGAAAGATCATGTGATTACTCGTTCAGGAATCTTGATGGTTTTTGTATTGGTTTTTGCCGTTCAAGTCATCACTTTGTCCCCTGCAGGCCTGTTTGAGTGCACATCACCTTCTTCCTCTTTCTCAGCTCTTTCAAATAGCAAGTTGCAGGTAAACAAATTTGATCCTCCTATTGAATTGAAGTATCATGATTTGATATGTTCATTTATGTCTATGTGACTTGGCCTAATACTTGGACTTTGTTTACAAAATACCGTAGAGAATTATACTATTGTAGGATTTTGTTGCACATGGATGAACAGGGTCGAAAAATATCAGTATGTTATAATGTAGAATTTATTGCCCAAACATGTAGGAGGTAATTAAGCTAGGAGAAGGGGTGTTGAACAAACCAGAAGATGTAGCTTTCGACAAAATGGGTGTTCTGTATACTGCAACCAGAGATGGTTGCATCAGAAGGTTGCACAAAAATGGAACGTGGGATACATTCTGGCAAACCAACAGCGATGGTTTGTTAGGATTAACCATAACATCAGCAGGCGATCTAGTTGTTTGCGATGCAAACAAGGTAATGAACTAATTAGTCCGTGAACTTTGTTAACTTTTGACACTCTTAGTGTTATTGTACAGAGCCCTATGGCTACTAATGAGGATGTATATATTATATATGGACAGGGCTTGATTAGAGTTAGTGAAGAGGGTGCTACTGTTCTGGTAACTCATGTTGATGGTGCCAGATTAAGGTAACATAAATGTCCGAGCTAGTATTGTGTATTTTTGTTCGTAAGGTCAAGTACGTAACGTATGGTTATCTGATACTGCTACCGAATTGCCTTAAATGTTGAAAAGGCTAACAGATGAAGTTGTAGAATCATCGGATGGTATGTTGTACTTCAGTGAAGCAAATACTGAATTCGGCCTTCATGATTGGGAGCTTGACGTGTTTGTTGAGAAGCCTTATGGAAAACTTGTCAAGTATGATCATTCACTTAAGGAGACGTCTGTTCTTCTCAATAATCTCACCTTTGCAAATGGTGTTGCTCTCTCTCCAGACGAAGATTACTTGATCATCTGTGAAACATGGAAGTAAGTATGGCCTAATGACTAGATACTCAATTATTGCGATAAGTATGAATGTCATATTTTCGTGTGCAGATATAGATGCCTGAAATACTGGTTAAAGGGGGTTGCTAAAGGAAATACAGAGATTTTCATTGATAATCTTCCTGGAGGCCCTGACAACATACATCTTGCACCGGATGGCTCATTCTGGATCGCCTTGTTACAGGTAACAGAGAACAAAAAAAATGACAACATGCTTCATAACCACTTGCAGTGTGTTTTGATTGATTATAACCAACTAGGAATGTTGCACCGTGTTAGACACGGTGTGTTGCCAAATGCCCCGCAGACCCGGATATGCATCAAAAAGAGTGCCTCTATAAATATTTCACTCTCTCTTAGTCCGGTTTTATGAATTCAATCAAAGAAGACATCTCTAAACATGTTAAACATGTGAACATAAAGTGGTCAAATGTATGTGTTCATCAGAATAATCTAAATAATCCAAACAAGGAAATAACTCTTCGTTTCACTCGAATACAAAAGAGAATCAGCACACTAAAAATATATTCCATAATCCATAGATACATATAGTACAGAGTGAATAATTCAGCATGAGTACATTAGCTTCTTGTTAGCAAATAGCAACACAAGCCATCAGTATCCTTCACATTGTTGTGAAGGATTGATTATACATCCCATGGTGGAAGGCTACCTTAACCATTTTCTTCGTTTGGGACAATACTAATTGACTGACACAATTATGTACAGATGCACTAACACAATTTAGCTGTTAGATGGAATTATAGACCTTCCAGACAATGATACAAAATAAATCTGAAACAAGATGACCCAATAGAGCACATACAGAAACGCCACAGTAAACTACAGTAAATTGCTACAGTTTACAAATAGTAATACCCCATGCTCACTTATTAGATCTTGGTAGATTGGTAGATTGGTAGATTAACCATGTTCTCTACATAATGCAGTTGACACCTTGCAAGCTCAAGTTCTTGCGCACTCTGACAAGGTTTGAGAACTTAATGAAAACATTTCCCGTGTTACGAAGGAGATTAGCACTTGGAGTACAGGAGAGAGCAATGGTAGTGAATGTGGCAAGTGATGGCAAGATAATTAAGGGGTTCGATGATCCAACAGGAAAAGTGATGGCTTTTGTGACTTCTGCTGTGGAGTTTGAGAATCACTTGTACTTGGGAAATCTTCACACCGGCTTTATAGGGAAACTACCATTGGAGGCGGCCTAGATTTATGCTTTCACAGATGATTATGTGAGCCCTCTATAAATTTTGTAAAAGCAGGTGTGATGAAAATTTCATCATCTCTTACTACTTTTCATGTAGGCTGTAGCTAAGAATAACCTCCTTATGGTTGCACCACATGTAATGTTTCCAAGTTCCAAGGACCAATTATTTTAAGAAAAACAATATAATGCAGTTTGAATTGACTTAAAAAAAAAAAAAAAAACCTTATTCTTATATAGTCTCTTCACAACAGTACGTGAAGACTAGACTAGATAGTTCATTCTATAGAACTCATTATGGAACTCAGCTTCTTGCTCTTGGCTCTTCCAATATTCCTGATACTCTACTACCTGGAGCAGAGAAGCTCCTCAATCCAAAAACTCCAGCCACCCAGACCTCGTGGTCTTCCATTCATCGGTACTCTGCACCAATTCGATTGTCTATCTCCTCACACGTACGTACCTATATCTCCTTTCGAAAAAATATGGCCCCATCATGTCCTTGAAACTTGGCTCCAGGCCAATTGTTGTTATTTCATCAGCAAGTGTCGTCCAAGAAATCATGGAATTACACGACCTCGCTCTGTCTGGCGGTCCGATGCTCTTGGCCCAGCGAATGCTGTCTTACAACAGCATAGACGTTTCCTTTTCGACATATAGCAACTCTTGGAGGGAAAGGAGGAAGATTTGTACCCTTCAACTCTTCAGCCCCAAGCAACTTCAGTTTTTTCAACCTGTACGTGAACATGAGGTAACTCTGATGATTAAAAAGATAGCCGATGATGCATCCTTGTCCAAGATTACGAATTTGAGCAAGGATGCTGTCTTACTTTCATGTAACATAAATTGTTTGATGGCTATTGGGAAACGCTATGGCAATGAGGATGGAAAGAAGAACCCGTTCTCCTACATTTTACATGAAATCCAGGCCATGTTGGGAGGATTCTTTGTTGGGGACTATTTTCCTTTGTTGGGATGGATTGACATAGTTTCTGGAATGAATGCAAGGCTAAAGAAAACTTTCAAGGATTTGGATAGTTTGTATGAAGAAATAATTGAAGAGCACTTGGATCCAAACAAGCCAAAATCAATGCAAGGAGACTTGGTTGATCGGTTACTTGTGATGAAGAACAATTCGATGAATATTACTTTGGATCACATCAAAGCTATCCTCATGGTAATATATGCATCTTTTGCTCTTCATCAATATATTTGCCTAATCTGATCGATTTTTTAAATCATTTATTGGTTGTTTATCAGTATATTGATTGACTGTTCTGTTGAACCTTTGTTGTGTCACTCATGTGTGTGGTTTAGATGATTCAAACCTAGCAAGTAGAAGTACAATACATATAATTAAGTTTCTGTTCAGTAGACTTAGAATTTGACATTCTTGGCAGGATATGATTGTAGCAGGCACGGATACGACTTCGGCTGTTATAGTCTGGGCTGTGGCAGCACTTATGAAGAACCCTCTTTCTATGAGGAAAGTTCAGACAGAAATTAGAGAATCTGTTGGGAAGAAAGATTTGATAAACGAAGATGACATTGCGAAGCTTCAGTATCTCAAAGCAGTTGTTAAGGAGACTTTGCGATTGTTTCCCCCAGCACCACTTCTCCTTCCCCAGGAGACCATAGAAAAGTGCACGATCCAGGGTTATGCAATCGAAGAAGGAACCATGGTCTACATAAACGCATGGGCGATTGCAAGAGACCCCGGGTATTGGGAAGATCCTGAGGCGTTCATTCCTGAGAGGTTCTTGGAAAGTGATATAGACATAAGAGGTAGGGATCCATCAGTGATACCATTTGGTATAGGCCGGAGAGGATGCCTGGCACAAACTACTGGATTGGCAATGGTGGAGCTAGCATTGGCCAATCTATTATATGCATTTGACTGGGAGCTCCCTCCTGGGGTAACCAAAGAGGATCTGGACTTTGGTACCTTGCCAAGATTAACAATCAAGAAAAATGCACTCTGTCTTGTGGCTAAACACCTAAACCAATGTGTTTAGAAATTTAATTTTCATGTTACACTTGTGTTCAAGTTATATATGTGACTAATATACTCGAGAAACCTCTGCGCGTGTGCAGGGGTGGAAAACACCAAAATTACCCTTCTCTCCACAAATTAGCATGTGTTTTATGTATAAGTTTCATGTATGTACATAAAACAATTAATTATAGATGCTACTATCTTCTTATTTTAGCAACAATTATAGATATCTACAAACTGTATTGTCATTTCTCCTGTATAATTAATTTTCATATCTACCAACTGTTTTATGTACAAATTTCATGTACACAAAACAATTATAGATATCTTCTTATTTTAGCAACAATTATACATATCTAGTTATCTACGAACTGTATTGTCACTTTTTCTGTATAATTAATTTCCATATCTACAAACTGTTTTATGTACAAGTTTCATGTATGTACATAAATCAATTATAGATATCTTCTTACTTTAGCAACAATTATAGATATTATCTTCTTTTTTCTTTGAGTCAAAATATATATATATTTCATTGATCACCAGAATCACATTACATCATCCAGAATGTCATCATCAGGAAGCAACGAAAAACCAAAACTGTCTGAAAAAAGAGGAATGTGCTAGTGCATGAGCTAGCTTAATTATTACAATTTAGTTTCACAAAAATAATTATAGATATTACTACAAATTATATTGTCATTTTTTCTGTATAAAAATTCCGGCCCACCGCCCGCCGACTTCGAAGAAATATAAACTATAGTCTATAGCTAGAGACTTTGACTTGCCTTTCTTGGACCTGTATGTACGTATCTTACATGATCATGGAGTCCTTCATCTTGCTCTTGGCTCTTCCCATATTTCTAAGTCTCTTGTACTTCCAAAAATGGAAAAACTCATCAAGACAAAAGCTCAAGCCACCCGGCCCTCGTGGCCTCCCGCTCATCGGTATCTTACACCAATTTGATGTTCAGTCTCCTCACACGTACCTCTACCACCTTTCAAAAAAGTATGGTCCCGTCATGTCATTCAAACTTGGCTATAGGTCAGTTGTTGTTATTTCATCAGCTAGTATAGTTAGAGAAATCATGAAATTCCATGACCTTGCCTTCTCTGGCCGTCCGATGTTCTTAAGCCAGATTTTGCTGTCTTATGGCAACCTAAACATTGGTTTTTCGACATATAGTGACTCTTGGCTGGAGATGAGAAAGCTTTGGACCCTCAAACTCTTTAGCCCAAAGCAGCTTCAGTATTTTCGACCCATACGTGAACAAGAGGTGTCTTTGATGATTAAAAAGATAGCCAATGATGCATCCTTGTCCAAGATTACAAATCTGAGCAAGGTCTCTGTCTCTTTGTCAAGTAACTTAACTTGTTTGATGGCTTTGGGAAAACGTTACAGCGAGGAAGATGGTGGACGTAACCCTTACTCCAATCTTATTCATGATATCCAAGTATTGTTGGGAGGATTCTTTGTAGGGGATTATTTGCCCTTGTTGGGATGGATTGACAGAGTCTCTGGAAAAAGTGGATGGCTACAAAAGACTTTCAAGGGTTTGGATCGTTTGTATGAAGAAATAATTGAGGAGCACTTGGATCTAAACAAGCCAAAATCAATGCAAGGAGACTTGGTTGATCTCTTACTTGAGATGAACATGGAGGGATCATCAACATCTATGGACATTACGATGGATCACATCAAATCCATGATCATGGTAACATAAAATTCTTCTACTTATTTCATAAATTAAAGGGGTCAATATGTTAATTATTAAGGATATTTTGTCTTTTGACTTGATTTTTACCGCGGAGACAATAAATTACATTTCAACTGAGTGGTGATTGATGTGTAATTTTGCATAAGCCTAGAGCCCAAGCTAGACGATCTTTATAAGAATTTCCCAACCCTGCATATATGATTATGAGCTATCGTTAATCATTTAAGAATTTAACATTCTTAATTGGCAGGATATACTGGCGGCTGGCACGGATACGATTTCTTCCGCAGCAGTTTTCGCAATGACAGCTCTTATGAAGAATCCTCTATGCATGAAGAAAGTTCAAACAGAGATAAGAGAACATGTAGGCAATAAAGATTTCATAAACGAAGATGACATTGTGAACCTTCGGTATTTCAAGGCAATCGTAAAAGAGAGTTTCAGACTATACCCGCCGGCACCCCTTCTAGTTCCTAGAGAGACAATTGAAAATTGCATGATTCATGGATATGAAATTGAAAAGGGCACTATGGTATACATTAACGCTTGGGGCATTGCGCGAGACCCAGAATGTTGGAAAGATCCAGAGACATTCATTCCGGAGAGGTTCTTGGAAAGTGATATCGATATAAGAGGGAGGGACCCATCAGTGATCCCATTCGGTATTGGCCGGAGAGGATGCGTGGCGCAAACTACTGGATTGGCGGTAGTGGAGCTTGAATTGGCTAATCTATTGTACATGTTTGATTGGGAGCTCCCTCCGGGAGTAACTATAGCGGATCTCGACTTCGAAACCTTGCCTGGATTGACAATGCAAAAGAAAACCCCGCTTTGTCTAATGGCTAAACGTGCATGTGTTTAGAACTATCAATATGCCGTTGCTTATAAATTCTAGGAATTCCTAAATTTTATACTAAACATTTAATTTCAACTTCATCAAATCGCTAGATAGGCCAATATTTTTTTTATTTTTTTTTTATACATCAGAATGAAAAGCTACTAGGCTATATCAAAAGCCAAAATTGGCAACAACTCGTCTGATGGTTGATCCATAAATCGTCCCCCAACATCTCCATTATAGCTTAGCTTAGCAAGAGCATCGGCACTGCTATTCCCAGACCGGCTAATATGCCTGGTCCTGTACTCCCATGGTTTCTGTAAAAGATATCGGCACTCCAAGACTATGGCTTGAAGATGAGCAGGTGGCTCAGCTGTTCCGTCCAAAAGGCTCAGTACCGACTGTGAGTCGGTTTCAATTTCTAGTTTCTGAACTCCTCTATCCCATGCTAACTTCAGTCCCTGCAAAAGAGCTTGAAGCTCCGCTTCATCAACACTAGGGGAGATGATTTTTCTGCAAAATCCCCATAACCATTTCCCTCTATCATTTCTCAGTAAACCCCCCAGGCCACCGAGGTTTCTGCTCGCCGTAGTACTGCCATCAGTATTCAGTTTTAGCCACCCAAACTCAGGAGGCTTCCATTTTAAGTCCTGCTGCAGTCGTACTTGGGCAGAGAAGCTATTGGACAGATCCATGCTTTCTTGCCGTATGAGGAACAAGGTATGATTTGACAATTGAAGTTTATTGTTGAACACTCGAAAGTTCCTGGCCTTCCACAAGTGCCATACGGCAGCAGCAAAAATCAGGAACCAAGGCGTGTTGGTAAGCCACTCACAGTCTAGACGATGTGAGTTAAGGTTGAGACGGAACCAATCATTGTCCGGTAACTTATCAAAAAGATCCATGGCAGCAGGAGAGAGGATGGACACCCAAATTTTGCGAGCTTGCGAGCAATGGCGTAAGATGTGAATCACTGTCTCATCCCCACAGTTGCAGCTGGGACAACCGGCATCCACAGTAATGTTTCTGCTCCGGCGAGTATGGTTAGTAGGGAGGCGTTCTTGTGTTGCCAGCCAGAGGAAATGCTTGATTTTGTGACTGCACCTCAACTTCCATAACCAGTTCATCCTTTGCGAACGGCCAGTATCCACTTCAGAATAATGTTTCTGCAGGGTATCATAGGCGGACTTACAAGTAAACATCCCACTGGCCGTTTCACTCCAAATTGGAGTATCATCCTCCGTTGACAGAACTATAGGGAACTGCAGTATTGTGTTTCGAACATGGCCTGGGATATTGGTGCGGAGAAGCTGCAGATTCCAACCTCCATTCGAGTCTACCAAATCTCCCAATTTTACCTCCTTATCTCTGGGATCGATAGTGTCCAGGAGGTTACACAATGGTTTCACTCCCAACCAATTATCGTTCCAAAAGGAGATTTTCCTCCCGTTTCCAATCCTCCATCTGAAAAATGGCTTTAGGAGAGCTGCAGATTTTATTATACCGATAGGCCAATATTTCAATATAATGTAATGTAGAATATTTGTTTTCCACGACTCTAGATGCATTTACTCTTTTTTTTTTTTTTTTTTAAATATACTTAGCTAATTTTCCTGTAAGATTAAGCCTAGATTAGCACGGTAAATTAGATTGATTGTTGATTACTAGGGCAACATTGAGCTGCTATTTACACTACAAGAACTTCCTAAAATAGCAGTGTTGACCCTTTCCCGTGGACAATAGGCTCAAAAGGTACGATGCTTAATCACTCTTGCCACCGCAAACTACGGTGACAAGTCTGTCGAGCAAAAATCGAATCTTGATTTCTGATTTTTGCAAATCTCGACCCAGGAAGCTACGATAACTCTTGTACAAATCTCGACCCAGGCTGCGCGCCAGCTAAGAGGTTTCTCGAGTGTACTAGCAACACAACTTGAGCACAATTGTTTACATGGACACATATAAGCTAGTGAAACTATTTTTCACTCTTTTCCAATATGGGACAAAGGTCCCAAAGTGTGGGACAAAAAAGCCTCAACCACACCACTTTGAGTCAATTTATCATTCACACCAAAAATTGATTTACTCGAATGTGTTATATCATTACGAATCAAGAACATGAAAAACTGTGTGCTGTAACTTTGTCTAATTGATGCTCGAAGTTCTCCACAGTACTTAACACAAGTTTTGGTTTAATAAAATTGGCTAGGAAATTAGTTTCCCAAACAAGGACAAACAACATGTACAACAAAAGCGTTCTATGCCATTAGGGTGTGTAAATGAATTAAGCATTCGTGAAAAGTTCGCGAAATTGTTCAACCAATGGTGGTTTGTGTTCGGTTGAGTCAAATTCCAACAGTTCGTGAATATGTTCATTAACTCGTTGCGTGGGACAAGGTGTGTGATCCTAAAAGTTGTGGAGGCTTGAATATTATAGCTCTGGAAGAAGGGAATCTAGCTCTTATGGCCAAGCTGCTATGGAATATCCAAAACAAAAGCGATAAGTTGTGGATTCGGTGGATACATATCTACTACCTAAAGAGACACCTATACACGCGTTCATGCCGCCTACGAATTGCTCCTAGGTGGTACGAACTATCCTTGACTGCAGGGGGAAAGTCTATGATTTAACAACATGGGATGATTGCATGGCAAGAGGCCAATTTGTTGTCAGGAAGATTTATGAGGGTCTCAGAGGTGAGAAACAAAAGGTATATTGGCGTAGCCTGGTAAATGCGAACATGGCCAGACCTCCGCGAGCCATTTTCTCCCTCCGGCTATGCTTGAACAAACGTCTCGCAACTAAAGACAGGCTCCATCGTTTTGGTATCCAAACTGATGGGCTGTGTGTGTTTTGTGGAGGACAGGAAAGCATCGGACACTTGTTTTTCCAGTGCCAAAGGACGCAACAGATTTTAATCAAGGTGATGGCCTGGGCACGTTTGGATACAACCTGGGTGGATTGGGAAACGAGTATGCAGCGTTTCAGCAAATGGGCGAAGGGGAAAGGCAACATGGCCAAGCTCTTGAAGGGTCTGTTTGCGGAATGTGTTTACGCAATTTGGCAGGCCCGGAACGGGGAAATTTTCCAACAGAAGCAGATTGATGTGGAAGACATAAGTGCTGCTACTATACAGCGAATTGTGTATAGGAGCGTGTTGTTTTCGTGCCTTGAAAAAATTGTGAACGGTCTTGTTTTTGCTTAGTTCATTAGCTGTTAAAGTCTTGCTTTGGTTGTCTTAGGCAATAGGGCTGGTCTGGACCCTGGGAAATCGACCTTTGTACTTGAACTGTTTGGAATTCTAATAACACATTTGTTCTCAGTTCCAAAAACAAATTAGCGAATCGAATGTGAACAAATTTATAAATAAAGGTGTATTAGTACATTTTTATTAATCATTTTATAGTATATACATTTTATAATTAATATAACAATTAATCATTGTATACGGTATTATTCTTATTGCAATGGTTTACCTTATGACATGGTTTTTGGATACTTTAACTTAGAATGATTTTTAATTTTCTATTATAATTATCATTGCTCGTAAGTTTATTCTTTTCTTATATTTATTTTTAAGTACAAACGAACAATCGAAACAAATCGAACAAGCGAACACTGACGAACGAATACGAAATTATATATCGAAATTAGTTTTAACGAACCGAATGCGAACAAATTGTTTTGATATTTAACGAACACAAACCGAACGATATGAACCTCAATGAACGTATGGTCAGTGTTACGTTCTCGTTTGGTTCGAAATACACCCTATCCAATTACATACATCATGCATGCATGCTTTAAAAAAAAAGTAAAAAATTAAAAATATTCACACACTTATCCGGTTGCAGTGCCATCACAAATAGCCCAAATTTCAAATGCGCAGCCAGTACGACGTCATAGCCATGTGTGATGTGTGAGAAGTGAGAACCAAGCATCAGGGCTACTACTCCCAAATCCAAATGCTTATGGTATGCTTCTTGTTGTGTAGCACTTTCTTTATCTCGAGCATAATGGTTTACTTCATCCATGGCATAAATTTTGACAAAATATTTTGTGAATACGTATTACTCTTGAATATATATTCATTCTTAATTATTATTTTCCCATATATCACCGCGCTCTAAGGACCGGATGAGAGAAATATAAATAAATATCCAGACGTCAAATCAGAATAGAAGGATGTAAAGCGTGATTAGTAGAAGAACGACGTTTCTCGATGGACCACGATGCACACCAGTGACACCACTAGACCTCAAGTTACCAAAACTATCCTTATGATTTGTTCATCCCTTCAACATCAATAAGTTATTATTGTTATATGCCATTCCTAAAATAACGTATGGTGCATGTGGTATGGGTACATCATTATATAAGTTTCTTGTCCAAAGTCCAAACAGCGTATGGGCTACATATATACACATTATGTATAGTATAGCCCCACATAATGGCAATGCAGACAAACATGGCGGTCCCAATGTCATCCTGATATTTTTAAGAGTGAGATTTTTTTAGAGATCGACGGTATTGAAGAATTAATATAAATGATTAAAGTATGTTCTTTTTCATCGGTTTGAACTTTTGGAAGAGTTGGAATTCTATCATGGTATCAGAGCCATCTGGCTCACGCCCACCTGGGTTCGAATCTCCTCGGAGACAAATTCCATCCCATATTAAATTTCCACTCGATTGGCCTCCCCAAAGAGAGGTTGAAATCGGTCACGAGTGCGGGAGAGTATTGGAGAATTAATATAAATGACTAGATTATGTTCATCCCATCAGTTCGAACTTTTGGGAGAGTTGAAATTCTATCAGACGATATATTAGAAACATGAAAGATACAAATAAGCATTAGATCGATTTATTATCTAATACTTAAATGTATTTAAATCAAAACATAGGGTTTTTTTTTTCTTCATAAAATCAGAATTTTATTGGAGTTATTATCAAAAACTCAAAAGTGTTAACTTAAAAAAGACAGTTGCTTTTCATAAATCAGGAATATTTTGTTAAACCATATGCATTTTATACAAGAACATTACAGTTTTCCTTCACATAACTCTCGGCCTATTTTCAATTTAAGTGTAGATGGTCTCCAGTAATATTTTGTGTATTACACGTTTGTTCTTTGCATCTCAAAAACTTGTTAGTTTAGTTCAATTCAAATTTATTTAATTATTTTGTATACTGTAACTAAGTTTAGTTAAATTAAATTATATTAGCTTTTTCCCAAACATGGCCATATTGTTCAGTGTTCACAATTCACAAATGAGTATGTATATATCTCCAAATCTCCATTGATTGCATAAGTGATACGTACAAGAAACCAGTCCCTTCCCCATTCTATCTGCACATTTTACAGCTTCATGAGTGAGGCCGATGCGTCACTCAAAATCAGTTGAGGAACACGTCAATCGTAGTTACTACTACTATTATTATGATTCCTACGTGAGTAAGTGAAGTGTTGTCGTAACTCCCGTAATAACCCTAAGTCCCTAACTATATACTACTAATGGGCGGGCTTTTTGTCCTGCCTAAACATAAACACCCCACATTGTAATTTTGGTCTGGGACTCTGGGCTGGATAATTTGCCCATAATGGATTAATGGGTACAAATACAATTCACTCACGTAACAGAACTCTCGAAAAGTTTTAGAAGAAACAACACACCAACTTTAATCATTGGGATTTTCTTGGATATATCTCTAAGAATTGCTTATCCGTACGGATTACTCCAATGCTTTGGCACAAGGGAAAAGAAATCGGTGGGATGAGAGAAATAATGCAAAATATATTTGGCATCTTGTAAGAGAGAAATTTGACTGAAAACATAACTTCATTTATGAACTCGTAGATTTTACAAAAAAAATGGTGGAGTTTATGTACGTATAGCTCTGTCATGATTAGACTAGAAATCTAATTACACAATTGACCGATAGAAATGACTCTTTCTAGCATGCGCCGTCTATAGTTTAGGGAGTAGCTAGGGTTTAATCAGATAAAGATTAGATAACTTATTCAACTTCAACCTTATCCGTACAAAATTAATATAAATTGAATAACAAAGGCGGGAGAATGCTAGTATCCATAGCATAACCCTGATCCGGTTGGTGATGCTTTGTTCGTTGGCGATTTCATCGGAGTTGTTCCTACTAGCTCCCTTGGTCATCCTGAGATGCTCAACCTTATGCGATGCTAATTCAATAGCATCCTACAAGTCCATTGGGTTCCACATCCTTAGATACTTAATTTATTTCTTTACCATTTTCAAACTTTTATCTGAATTTAAGAAATAAAATAAATCCACTTAAACTTAGTTTACAGTAATCATTTCACTCCACTTTTATCTATTTTTGGTTGAATATTCTACTTAAATGCTTGGCAGATTCAACAAACGAATAAAAAAGATCAGAAATAGATCGGTGATGTATTTAATTAGTTCATTGATGACGATAAATATGTACATACCGATGTGCACTAAAACGAACTACAATGATCTAGCATATTACATGGAACTGATGGAAGCACTCAAAATGGTTACATCTTCGAAACTGAGAGAAAGCATATAACATGTCTCATTTCGTAGGTCAGAGCTAACAAGAGCTAACAAGATCCGAAGCAGACCAGACATATATAGCTACCGAAGGTTTATCACCTAGGTACGAAAGATGCACTCCGACAGTGCTAACTCTGAGAGTGTACGATCAGAAATGCACATAAGGGTTTATAATTATTGGGCCAAGCCCAGAAAGATTTTTGTAGCTCATCAGTCCTTAAGTTAGGTAAGGATATATTAAACTAGTTACTTACGTTAGGTAGGGATATTGTAGTCCGAAAGTATTAAGAAACTAATGTGTCGTTTAAAAAAGAACTGAAAACGACACTAATTTGTAATTAATCATTAGTTTAAAAGTTTGGCTCGTTAACGAAGCGAGCTTAATATAACATGAAAATAATGTACATGTTAAAATATTAAATAGGATATTAAAAAAAAAATCCAATATTACACATTACATTCAACTCCCAAACGATATAGTCATCAAAATCTAACAAAACACAAACACAAACAATTCAAGCCAATAATCTCAAATATAAATCATAATACTAATACTCATAATAATATATTATGTGCATGACATAACCGATTCCAAACTAGCCTTACAACCCAAGACATCCTTGTAATTATTGGAACGAGTTTCAAGTTATGTTCGAACTCGACTCGAATATCTTATCGAACAAGTCGAACTCAAGTCTTACCAATCCAAGCCCTCAATAAACTTAGGTTCGTAAGAATTTACAGGTAACTGATTTTGAATCAAACAAAGTTTGAAGTTTTTTCAATTTTGATTTTTCACTCATCTCTTTCACTATTTACATCATCCTGTGCGTCATCAAACAAATATCCAGTTACTCCCGCTATTTTCTTACTGCGGTCCCCACAAGATTCCAATAGGTTCGACAATACGATACGACAATCCATCCACCAATAACAAACCTCCAACACACCATACCTGGACCCACCACAGTATCCGCAAGCAACAAAATCCACGCTTTAAATCGTTGGCCAGCAAACGCAAAAACCTAAGCTCACTCACTGATTGATCACTCCACTCCAACAAAATAGGAAAACCAACCAAACAATGGCTCGTCATTTGCTGCTTCTCATCGGCGTTCTCATCGCCTGTACTGCCGCCGTCTCCGGCACCGGATCGGATAATCCGATCAAGCAAGTCGTCGACAGTTTGCACGAGCTCGAGGCTTCCGTGATTGAAGTCGTTGGGAACTCGCGGAGAGCTCTTTCCTTCGCTCGCTTTGCTCATAGGTGATATTTGATTACTTATTTTCCAGTTTTCCGTGTAGTTTGGTGATTTTTGAATTTTAATAAGTTTAATTTAGCTTGCGAGGTAGAACTAGAAGTAGTTATCGGTGAGCTTGTTGGTGTTGTACAGGTATGGGAAGAGGTATGAGGGTACTGAGGAGATACAGAGGAGGTTCGAGATATTCTCAGAGAATTTGAAGATGATCAAGGAGCATAATAGGAAGGGGCTATCTTACACTATGGGAGTGAATGGTAATTTTGATTCCTCTTTTGATGCTCTCATTCATTGACGTGCTTCTATTTGTTTCCGATTGATTCGGATGCTTAACTGGTTAATGTTTGTGGCGATTTTGGATATGGTCATATGGTAGGAAGAAAGGCATCATTTAAGCTGATTTTGTTCAATATGCTGGTTAACACCAGTTGCTTCAGTATTTTAAGTACAATCTGTTTCTTATTAGTAGTACTCTCTGTCTGTAATTGATGTTCAACATCTTAGCCTAGATACGTCTGGTTTTCGGAATGACTAAATAGTGATGCACTAGGACTTCACGCTTAGTAAGATATAACTAGATATAGTTTCTCAGGAGGTGTTCTTGAATGATAGGAATGCTAATTAAAGGCTGGAGGTTTTACTGCAAATATTTCTGCCTAGCATGTGATTTTGACTTGCTTCAAGACTTTTATTCATGTTAATTGAAAATATTACTAATAAGAAGAGCAAGATGAGTGCCACCTTAAGGAACTTTGTGCTTTTTGTTTCGTTAAAAGCATGCTCTCTGAGATAGATCCTACACTTTACTTGTCATTGCTTTATTACTAACATCTAAGGTAGTTTTAGGCTCATATTGGTGGAAAATCTCAATCTTACGAGGCTCCAAGTTCGTAATATTCCAAATGTTTGATCAAGTCATCTCTGAGTAAAATGGTATCTGTAGCATTGACTAGATGATTTTCAGCTCCTTCCAACTCTTTATGCGTACTAGCAAATTTGGTGAAATCAGGGTGGTCTGCAAGCTTTCTGAATGAGTTAAATTTCTATTTTGTATTCTGACAATGGTCTTTTTTTGGTGAACAGAATTTACTGATATGTCTTGGGACGAGTTCCGTAAGCATAGATTGGGAGCTGCTCAGAACTGCTCTGCTACCACAAAGGGCAGCCACAAGCTCACTAATGCCGCCCTTCCAGAATCGGTATTTCCTTTTCTTTAGATCTTTGACCAAATCTTAGTATGAATTCTAGCTTTCAAAATGCCTTTTAGAGCTTTTAGTATTTATGCTTTATCATGAAATCCTCATATCTTTATATTATTATATTAATGACGTTCTAATACCGTATAATTATTAACTTTCTCTTAGTTTTATGGGTCTCTGACTCTCCGTGAAATAGCCTTTTGCAAGGACTATGAGTCTGTGATTATGTCCTTCCCTTTGCGGATAAGATACTTAGATAGACTTAGCTCTGTGAAAATGGAACTACTATAACGTCAAATGTAACTTGGTAACAAGTGTTTTTATGTTATACTCTAGCGAGGATATGTACTGTTCAAATAATAGTCTATGTTACCAGTAGTATTTGACTTGCTTCTGCCCAACTTCAGAAAGACTGGAGGGAAGCTGGCATAGTTAGCCCCGTGAAAAATCAAGGTGGTTGTGGATCTTGCTGGACATTCAGGTCAGCTCAACTTTTCACTCATTACCGAATATTTTATAAAGATAGAAAATATCTCAACTATGAGTGAGTGGCTTGAATTCTTGATCATGTGTGTGTTATATGTTACAGCACCACTGGAGCACTTGAGGCAGCTTATACACAAGCATTTGGTAAGGGCATCTCTCTGTCGGAGCAACAGCTTGTGGATTGTGCTGGAGCATTCAATAATTTTGGCTGCAACGGTGGACTCCCTTCTCAAGCATTTGAATACATAAAATATAATGGTGGGCTTGAGACCGAGTCTTCGTATCCATACACCGGAAAGGATGGTGTTTGCAAATTTTCCTCCCAAAATGTTGGAGTCCGAGTATTTGACTCTGTTAACATCACGCTGGTAAGATACTTGAATAATTTCTTTAGGATCTCAACCAGCAAATGAGTGTAAGTTGGCAACTCCTAGTGATTGCATTAACTAGACACCTGTGTGGAATCAAGTCATCAATACTTCGATCCAATATTATGGATTACTGGACTCATTCTAGATCTAGGATGCAAATTAACTATGTGACTTTTGGGATCAATGTGGGTGATGATTAGATAATAATATATCCAATATCTAACATTTTGTTTTCTGCCTATGAAAAAACAGGGAGCTGAAGATGAGCTTAAGCATGCCGTAGCTTTTACACGGCCTGTAAGTGTGGCTTTTGAGGTGGTTTCTGGGTTCCGAGCATATAAGTCTGGAGTTTATACTAGCACCACTTGTGGAAACGCTCCAATGGTGAGTTCTTTCACCTATCAATCTTAATATTTAAAAATGGAATTGTGTGTTATGAAGATTAAGCTGATCCAGCAATAACAACTGGCAGACCGGAGACATAGATAGCTTAGCTCAAATGCCTAACAAAAATAGCAATTATTAAATCACAGATAAGTAAGGTAAGGATGTGACCGACTAAAATATGAACGGATGTGAAGGGAACGATTATATAGATAATATACTATACCAGATACGGTTGTTTTTTCAGCCTTGTGAAATTAAAACTTGTTCCAATGAAAACAAAGAAGTAAAATACTCTGTAGGTAAAATGTCCGTCAGCATGCTTATGAGTTATGGCAAGGTCATCAATATTCGAAGTATTTTTCTGTAGGCAAAACTTCTTCTGCATGCATATGGAAACGTCATCAACATCCGTAGTATTTTGTTTGGAAAAGGAAATAGTAACAGTAAATTGTGCTAAAAGCTTCTCCACCAAAAGAATAGATAAGAGGAATAGTAATTCCATAAACACAAAGAAGAGGATCGTGTTGTTTCAAGTGTGGTTAGCTTGTGTATCTGTCATACCAATACGTTCCAGCTCAACTAGTTTCACAGAGCAGAATACTAAAAAAAATGAAAGATGTACCACTGGAAACCCCTTTGAGACAAATATTGTAAGAACATTGGTGTTAACAAGTTACCTTTCTGAAAATCAATCTGATATGTTCTATAGTATATTTTTATCACAGAAGTCTCCGGTATATACTGAATATTTACATTTAAAAGAGAACTTTGGCCAATATTAAACTGACAAACCTTATGATAAGGTCCTTATCCACTATGATAACTCACATTTGCAACCATGTTTGCACTTTGCAGGATGTGAACCATGCTGTTCTCGCTGTTGGTTATGGAGTTGAAGATGGTATCCCGTATTGGCTCATCAAGAACTCATGGGGAGCTGACTGGGGTGACCATGGCTACTTTAAAATGGAGATGGGCAAGAACATGTGTGGTAAGTTTTCGCCAAGGTTCTAAACGCTCTTGCAATAATAACTAAATCATACTCAGTAATATATTTTACAGGTTAATAAGTTCTTTTATCGTGGTATCTTTCACAAAAACCTGATACTACATGATCTATCCTCTGACTTTGTTGGTCTGATCTACCAATGAGGACCATGAACCTAACCTGAATTCATGAAACTTGTTGCAGGTGTTGCCACTTGCGCATCATACCCAATCGTCGCATAAGTGTTACTGAAGGGAGATCGGCGTAGTCTATTTGAAGTATCACACACGAGGTTTGGGTTCATCACTTGTCAAAGAATTACCTAAGAAACGTTTTGCTGAACTGTTTCGTGGTTATTGTACAAAAAATACTACTCTAATTGGGGTATTACAATGTCTATGTGTGATTAAAAAGCCTTTGTAGATTACATATAAGTTATAGCATTCTTAAGAGCATGCTCGATCAATAATAATTCTTGTACTTCCTCGTAACTAAAATTAATGTATAATTGAAAGAAACAGAACCAGGCGTGCATGATTTGCACCTCGGGTGTAATATAATTTATCTCAGTATTTCCTTGGTTCCATTATTTTATTTTATTTTTTGTTTATTTAACTTGGCATGATTTACTACTCTCTAAATCTCTTTTGTTAATAATAACAATACTCGACAGGTACGAATGTATTACTCATTAGGGATATCCCACGCATGATAATAACTTTGCACATTAACAACAGTAATACTGCCAGTACCAGGTTACTGCTGCTTCCTTATGAAACTCTAGTCCTGATACGGTTCATATTGGCACAAATCAACATATCATCTCTTGTCTCGGGACCATATAAAGATAGATGTAAGTCCTTGATTGACCATATCAAGTTCAGCCCCAAAAAGATACCATATGATGGAGGTTTCCGATTTTTATCGGTTTTTTCTATGCTACAGCATGTTGTAGTACTTCATGGTGCTTTAATAGTTGTACCATAATTGTATTTTGTGCTTTATGTGATGCAGTGTAGAAGACACTAAAACAGGCACAATAACATGCTTTAGCAAAGAATAAACCATTTCTCTCCGAAGATTGTAAATTATTTTCCAAATTTATACCTTCATGCAAGAATTTTTAGAGGATTTTCAGAAATTCTTTTGAGTTTCCGAAAAGACTGCTCTGACTAATCGCTGAAAAGATTTAAGCTAATCATACTAAAGATTTAAGGTTCCATTATTTAACCGATTCTGAATATTTTTCTATTTTTGTTGTCAATTCAAAACAGAATCAAACACAAATTTACAATCCTAGTACCATCCGACTTCGGAGTCCGACCCTCAAACAGAATATTTACGTTACGCGTTTTACTCGATTCTTTACTTCTTCTGCTCATACTCTGTCTCATCAAAATAAAACTCAGTTAGTCTGAACTAGCCGTAGGAAAATCCAACCTTATTAATTTGTAGTTATCTTCTGGGATCAAAGTTCAATCAGCCATGACTAATGGTTCATGCGAATCCTCACGTGGCAAGCATCGCCGCTCCTGGGCTGATCCCGAGGAGCGTTCCAAGCGCCACAAGGATAGCCATCACCGAAGCAGGAAAGATAAAGACGAATCTAGAGCAAAGAGATCTGAAAATAATGGCAAAGGATTGGATCACGGTATGGAGGAAGAGAAGATTGTTGTCGACGGTTTGGTTAATGGTAACAAAGAGGAGGATGAAGAGGAGGAGTATCGAAGAAGTGTTTCCAGAGGACTAGATAATCTGGCAAAACAGGAAGAAGATGATCGTAAGAGACTCGAGGAAAGTAGGAGGCTAAGGCAAGCTATCCTTGAAAAGCACAGAAATCAACAAAAAACCCAAAAACAAATCAAGAAAATTGCAGAGTCTTCTGAGCATGTGTCGCGTGTTGAAGTTAATGTACAAGCTAGCAGTCAAGGAGAAGGTGTGTTACGTAATGTTGCTGAGTCGTCCTTGACTGTTCCTAAATCGCCATCACCAAAACGTGTTCCAGAGGCTAAGAGGCCTAATGAAACTGGTGGACACAAAGAGGGTGGTACCCCTAAGAGTGAGGGATCATATGATATGTTCTGTGAATCAGCAGGCAAAGAAGGTGCTGTAGCTGTTGAAAAAAGCGGACCTGACTGCAACTGGGATGACGCGGAAGGATACTACGGTTATCGTTTGGGAGAATCACTTAATGGCCGTTACCAGATAATTGCAGCCCATGGAAAAGGTGTATACTCTAATGTTGTTCGTGCGAAAGATCTTCAGGCTATGCCTGGTGGTCAGTACCCGGAAGTAGCAATCAAGATTTTACGTAACAACCGGACTATGTACAAGGCAGGCATGGATGAAGTGGTCATACTAAATAAGTTAGTTGGAGCAGACCCTGATGACAAGCGCCACTGTGTTCGTTATCTCTCCAACTTCATGTACCGGAATCATCTATGTTTAGTTTTTGAATCTCTCCATATGAATTTACGCGGAGTTATTAAGAAATTTGGTCGTGATATTGGTCTCCGTCTTACTGCAGTAAGGACATTCGCGGAACAACTCTTCATAGCACTGAAGCATCTGAAAAATTGTGGCGTTCTTCACTGTGATATCAAGCCAGATAATATGCTTCTAAATGAGGAGCACAATGTACTAAAGCTGTGCGACTTTGGCAATGCAATGTTTTCCGGTGAAAACGAACCTGCACCTTATCTTGTAAGCCGCTTTTATCGAGCCCCTGAGATCATTCTAGGTCTGCCTTATGATCATCCCTTGGATATGTGGTCTGTTGGTTGCTCTTTGTTTGAGCTCTACACAGGGAAGGTTCTCTTTCCAGGTGCTACGAACAATGACATGCTTCGGCTTCACATGGAACAGAAAGGTCCATTTCCCAGAAAGATGCTCCGAAAGGGACAATTTACAAACGAGTACTTTGATCGGGATTTGAATTTCCTTGCAACGTATGAAGACCCTGTAACGAAAGAGGTAATCAGGAGACCTTATGTAAATACTCAACCAAATAATTTCCGTACACTAATTTCAGGATCATCTGGTGAGAATCAAAAAATGGTACTCAACTTCAAAGATCTTATGGAAAAGATTTTTGTGTTGAATCCAGACAAGAGGCTGACTGTATCACAGGCTCTAAGCCACCCATTCATCACCAGAAAGTGAACCCTGACGCTGATTCCCTGACTACATGTGTTATGTTGCTTCCCACTCTTCGCTTCTGGACGCTTTGGTGACACCTGACGATTATCACGAGGCAATATGTTCAACCTCTCATTTCAAATAGCATTATTCTTTATCAGTTTGCTTAATGTGTTGAACTCGTATTTATTAACTTCTTGTATGCAATCAAACGCGTATTTATCAACTATTCTTGTCAATTCGTGTGAATCAAATTATCTATTTGCTTTTATTTGTCCAGATTTCTGTTGTTATTACATTCTACTAACCCTTTTGAATTGGGGGATGATCTTGTGGTGCAGAGTGTAGAATATGTATGGACACGGATAAGAATCATACTTTCTTGTATCTGGATTCACTGGCAGGTTTGTTCAGTTTATCTATAAGCTGATAGTGGAAACTTATTGGTAATATGATTGTTAAATTTCAAGTTAAAACTCAAGGAACAACAGCTTCTTTCTTCAATAAATCCGTGTTGTAAGACATTAAGATCAAACTTCAAAGTACCATGGTGAGAGTAGTGAAAGAACACATTCTGTAAGTGGCCTATTTATCATGGAATTTAACCAATCAGTTATTTACATTCTAAAGGTTGTTCTGCTTTACACGTTTATATATGTGTTCTGTTATTTATATCAGGTGAAACTTAATTGTGTGCACTGTGCAGGACGACTAACACGTTAATTTGATCGTTGACGAGGGACAGTTCCTAATGATTTTCAATGTTACATCACAATGGTATTTCGAGCATGCCATTTTATGTGTTCCTTTTCGCACTAGAAATTAACTAGAGCCAGTGATATTGTTCTCAGCTGCTCATTAATTTGCTTTATATATATAGCTTGTACTATTCCAAGCAAGTGCTTGATATTATTTCCCTTGGTAATGTCATACTCGTTTTTGCTTGTTATTTGTCGAGACTGCTGTGGACCGAGTCCATTTAAAGGTTACTGAATATTTGATAGTACATTTTTGACAAAAAAGGAACCAGGTGAATGCAAATGTGAACTGATGAACAGAATTGTTGGTGTTCCTCCTTCTTGCATTGTTGGCTTGCTGCTACCCTCATCTGCTCCTGGCGGGACATAGTATTCCAAACTGCAGCATTTCCATTTGACAGGTTTTGAAGTTACTGCTCATGATTTGATCTCTTGACATTGTGTTAGAGATTGTAGATTATCATACCATATCAGAGGCATTTCAATTGTATTTTGCTGGTTTCGGGATTTGGTTACTGTATATGTATGTTCTTGTGGTAACTTGTATCATGTGACGTGAAATAAAAACTCTGTTATTGGTACTATATTAGGCTCTTTCCCCTGTTTAGGTGTGCACGGGTTCCAGGCTCACATAGTACACACCAAGTACCGCACATAATATGAATTATGATATTCTCAAACTCAAACGTCCTTGTTACTGCAAGGCTTATAGCCTAGCCATAAAGGTGCGGACTGGTAATGGTAAACAACCCCCAGGCTCATGCAATACTGCAAAGATGATGCAACATTCTTAAACTCAGAAGTCAGAACTAATTAGTCCTAAAACGTTTATAGCCTAATTGGTTAACCAAAAAATTAGGAGCAATCAATTATACCGTTCTACAGATTCGGCTCTAAAATATCAGGACTTTGTTTGCCTGGGAAGTCTAGTACCTTCACAGTTCATACAAAACAGAAATTTAAAGGACAAGAAAGAAAAGGAAACTTAATTATACAAAGTACAAACTCCTTTTTTACCGTTTAGATGTTAGGCAATGGCGAAGTGATTATCCCCCACCATCTAAAAAAAAAAAGACTTTCTATCATTGGTATGTCGTATCGTATGCCTAGTAATTGATTCGAACCGGTCCATCATTGGACCGGACCCGTATAGATCGGATCTATGGTGGATCGGATCAAATCAGGCCTAGTCAGTTGAATATAAATTTGGATCAGATTCGATCCAGATCGAATGTATTGGTCCAAAATCCATAAATTGGCCCAATATTATCAGTCCTAACTCTTAAGTCTTAACCATCCCACTTAAAAAACCAAACCTTATATTTTGAGGTATAATACGAACTCCGTTTACCAAATCAAAACTGAAACGAAAACATGTTGTACGTTCCACCTGAGATAGTTCTCTATATACTCGCCCGGTTGCCTACAGAGCCTTTGATCCGATTTAGGCGCGTCTGCAAGGAATGGCTACAGATAATCAATGATCCTTTCTTTGTGAAACTCCAGTTCGATCACCATAAGACCAGTGGCAGCGACATTCTTGTTATCAGGAACAAACTCGGTGAGCTTCACTCTGTGCCTTTGTGCTTCCTAAATTGTTCCGAGACCCTAACGATCAATGCTAAAACTAAGAAGAAGCTAAATCTTCCAACCACGTTGACAACGTCAGCTGCTTCATGCCATGACATAATCCTAGTCTCGTATCCTGATGTTAAAAAGATTTGGGAGCTGCGGAATCCTTTTACTGGTGAGTGCCTGAAGTTACCGCGAATCTCAAATCCAGATTGGGAACATGGGGTCTATGCTGGATTAGGCTATGACGCTGCTAACGATGACTATAAAGTGCTGAGAATCTCTCAGGTGCGCTATCCGTTGGGACTTAAAACTTTAATCTACTCGCTGAAATCAATAACTTGGCGTAGGATTCCGTATTCCAGTCAAATTGGTGATGCATTGCTCAACTTGCCTGGTGTTTTTGTCAATGGTGCGTTACACTGGATTGCCCGTGACAACATACTTACTCTCGACCTTCAAACTGAGTGCTAACTCGCGAGCTTCCACTGCCGTGCGAGACCATCAGTGATGATGGCAATTATTTGGATGAACTGGGTGGATACTTGTGCTTTAGTTGCACGGATTGGTTGCAAGGTCTGTTTATCGTATGGATTTTGGAGGATTACGGAGGAGAGACTGAGTGGGGTAAGTTATTTACATTGTCATATTCTGGTAATATGTGGGATGTGAGATTAGTAGCTTATATGGAGAGTAAAAGGCAAGTTGTTCTGAGATTTGAGAACAAACTTGTGTTGTATAATCTGGAGAACAGGGGATCGGTAAAGATAATTAACATTGCTGATGATGCAGAGGACCTGGTTTATTGCAAAGCCTTGCCTGCAAGCTTGATTGGCTTCTGTATCGCCTCAAGTTACATAAGCGGACATTAGAACTTCGGAAGCGAAAGAGAACTGATGATGTTGAATAAGCGGACAATGCCAACTAATTCGAACTAGTATTTATTTGTTCAAAACTTGATATATACTCATCTGTTATTTTGATTTTTTTAGTTTGATTTTAAAACCGTTTTTTAGAATGTTAGTATAATGTGTATAGTGTCTGATTTTGTGACAGAGCATACAATAAAGTTGTAACATAATTTGGCAAAAAAAGTTGTAACATCAAATTTGGCAAAAAAATAAACGTAAACGGTCTAAATAAACCTACAAAAAGGAACTATGTAAACAATTAAAAGAAAGGGAAAAAAAAAAAAAACAGATGAATACATGTTCGTGATGGAAGTGCTATGTCACTAACAGTCAGAGAAGTACTTTCAGTTGGTCATTCATGGATATGAAAATTTGGATGCACAAAGTCATTCCACAGAGAAAACCAGGAGTTAGTTCTGAAGAGTTGAAATACTAGCCCAGTAAATGGAAAACATCCATAAATAATGCTTTGATTGAGTTTACAGTAAAGGTAAAAAAGTAGTAGTACATGATTAAACCTCTTTCATTGGCTGAATACCCTATTCTTAACAATCTTCTCCACCTCTCCAGCAGTTAAATGCCTAATGCCATGCTCCTTTAAGAATCTGTTCTCAACAACCATATTGTTCCTCAAGTGCTTACTGTCCATTTTCAACAGCTTCAGCCCGTCATTAACTTTAGGGAAAAAGCCTTCGGGTCTCATACACCAAGCACCAAATATCCCAAAGAGAACTGTCAAATCATTGCAAAATCGCTCAACTCCCCAATCATAAAGTTTAATGTTGCCGATCAATATACTGTTGAAAAACAACCTATCGATAACACCAGCAATATATCTCCACACCTTTGTAAAATCCAGTTTGTTCAGTGCCTCTTCAAGAACGGATAATTTCACCTGTAAATAATCCATAGGTTCGATAAAAGATCTAGAAAAACTTGGTGCTTCTTCATTCTTTTCCAGCCACTGTTTTTTGTTCTTTAAATAATCACGTGAACTGGCATCAAACCCCCTCAAGACAACTGTTGATATTTTCTCAATCCATTCAGATCTGAATTCCTCCAGCCTTCTGATTTCCTCAGAAAAGATACCATTCTTAGGTGCATCTGAGGAAATATCAACGGTATCATCAAAATCATCTACCATATCCAGTTTACCAGATTCGTTTACTCCCATTTCAAGAAAGAAGACATCCTCAGACCATTCCTTTAGGACTGACTCAAAATGCCGCACAGCATTAACAGAATTAGAAACTTTAATTAAAGCTGCATCATCCGTAAGTGCAGTTAGTCCATCAGCTTCTTGACACCTTAGTAGTGCGTAAGCAAGAAACTTGTGAATTATAGGCAGAACTGTCAATTTGATAAATCTTGAAGTCATTGAAACGCTAGGAAGTGATCTACAACGATCAGTGACAGATGACAGCCGTCGAAGAACAGTACTTGCAATCACAGGAGACTTTTGGTCCTCATGGCCTGAAAGAAGAGCAGCTCCCTGACTAACATTTGACCAACTTCTCTCATCTTCCAATTGAGATTTTAATTTACTAAGTGCATCAGAAAGCTCAATTTCAGACCACAACTCTAGCCAGTCTGGTCTATCAGAAAAGACAGTCAATGATGACATCTTCTGCAAACTGTCTTCTTCCTGGAAAGACATAACCATTCCGGAATGTGCTGCAAGAGACTGAACACGCTTATCAAAAGCAATCATCAGGTCTACCAGATTTAACCATGAAGCCCTGGTCTGTACTTGTTCCCCTGAATCATTATCTTCGTTCAGTTGACTCACGTATAGTGGAAAAATTTCTTTCGCGAGATAGGTTGTAAGGGAAGATACCATTGCAGAGATCCATTCTTCTCTGCAACTATAAGCAGACAGCATTGCTTCATCGACAAGTGGTTGCAATAAGTCATCCATCGAATCAACATAGTCTCTAGTTACTTTATACACAAGCGCAAAAATATAATCTGGCTTCTCGATCCACTTTGAAAAGTGGCGTTGAGAAGCAATAGATATGGGATTCACAAGCTCTTCTATAGTCCAAAGTGGTTGGTGAAGAGATATGCCTTTATATTGCCCTTCAAGTTGACGAGACTTTCTTCGTCTCTGGAATTCCTGAAGACCACACAGTGCAAGAAAACTATCACAATACTGGAGTTTTAAGTCTCCTTCCATTGTGAACAGAGGATTACGTTCATCTGTTGTTTCACTAGCATCTGGATTTGATGAACTTAACGTTGCCAGAGGTGGAGGCCATCCAAGAGATGATAGAAGAGCCCTATGATCCGCAATGGCCTGAGGTCTTAGAATAGCTAAGGCTCTGTCAATTCTATGATCAACAGCTGAAACAAGTCTAATCCATTGAGGATTCTTCTTTGTCACAGAGCTAAGCACATCCTCAACCAACCTAAAAGTTCTGAGAGCAACTGTACGCATATCCTGCAAATTAGAAGTAAACAGACACTATAAAATATCCTTATGACAGAAGAGGGCCAGGATGACAATTAATAAGAGACGCAAGGAGGTCAAACTTTTATTGTGTATTGTTATAAGTATAAACATAAGATACAAGTCATCAGACTATAATAAGATAAAAATATTGTTGTTTTTATTCATTCTGCAGATTCATTAGGTAATCCATTTCCAACTGACATGTGGAAAGAAATCAAGAATAGCATGGAGACTCCATAATAAATGAACAATTCGAACTCACATGATCTTGATAGAAGTACTACAAAATTAATGATCCGGTTTTATAGATCGAGCAGCAGCAGAAAACTCTCACAGCTTCATGTCAAGGAAATAACAGAACATGACATCTTATATGAACTAAAACTAAAAATCCAACCCAGCATCTACCTGAAATAAGCATACAGATGAGGAAGTACCTTTACTGGTTTTATCTTTAATTCACTCAAGGAGGATATGAAAATTTCTCTAGATGGGTAAACAAGAAAATAAACTGTGGCATACTAATTTCCAATCAATAATGTACAGTTAAAGAATAGCAAGTAAAGGGCCTAATATTTTCACCATTTTGTAGGATCATTTCGAAACCACATAAGTCTTCTGCAAGCCAAAGTTTCTAATTTAGTTTCCTCCACAATATATACACGTGGACACAAGACTAATAGACTATCTTCCTTTACTAACTCAATTCCCAACCTCACACTAAAACAAAGACCTTGGCATCTTTAAACCTACATGGCCAACTTTAATGTCACTACACCTAAAGTTCAGACCATTGTATGTGAACTCAACTAAGTATAGTCCTCCCAGAGTAAAGTAACCCTTAATATTGCTTTATGTCAAGAATAACAATGGAGACCTCTTATATGGAATATGGATACAGAGCAGAATGAGCAACATTATTTATTCCAATCAATCATTTTTACTTGAAGAAAACTAATTAAGGACTTTAGTACAGTTTGCCTGATTGATCTTTAAATTAATATACTTCACATTGTAATTCAGCTTCCTTTGAGTAAACTTGATTATATTAAAGAACATTTTACCATTCTACTCGCAAGAAATCGACTTAACATAAAAAAGCAACATACCCGGAAAAATACTCACTTGGGAAATCTTTTTTGACGGATGCCTCAGTTTCGTATTCATAGTGGTTGAGACAGCATCTTCGATGTCACCCACCAATGTGTCAAGCTTCAAGGCAGTCTCTGGAGATAATTAAAAGATTCTTTAAGTAGTTTATGTACAAAATCAGTAGCAGTTGAAGAAAACATATACATTTCAATGTGCAATTTATGTTCAAAGCTACCTAATTTATGGCAGTCAGTGGTGGGAGCGTTCAAACCACTCCTGAATGTCAGACAACTGACTCAACTTAATTACATTGTAAGATTGATACAGACATTCACAAACTAATAACAATTGGCAGATGAAATTCCCAATGTTAATAAAACAAATAAGCACAACAAGCTACAGTTTCCACCCAAGAGCACATGCATTAACGGCAATAACAAACTAACCTGCATAACTTCTGACAGTTTCCACTCTTGCCACCTCCTTGGCCAATGCCGATAACTCCTCCCCCATTCCTCCATCAGACAATTGGTCATAAGCGGAGGCTTCATGAAGGTCATTCAGTTGAACAGAGATTCTCTCAAAGAGCGACCCCACAATACCCGAGTGAGAAGAGTGGCGGTCCAACAGAGATCGGAGGTCTTGGTTGAGTTGAGATAGTGTTTGATCAAGGGATTCACACTGGGTTCGGAGCTCGGAAACTAGAGACGGGGCTCCATCAACATCCTCTCTTGATGAGAGGTTTGATTTAAGGAAATAGAGGGTTTCGGATGACAGAGATGTGTATAATGGTAAACCTCGGATAGTCTGTGCCATGGAAACTCACTGGTCTGCAGCAGTTTGTGAAACTGTGAAATTGCAAGATTTAAGATGTAGTCAATCTAGAGCATATATCACTCAGAAACTAATAGAATTGCTAGCTGAATGATACAGTGAACAGATCAAATTCTCCATCGTAAGACAAATCATATACTAATATAATGCAAAATTGCCAAACTGAAATTTAGGGGTTTCTGAATTCTGATCATACATTCCTACACAGCCTGAAATCTCTATATTACAACCAATCAAGTCCAAATATGTATAAAGAAATCATAAAATGAGAAATTCCCAAAAGTGAGATTTAGGGTTTGTGAATTGTGATCATACCTTCCTTCCGGAGTATCTCAGTGTGTCTGGCAATCTGTCTGGTTCAGCTGATAAGTGAGTCAAAGTTATTGCATTCGTTTGAGAGGAGGGAGATCCGCTTGTTGGGTAAGTATTGAGGTTGCTCTTCGTGTGAGTCAGGTCAGGGACGATGAATACATACATACATGTAATTTTGTACTCTTCGATTGGAATATTGGACTGAATTGATGTAATCGCTGACAAAAAGTGACAAGTAAAATTATGAAGAGAGTATTTAATAATATGTTTTTATTTATTTATTTTGCACAATTACAATATTTGGCTACTCATTAATAAATTTTATCTCCCTCGTTCCAATAAATCTCTATACAAAATAAATATCCATTTTTGGAATGGAAATCATTACCTCTTAGATACATGGTGTCTTAGTTTGTCACTCGACTACAAACTATTTAACAATTTAAGTAAAATTGGTTGAAGTTGGATTACTATTAGATAGTTTAATGGGTATTTGTAAAAAAATATTAAAATTTAGATAATCTGTATTATAAATAGTGTTTGCAAAATTAATTTTTTGAATAAAAACAACTAAAATTCATACGTGTTTGCTTTGCATATGCCTATTTAACGCCAAATGTTGGCATTGTAGTCCCTCATCATACATGTCCATCCTTTTCGATGGAGAAGAATAAGGCAATTGCCTCAGCCATCAGATGCCTTTATAGTTTATAGGCTGAGGCGCTGAGCCACCCTGTCAACATTCAATTAGTAAAGTCTATTTACTAAAACCTCCTCTCATACAAGTATTACATAGTGTTTGGCTCTCTTTTCCTTTTACACAACTCGGTTCTAAAATCATGCCTCACGTTTGGCTCTATTTTTAGGCATTTCCCATTCTTTCATTTTTTTCCCTATTTTTTTCAAACTTTATTTCTATATTATCTCTCTCTATAACCTTTTCTCTCTCTTTCTTTTTGAGTCTTTTTTACACATCATCATTTTCTTTTTTCTTACTCTAAAGAACTCTCCAAAATAATCTCAAACACTATTTTTTTCAACTTTTAAATTTTTTTCCTATTCACATCCTTCCCCACATCCTAAAAAAAGAAGCCCAAAAGAGAACCAAACGCTTTGTTAATATCCGGAACTTAGAGTATTTCTATGATCATATCAATGCGTCTTGAAGCTCATCCTATACGTTAATGGGAATTATCAAATATAGCCCCCTTTTATTTTCCTTTGAATTTTTTGTAATATACATCCTAAATTTAATTAAGAAGTTGTTAATTTAATTTTTTTTATAAAGTTTAATCACAAATTACTCTTGAACATATTAATAAGTTTCTAGATAAGTATATAGTTTTTTAAGGAATAAATATATAAATTTTCTAGATAATATAAAACTATATTATGAATTTTTATTTACTTCATTTAGTTTTATATTATAATTTTACTTATTAAATTTTTGTCACATGTAATTTCTAAATAATTCTTGGTGAAAGTTTGTCAAAAAGTCAATTTACTAACTTTCTAGTGAAATGGAAGAATTTTTTGAGTATACACACTATGCAGGCTACTAGTTTGACTAGGAGTCCATATAATTGCAATCTTTAATTTAACTTTCTGTAAATTAATAATGTGATTCTCTTAACTCTTAAGTCTTACCTCAAATAAATAATAATTGCCCATCTCTATTATTTGCTCATCATACTGTACACAGTTTCATCTCTCCACAAGACAAGAAAAGAGTCTTGCATTCCCCCAATTCTATTTATATTCTCTCAGTCTCTGCATAAAACCCTAACTCCCAATTTCTCCCGATCCTTGCCCCTTTTCTTCCCCCTAGGGTTTATCCACCGAAGAAATTGGCAATTGCAATGGATCCTGTGTATATTATCCTAGACTCAGACGACTCCGCGTCGGACGAAGACTTAAACGAGAGCTACTTTTTCGATGATGGTGATGACGATAAAACCGACGAGGAGGTCAATTTCGACGAGGATGATTGCGCTGGGTACGATCCTGTCGACAGCGAGCCTGTTTCAGGTCAGGCGGAGAAGAATTGTACGATCCTGACGGAAGCAGATATAAAACGACGCCAGGAGATAAGTGTCGCTGAAATTTGTTCTGTTCTTGAGGTTTCCAATGCTGCTGCCTGCTTGCTTTTGCTTGGTCATAAGTGGAATGTTAGCACCGTGCACGAGCGGTGGTTTGAGGACGAGGAGAAAGTTCGGAGCTCTGTTGGCATACTGGACAGAAAGGTAATTTCAATTGGTGAGAAACAACCAGATAATTTGAAATTAGCTTGTGGCATTTGTTTTGATGAGTATTTGGGTGAAGATTTGAGGTGTTCTGGTTATTGTGATCATTTTTTCTGTGTTGATTGTTGGACTGGTTATGTTAGCACTGCTATTAATGATGGGCCTGGTTGCTTGACACTGAGGTGTCCTGAGCCCAAATGTGGTGCTGCTGTTGGGTTAGATATGGTTGATGATAAGTTGGCGTTGACAGAGGAGCACAAGATGAAGTATCATCGGTACCTTCTTAAGTCGTATGTCGAGAACAGCCCTACGATTAAGTGGTGTCCTGCTCCTGGTTGCGAATTCGCTGTTGAGTATGTTCTTGGAAGTGGGAGCTTTGATGTGGTTTGTGGTTGTTCGAATCCATTTTGTTGGAATTGTGGAGAAGAGGCTCATCGCCCTGTGGACTGCGACACTGTGGCTAAGTGGGCTGCGAAGAACAGTTCGGAGGCGGAGAACACTACTTGGATATTGGCCTACTCGAAGCCTTGTCCCAAGTGCAAGCGGCCTATTGAGAAGAACCATGGTTGTATGCACATGACTTGTGGGGCGCCTTGCAAGTTTGAGTTTTGCTGGCTGTGTCTTCTTGATTGGAAGGTTCATGGTTATGGAAACAGGAGTGCCTGCAATGCTTACAGAGAAACTAATAAGGCTAACCAAGGTGGTGAAGAGAATGATGCTGAGAAGCAGAGAAAGATGGCCAGGAAGCATTTGGAGAGATATGCTCATTATTACGAGCGATGGGCTTCTAACCATAAGTCGAGGACAAAGGCTTTAAGTGATCTTCGTAAAATGCAAGATGTACATCTTGAGACGCTTAGTGAATTACAACGCCAGCCTGTGACGGAATTGAAGTTTATATTAGAGGCCTGGCAGCAGATAGCTGAGTGTAGAAGGGTGCTCAAATGGACTTATGCTTCTGGATATTATCTGTTTGACAAAGAATTGCCCAAGAAGCAATTTTTTGAGTATTTGCAGGGTGAGGCAGAAGTAGCCCTGGAGAGGCTTCACCTTTGTGCTGAGAAAGAGGTAAAGAGTTACATCAATCCGGAGCCTGAGCCAGAGTCAGCAGACGCACCGCCACCACAAGAGTTCAATTCTTTTCGCTCAAAACTTACTGGTCTGACGAGAATCACGAAGGATTATTTTGAGAACTTGGTTAGAGCATTAGAGAATGGCCTCTCAGATGTTGATCCACGACCATCTACTAAGAAGCCCAAGAGCTCGAAAAATAAAGCAGGTACTAGCAAGGGAACTGTGGGTGATTTGTCCAGCTGGGCATGTGATCATTGCACTTACTGGAATGAGCAGTCTAGAACGAAAACATGTGGTATGTGTCAGAAATCACGTCCAAAGAAGGCTAGAAGGGCATAATAATTTGTTTGCTTTTTCATGATTTTGTGATTGGATGCAGAGTGGCTGGGAAGCCCTTGTTGGTATGATATTCATGGACTGTTTCATCACATCTCTGTGAAACATTGATGTTTGAAATGGTTTTCAAACATCAATGTGATGAAACATTTGTGTGATGAAACAGAGGACTAGAAATACTCAAGGCAATAGTATCGTCTTGCTTGTTTTTTGTTTTTGTTCACTGTCATTATGATTGTTATGAATAAGTTATAGTTACTGGTTGGACCATTTTCATTCTGTTACAAAACATGCTGTGAGCAAGGTTTTTCTCATTAGACAATGAATATGAATATGCATTATTATTGCAATTACAGTAGAAGACTTCTAAGTTTCTGAAAGAGCATCTCTAACCTCAATTTGAAGTTCAGAAACCTAACACTAATGTTTAGGCAGCATTGGCTTTTCCAACACATGGTAAAACATGTGTGCACCAGCTTAAGATAGAAATTATGATGAACCAATAAAGATGCATGTGTTTTACCCATGTCATGTTGACACTCTCATAGTAGGTGTTCAGGCTCCTCTGGTGCTATTGTTGTGCTTATGAGCCAAACAGCCCAAACTGTTAACTTCTTCAACATAACTTTGTTACGCATGCCTTCCCATTATTTTCTAGTAGAGAGTTGTGAAACGAACAGCTGTGTCTTCCCTGTTCTCATTGGTTTGAAAATGAGTTTCTAATTAAGTTCTTGATTAGGATTTAGGAAGTTCCAAACTTCCAAGAAAAGGGAAAAACAGAACCATGCCATTTTCAGAAAATGCTAGGTGAATTTTGGATTTGTAGATGCCAGCACTAGTTGCCAAAGCCACCATTCCTAACATGAGAGTTCTTGTTACTACAGTCTACATTTAGTTGTTGTCTTAATGGATTTGTATTGCACTATTGCTGTTGGTCTGCTGCAATTGGTAATTGGTGTGATACAGCGTTTTTATCAAATAGCAACTGGAAACAGTTTAAACATTAAACAAATAGCTGGATTTGATGGCTGGGTTATTAGTCCTCTTCAGTGTTTATAACAGGTCTACGAAATAAACTCGTCTTGCTATGTGTTAGTGGTATCAATGAATAATGATGGCCATGTAGGCATTTACCTATTTACACTTTGGTAGGCTTGTTTGGGTGAATTTATACTTTGGTAATTTTGTGAATAACCACATGCAAGATGCTTCAAAATCAGTTTCCTTTATTATTATTATTATTATTATTTAATAAGATGCTAATTTTATCAAGTACAGTTTGTGCTCCCACCCCTTTCTGAATGAAAAACTCAATTTGTGAAAAATAAAAACACAGAGACTTGTGAAATTGCCTTACCTTTAGTGACCTCTGTTTGATGATGTATGATGATGATGTACTTGAGCCCTGTCTGAGCTACGTTTCACAAGTCGCAACTGATACCTTGAAATGCAAAACCAGCCTGAAACACCAAGATGCAACAAGTACAAGAAAAAATAAAAATGTATTCCATACATTTAAGGCCTACGTAGTTCGCATGCAACTCGTAAAGAATCTCTTGCTCAATAAAACATGAATCACCCGCTCTATCTCTAACTCTGACTCTGAGCTTAAACTCGAAGGGGGGCATGGAACTGAACGCACAACTACTCTGAGCTTAAACTCGAAGGTGAGGAGAGAAATAGTAGCAAATTCTACAATGAAGGTTATTTTAGATGGTAATCGTTTCGAACATTACTTACTTATACTCTTTTTAATAAATTATACTCCCTCCAATTTTTAATAATTGTCGTTTTAGTTTTTTTACTATTTGAAAAATACTTGTCGTTTTACATATTTCACGAAACACTTTCATTATAATTAATGCATTTTGTTGAATTTAATGCCATTAGAAACTTCTATTGGTTGAAGTATTATAATTATTTATAATTATTGCAGTATATTTATAAAAGTAATGAATTGAATGATATGTATTAAAATGTGTGAAAATCTTAAAACAACAATTTGGCCAGTGTTACTGCCAAAGCAGTATTTATCCTGCCAGAGCAAAAATTAATTAATGATGTCATTATGTGATCATTACAATTACAGTTAGACAATATAAATAGAAAAACATATCTCTAATTTCTAACGTAAATCGAGACAAGGAGGAAAGATCAGAACTTCTATCCCTACCAAAATTATATCTCCTTTTTCCCACCAAATCAACCACAAACATGCAAGCTTCACTTTCCAATAATGGAATCAAATCACGGCAACTTTGTTTGATCTAACAATAATCCGGAGAATGCAAGGGAAGAGTTGACGAAGAAATAGGTGGATTGAGGTCTTAAACTTTTAGAACGAAAACCGATGATCGAAGCAGGGTGTCTGATTTAGAAATGTTGTATGTATTCATCCTGAAGCTCGATTGAAGGTAATTATGTTCGTATGTCAGGTGGATTGTAACTTGTATGCTCAGCAATTCTATAATTTATTTGTCAAATGAATTTTAACAAAAGCTTTCACAGCCAGCAACTGCTGCTGAGATGGATTCCGTTGTTTGTAAGTTTGCCATGGAGTAGTAAAATATAATTTGCCTCCATCTAATTTTTGTAGGGATATAAATTCAGATATCTCATCCATCATTTACGTCGGAAGATAATTAGCTTTTCTATTATATTTTCTAAATTCTAATTATTAGATTAGTAAACAGTAATGACGTCATTAAAAAATTGGGAGGGACTAGTATTCAAAACAAGACGTGATCGAATTGGAATTAAATTCATCAATACACCTCAGTGACCACACATCATCTTCGTATCATATCGTCCGACGTCCATGCATATGAATATGATCAAACACGAACTTTAACATCTCATTATAATCACAAACTCATATCTATCGACCAATTAATAGGAATGAACTCATCATTACATATGGCGTAAATTGCAATCATCATTAAAGAATGTGTTCCTGAGTTACTTTCCCTGTGAAGTGAAAATTAAAAGATGGACAAAATTGATCGATGGCTGTAAGCTTGCAGTCTTGGAGCGTTCTTTTAACTTACTATAGGGTTTTTATTTATTAAAATTAAGGCTACGGGTTGGGTTATGATAATAAAAAAATACTTATACTCAAAATCTAATTTACCAACTTAAAGTTTTTAATTCGAAACGAAACTCACTAAAATCTTCAAAATTCGTTCTGATTTGAATAAATAAAGTTTATTTCATCACACTCTATTAAATCAGTTTTTGTATTCTCGTTATTTATTAAGTACACTACTACCACGTACACATCGGAAAACATCAACAACAAACTTTTTATTTATCTCGGAAATGAACAAAACACCTCGGACAAAAAATAAAATAAAAAATCCATACATGCATACTCATGTAAACGAAACACTTGCACTTCCTCCTATTCCAAATTCAAAATGATTGATGCTTTGAGATGGTTCACACATATTATTGCGAAGAGTAAATTGCTTTTTATAAATGGGTGGTAAAAAGATTAATGTACATTGAATTTTCTCCTTTTCCACTTGGTCGGGAGTAATACATTGAATTTTCTCCTTTTGTTATAATGTGAAGCTATATAAAATTGAAAAAATAAAAACAGTGCTAGACTCGTAAAATTAAGTGAATGAGTTACATTTGAATGGTGATGGTATAAATTCTAAAGTGTAATACTCTGCCACTTAAAGTTAAACCTTACTCATCGGCCCTGTGATTTATTTATTTACATTCATTTTTGTTTGTTGACATTTTTATATTTCCTTTAACCTCCGTTTTACTCCAAAACTATAATCAAAAATTAATTTATGAAACTATATTATAAAATATAATGTCACTACTTTTATTATATATTTTACTAGAAACTGTGTCACACGCTACGCATATGAAGCGTAATCTTGTAAACATTATTTTTTTATTAAATAATGTATTGAAATCAATTGAGTAAATATATAATTTTCACATAATGACTTCAAACATAACAAAAAATAACTAATTGAGTAATTGAACTTAACATAAATGGTGTCTTATAAATGTATATATAGTTTTTGTAGTTATGCAATAAATAGTTTTGAATTGAACGATATTAAACGTGCGAAAAATATTCTTCCAATGAGTTAAGAACCATCCGATACATCCGTAGGCTTTGAAAAAATTCAACTTCGAAATCTGTAATGCAGCTTTCGCATGTTAATTGGTATTTTTCATCAGTTGAATATATTATCATGTATGTCATTATTATCTCTTGCAATTTTGTTTCGTCAATGCCTTTTGTTATGTCAATGTCGCAATATGGACGGTATTCAAATTCCAAGTAGCCTAGTATCCTCAGATTCTCTATCATCAAACCAAAATTGACGTTTTGGTTTATAAATACTTCCTCCGTCCAATAATAAGTGTACCACTTAGTTTTGTTGACTTTTTTAGGAGTATTTTGACCTCATATTATTTGTAAACGTTGAAGTAAAAGAATTAAAAAAAAATATATTATGAAAATATAAACATTGTAATATCATAACATGATGTTTTTAATTATTTTTATCGTATGATTTAAGAATAATTTAATGTCAAAATGACTATCGAAAAAATCAACAAAATCAAGTGTTACATTTATTATTGGACAAAGGGAAGTATGTATTTTTTCATAAGGACATATCATGACTATTTTTAAATTAAATATAGTACGATCATACAACTTTGTGTTAAATAATAAAGATTTAAGAAGAGAATAAATAAAAAAGAAAAAATTACGTCAATAAGGTTCGAACCCAACAACTCCAACTAAAATAATGATACAAATTAAAGTAATATAATAAGCCGGTTGATTTACCCAATTGATTGACCTACCAATCAATTTTAACCCGTTGATCTTGCTTATCCAATTTCAATATGGTGCGTACATGTGTCATTAGTTAATTAGAAGATGTAGGATTTGAATCCTATTGGCATGATTTTTCTCCATTATTTTTATTATTATTTTTATTGAAGGTGTTTGGTTCGAATCTTGTTGGCGTGATTTTTCTCTATTATTTATATCATTATTTTAGTTGAAGGTGTTGGTTTCGAATCTTATTGACGTAATTTTTTTCTTTTTGTTTATTCTCTTCTTAAAATTTTATTTTTTAACATAAAGTTGTATGACGTATTATACTTAATTTTAAAAATAACCATGATATGTTCTTATAAGAAAAGACATACTTCCTCCGTCCAATAATAAATGTAACACTTGATTTTGTTGACTTTTTCGATGGTCATGTTGACCTTAGAACGGACAAAAATTGATTGGGTTACAAATCAATTGGGTAAATCAATCAACTTACTATATTACATTAATTAATTAATTTTTCAGTAAATTTTATTTAAAAAAAAAAAAAAAAAGAGATATGGATGTAGTCAACGTTAGTAAAAGGAAAGTCAAAGGTTAATGAAGTCATAATTTCATAAACATAAACATTAAAAGGAAATAAGGAGTAGAAATACAATATTCGGTTTCGGTGTCTGTATGTGTCTGTAGGAGAACTCTTCTTCACCAAGTCACTTTCTCCAGTCCTTTTCCCTTTCCTATTCTATGAAGAATAGATAGAAACCTTGTTCCTAATTCCTAATCCCTCTAGATAAACAACAAATCGTCACCGATCCCACTCCCTATATAACCCAAACCTCCCAAACCCTACATCCTCCTCAATCTTCTCCTTCCCTAGCCTGAGAGAATTGAATTCCTCTTTTCACAACCTAGCTTTCTCTCTCTTAAATTATTATTATTTATTTTAAATAAATAAATCACTATGTCTTCTGTCGACGACGATATGATGTACGATTCCGACGATCAGGACTACGATTACAGCGACGGCGGGGATGACGATTACGCTTACGACGATGATGTTAGTGACTGCTTCAGTAACGACGGGGAGGATGATCAGATCAATACTCTCCTAGATAAGAAGGACAATTACACCGTCCTTAAGGAGGAAGATGTTCAAAGGCGCCAACAGGAGGACATCGCCGAGATTTCCTCAGTTCTCCAGGTCTCCGACGAAGCCGCTTGCTTACTTCTACGCCATTACAACTGGAAGGTTGTTGAGGTTAAGGATGAGTGGTTTAATAACGAAGAGAAAGTCAGGAGAGAAGTAGGTATTATCGATGGGAAGCTGATTGAAACCAAGGGGGGTGTTTTGTGTGGGATCTGTTTTGAGATATGTGAGGAGAGTATGAGTGGGTTGTCTGTTGGATGTGGTCATATGTATTGTGAAGAGTGTTGGATAGGTTACCTTCATACGGCGATAACCTATGGCCCTGGTTGCTTGACGTTGAGGTGCCCGGAGCCGTCTTGTTATGTTGCTGTGGGACAGGATATGGTTGATAGGCTGGGATTGACAATTGAGGATAAGGCGAGGTTTAAGTATTATATTAGGAAGACTTATGTTGAGAACTGCAAGAATATTAAGTGGTGTCCTGCTCCGGATTGTGAGAATGCTGTTAAGTTTGTTCTTGGGAGTGAAAACTATGATGTGCTTTGTGGTTGTTTGAATGCCTTCTGTTGGAACTGCGCGGAAGATGCGCATCGGCCTTTGGACTGTGAGATGGTGGCTAGTTGGCTTTTGAAGAACAGTTCGGAGGCGGAGAATACTCAATGGATTCTGGCGAACTCGAAGCCGTGTCCCAAGTGCAAGCGTGCAATCGAGAAGAACCATGGGTGTATGCATATGACTTGCACGCCGCCTTGCAATTTCCAGTTTTGCTGGCTGTGTTTGGGGGACTGGAAGGAACATGGTGAGGCGACTGGGGGTTTTTACGCGTGTAATTCTTACTCGAAAGCTAAGGCAGCAGGTGACTTGAATGAGGAGGAGACGAAGAGAGAGATGGCCAAGCAGTCTTTGGAGAGATACACTCACTATTACGAGAGATGGGCGTCTAACAATGTGTCAATGGATAAGGCATTGAAAGAGCTGAAAATGATGCAGGATGAACATCTGGATGCTCTCAGTAAATTACAAGACATACCGGCATCGCAGCTGAAGTTTTGTGTGGAAGCTTGGCAGCAGATAGTTGACTGCAGGAGGGTACTCAAATGGACTTATGCTTATGGATACTATCTACCTACACACGAGTTGGCGAAGAAACACCTTTTCGAGTACTTGCAAGGTCAGGCGGATGCTGCTCTGGATAGGCTTCACCACTGTGCGGAGAATGAGTTGATGAAATACATCAAGCCTACTGAAGATCCACCCATTGATGGAGATTTCAATGCTTTCAAACCTAGACTAGCTAGTTTGACGACTGTTACAAAGAATTTTTTCGAGAACTTGGTTAAAGCATTAGAGAATGGTCTCTCGGACGTTGATTCACAGGAGAAGAGCTTACAGAAAGGCATAGCAATAAAGCATGAGGACAATGATGGGGTGCCGAGCCACTGGGCTTGTGATCAGTGTACTTACATGAACGAACCAACTTCAAGCGAGTGCGTTATGTGCCTAGTAGGAGTAGCTCCATCCGTGGAGGACGCTGAATGATCCGGACTTCAAGGAACGCTCTATTTTGTAAACGCTAGCTAGCTTCTGAATTCTGATGAACATTGTGTTTGCTTATGTGTTATGATCTGTTATCTTGGATTCAAGTTCCACCTAATGTTAATGTAATCCTTACCTTTTCTTTATTTTAGTACTACATCTTAAATTCTTAATTTTGATATACAGTCATTTTTAGGACAAAATCAACTCCGCCTGACTATTTACAGACAATGAAGTTGTGAAATCAAAATCTCAAATTCAGCCCTTGATAACTGGAAAATAATATTTTTTTTATTTTTTATTTTGTCTGATCCTCCTCTGTGTCTGCTCTCCATCCAGCATTCCAGCTCAACTGAAGAAGGTTCCTTTGTGTTTTCGATTCAAATTTCTCAGTAATCCAACTGTCTAGTTTCTTTCTGGTTAACCCTTGTGGATTTGTTGTTATCTGGTGATGTTAGCTTCTCAATAGACTGGGATATACCAGAAAGAAATAACCTTTTAGCTTGAAAATGGTTTTGAGTTTCTTTATAGCTTTTTTAAGAAGAAATTCTTGTTCTTTCTTTCTATTGTCGTTGTTATTGATCAAATGTAAACGGTTTAAGCTTTTACGTTTATCTACCTTTACTATGCTTGATTCTAGACTAATTTGTCAAAATGTCTAGTGTTTTTTGACTTTTTCCTAAATGAAAACAAAGGGTGAACTAGAAAGGTATGGTTGTAGAAGAAGGCAAAGTAATGTTGTGTAATTCTGAATTTAGTTAAAGATTCGGCCTTTCAGCTTTCTCATAGCTGTTGGTGATAGGTCATGCCGAAGATATATATTCTTTCAGCTTTCGCATAGCTGTTGGTGAGATCGCGACTTACTAGTGAGCATAGTACCTGATGGCTGATGATTCATGGTCATTGTCACAGGTTGATGTTGAGCTTCCTTCATTGTGTAAAAGTCAAGGCACAGATGCACAGTTCTTCAATAACAAGGTAGATTTATCTGCTGATTTACCCCTAGTCTTGTATCTCCTCAGCTGATGTTGCATGTAATTGTGTGGCTGTTATCTGGCAAGGCCAACTGAAGAAGTCAACGTAGCTACATATGAAGAAAGAGCTCAGGCTTAAGTCTGCAGAGAAGCTACAGGACAATTTACAATCTGAAAAACCATCTTTTGTCAAATCAATGGTTCGGTCTCATGTTTACAGTTGTTTCTGGGTTGGTAGGTAACTTCTCATTTCTTATTTCGGGATAGAAGGAGATGAGGTACTGCACCAAATAAAACTTACGTGGGTGGATATTGCTAAACTCTGCCCGCCTGGTTGTGCAGGGGCTACTGACTAAATCCTGTGAGGATCACCTTCCTAAATCCACAACAGATGTGGCGTTAGAGAATGAGGAAGGCACAGAATATGATGCAGTTTTCATTAGCAAGAGAATCGGGCTTAGTTGTGGATGGAGAACGTTTGCTTTGGGGGTCATAAGCTGGATGATGGTGATGCTTTGGTCTTCGAATTGACTGAGCCTAATAGATTTAAAGTTTGGTTTGGGAGGTAGTACTCCACATATCAAGAATTTCTCTAATGCTTCGATATTCTGTATGCAATTACTTCATCTTTGATTCAAAGCTAGTTTAGGCGAATTATCACCCAACTAGAAATATCCTTCTAAGTCTTCAAAAGAATGGAATGGTTCTACTGACAAAAGTCAGACAGATAGTTATTGTTGGTCTATGATGCTTGTTCATTCGCATGTTTAAGAGTTTCTATCTTTGAGGGAGTCGAAACTGCCTGTTTATTTTTCCCTATGGGGTTAGAGGTTGATCCCTAGTAAACTAATTAGGCTGGGAGCATACAATTATACAAACTACAAAGGATACTTTTTTCGGATGTTTTTTTTAGAAGAATGCCTTATGGAGTTGTCTTCTAATTAATTTATGAGATGAATTCATTTAGAAAAGTTGCAACCTACTCATGTCAAATTAAGATCATGCAGGTGTACATAGTTCGAGCATCTCACTGCCAGGGTCTAACCGAAGATGACAATGACACTTCCCAAGAATGTGCTGGTGATGATGAAGAGACACACAAAGAGATGCCAAATTGCGGGAAGAAGAGTAAACCTGCCCAAGAAGTTGCAAGTGATGCGGAAGAAACACAGACGGATGAAGAAGAGCAGTCGTGTCCAAGAAGATCAAAGGTGAAGCAGAAGAAACATGCAAGAAGGTTTCCAAAGGTAAGAAGAGCGTGAAGGATGAATTGATAAATTCGACCAAGTCCAAGGAAGAGAGAAATCCCCACAAGGTTCAGCTATCCGCAAGAGTTTGAGAAACAACTAACGCCTGATTAAGAGACAATAGACACTTCGTCTTAATAGGTGGTGAGGATCTGTAGAATATTAGTGACAGGGTGGTGAGGATCTGTAGAATATTAGTGACAGGGACTATGCGGTTTAACAAACTTCCTCCCGAAATTTCGTGAGATTTTGGCTTGTATCACCATTTTGTCTACAGTACTCAAGTATGGAAGTCATCAACCAGCTCCACATTTCATTGAGTTTATATGAATGAACCTGAGCAGCCACACTGGTTCTGCCAGTATGAGTTCTTACACTGGTTCTTCCTGTTCTTTGCCCATTCTCGGCTCAGAAGATACCAGTGAAGGGTTAACTTTACTGCAGTGTCAGCCTCGAATCTCTTCGAAGATCTCGAAATGCTCTTCCAGTTCTGGGGATAATTCGCAAAACTCACAATCTATTGAAAATGAACAGAACATACTGCAAATTTCTGCAACATACTTACTTTTAAAACCACACAATCATTTACTTGCAATGCATATCCTAGTAGTGGGGTGTCAATGCCTTGAAAGTTGCAACAGACATTGTTGCAACTAGTTCTTGGATAACAATTACGAAAAGATACAGTAAAGAGAACTTAACTAGAATGATAGCATAACCATAATGAACCAGTAGAGGCCCAGATATTTCATTAAACACAAATTAAAGGATCCGACAATACAGCAAGTATCCCAAATAGTAACACACATAAGTACCAAATATTAAAATCTGCTCCCAGTAACAACTCAGAAAGATCATCTATTTGGTGAGATAACCCAAAGGATAGATCAGTCATCCTAAGCCTGTGCACCTTCAGATAAGAAACCTCTTCCTGCTGGACGATTAGCTATAGGTCCATGACAACCCCAAAGCTGCAAAACAAAATGCTCAAGTTAGTGACTTTGAAAAAGAAAGAAAAAGCTAAGAACTTGAACAGGCCGTTTGATAAACATACTCAGGCAAACCTAAGCTTGTAAATTTGAGATATTACATAAGAAAACACAACTCAACAAGAAGTAACTTGAAGATTAAAGAGTCTGTCACATTCTTATACCTTGGCATTGACACCATCCGGTTGGATTCTGTTCTCTGATTTCAATTGCACATAATCAGAACGGTTGATCTTAGTGAATCCCCTGTAATTAGAATGGAGACCATGTATTAAAAATCTATGATACATATAACAGAATAAAAGGATTAAAAAACTGTCAAAATGGCCGCAATTCACTTCCCAGACAAAATCTAGACCAGGAAGTCTCACAGGTACACAAAAATAAGACAGAACAAAATATAGATAGGAGTGGATTAGCATACCACTTCCTGCTGACAATGATCTTCTGACGACCAGGGAACTTAAACTTAGCACGACGAAGAGCCTCCTGAGCGTGGTGGCTATTCCCATCCTTGCAACGGACAGAGAGAAGAACCTGCCCAATAGCCACACGAGCACAAACACCCTGTGGCTTGCCAAAAGCACCCCTCATACCAGTTTGGAGCCTATCAGCCCCAGCACACGACAACATCTTGTTAATTCGCAGAACATGGAAAGGATGGACCCTAACCCTCAAGTGGAAAGCATCCTTTCCTGCGAACTTAGTCATGTACTTGTTGCAAGCAATACGAGCAGCTTCAAGAGCTTCACTAGACACATTCTCCTTCTCCCAGCTGACCAAATGAACACAGAATGGGAATTCATCAACTCCCTTCTTCTTCATTCCTACATCATATATTCTGATCTTGGGATCAGGAACACCACGGCAGTACCGTGACTTCGGGTATGGCTTGTTCTTAATCTGGCGGTAACACCTTGCCGGTCCTATTTGCGAATTTCAGGTTAGATAAATGACCAAAACCATATTAAACTCATCATTCATAGAGGGTAAAACATAAGAAACAAAGTACATAGACAAACTATTATCATATTTATTTCCCCAACCTAACATATGTTATTGCAGCAGATAACTTGCAAGAGCTTTATCATTTACAGAAACCAGCATGATTCTAATCATTTAATCATCATAAAATTAAAACATTAAAACAATAATATGCTTGTAACCTAGAAATCTAGATTCTTGTTCTATCTATCATTTAGATAAACATAGATCAAGCAAAGACTCAAAACCGATAAATAAGACCATTTAAATGATGCAAAGGATCAACTAACAGGGGGTGCGAAATTGCATTTACATGAAACCCTATAAGACTTCTAATTTTAAAATTTTAGGGGCGGCCGCCGCCGCCAACATTATGCTCCTCCTGGTACGGCCCTAGCTAACAGGGAAAAGAAAATTTCATTTCCAATCGTAGCTTAGACAATAAGCTATCAACACCTCCAATAACAAACAGCAAAATCCATATAAAGCAGAAACATCGATCCATCAAATCAATTAAAACGATTAGGTTTTAGCTACAAATTTATATAAATTAGATATACCGCAAACTGAAACGGATCTAAACACATCAAATCAATCGAAACAAGATATTTCAAATCCACGAAAACAAAAGCTAGGGCAAGATAAACTTACTTCTTCCCATGGCGATTAATTCGGGGATACGTTCTGCCGCGGAATAAGGTTGAAGATGCAGTATATATACATATATACACATCGTGTAGATTAGATGCTTACGTGTGGGCCTGCGTCATGTATACTTAGCTAGATGGGCTAGCCAAATGGTCTGAATAATCAGTGAGTCCAGAACATTCCTGGCTTAGTCCAGCTAAATGGGCCGGAAAACACAAGTATACATTCACAACACAAACAGTTTCCCTAAAAAATTTTATCTAAAACCATTTTAAACTCATTCTCTATATTATTGGTAATTACGTATTTAACAATTTGCCAAAATTCGATTCCTTTTTAATAATTTAATATATATATATATATAACCACATATTCAATATATAGTATATAAATTAATGATTAGTTCACTAAAAACAATTTGGGCATGTGATTACGTTTTATGGTCCATACCTTTTTTTAGGGAATCTAATTTGTTAATCTTTAACACATACTCCGTATGTTAATATTTTTGTCAATATTTAAGCAAAAAACTCATTTTAGGGAATCTGTTGTGAATGATCTCACTATTCAGGCATTCACTTATAAACCACGTAACAAAATTAAATTAAATTAATAAAAATTTAATTTTATTTTTTGAAACAGCAAAAAAATTATTAATGAAAGAGCAAAAAAAATGCTCGGTATAACTACAATAGAGTTCAAAACCAGAACAAACCGGCTTCCAATACAACCCGAAATTTATATCAAGACCAGTCAAACAATCTAAATGAGAACTCAACAATATGACCTTGCACTATAGTGTATAGATTTTTTAGTGTGTGGTGTTTTTTAGAAAAGTCTATACTCCAGTATAGTGCAAGGTCGCTATATGAATGGGCTACATGCTATGTTTTAAAAAACGGATTGAACCGCCCGGTCGGACCATGGAAACCGGATGTCGCCGGTCTAAAGTCATCATTTAAACGCCAAAAAGCCGCTGCCCCAAAAAACGGGAAAAACGGCCCAAAAACGGCAAAACCGGTGAACCGGAAAGCTGGTGGGCCGGCGCTTAAACCGTTTTTTGGGGTAGAATTGCAAAAAAAAGAAGAATAAAAGCCCTTTTTTACAAAAGAGAAAGAAGAAAACTCAAAACCCTACTCACCGTTATTAGCAATACTCATGTGGTATGCAGTTTTCTGCTCATGGAGATGGAGAAGGTATTTAGTGCACATTCTACACCATTAGATCTAGTTTTGGAGAGGATTTTTCAGATCTGATAAAGGTTTTCCATCTTTTTGACATGATGATGATGAGGAGATAGAGATACAATCATCAATCAATCCGATCTGATGATAAAGGGAAGAAAAATTAGAATATTAGATGATGCAGAGACTTTTGACTTGTTGAAAGAAAAGAAACCCCCTCTTTGTTTTCTTTTATATAGTAAAACCTCTCTCTTTAAACTACTACTACTCCAGTATAGTACTACTACTATATTTATTTTCTTTTTTATGTTGTTTCGTTATCTTCATTATTTATTCCTAGTAGTGATATTATGATTGTTATTTGTTAGTATATGAAAAAAGGTAGACTCTCTAATAGTAATAAATATATATAATTGTTATAGTAATAAATAATTTACGATCCGAACTCAGGAATAAACCATTTGAAGAATTACGTTTAGTCGTTTAGAAATAAATTGTATTTGTATATATGGAGTTTCTATGGTATAGTATTAATTAATATTATTATAATGGTATACCGGCTCAATCTGGCTCACATAACGGCTCAACGGGTCCGACCCCGGTTGGACCTTTTTTGAGGGGTGTCCGGCTCAACCTTCGGCTCCGTTTTTTAAAACATAGGCTACATGAACTCTAAGTGATTAAAATTCGAGTATAAGGAAATTGCAGATCATCCTAATGGTGGGGATTTTAGATTGACAAAAGTCTTGACAAGAAGATTCGAACTTTGCATCTTCTACGTAAATGATAATAATGAGACCTCTATGCAAAGTTGATATACTAAATAATTATATGTTCATTTTTAAAAATATATACTCCCTAACAATTGCACTATTTTGCCATTTTGGGCGTCCCATTAGAGTTGCACAATTTCACTTCTTTACCATTGGACATGCTATATTAATTTTCTAATCCATTAACACATTTTTGTGGTCACAAATCTCCAATAAAGTAAAAATAATATTTAACTCTCCTCCTTATTTTCTGTGCCCAAAAGCAAATGGTATACTGTTCTGGAACGGATGTAGTACTAAATAGCTATAGGCTATTGATAATGCCATAGCAGTTTTCTTACTGCCAGAGCAGTTTTTCTTTATTTTAGGCAAGTATATTAATAAATTTGTATTATACTTATCATTCCTTAATTACCATCTCTAAAGTAGATAAATTAGGTAAGTCTTTAACAAATAGTCCGACCAAATTAGATGAGAGTTCAACAAGTAAATTTCACTTGCAACATGTAAACTTAATTTCAATTCAACCCCTGAAAACTTTGAAAATATTATTTATACTACTAATATTTGTTAAACTCTATATTCTCCTATCAAAGTATTTCATAACTTTATGGATAACTTCACAGCTCCCATTGTTACAATAAACTCTATTGACAACAAATTTCAATTATTTTGCCTCTTTAACAAGTCATATGCAATATTTATTTTAAAGACGGTTACACTACAAATTAATTAACTAGAAATCATATTATTATTTTTAAATATTTATAGTATTACTAAATTATGATAATTATTTTTAATTATTTTTTGGTAATAGTTTTGGTATCAATTTATGGCCAAAGGGAGATAAAGGCGAATAAATTAAAATAAAGTAGGTAATTAACTTGTGAAGGAATACATGATATACTTAATGTCAATTCGGGTGTTAATTTATTTAAATATTATGCATCAGTGCGTTTAACTACCGACTTTAACATTTTGACTATTGATACTGCCAGAGCAGTTTTGTTCCTGCCAGAGCAAAATCTAATCTAGTTTGGCAAGTTCATTAATAAAATGTTCTCATAATTTTCATTCTATAAATATCAATCTCCAAATAACGGAAATTTACTTTTCAATTCTCAAATTAATAATCATCTCTTCAACCAAAACATTAGATTGACCATGCAAAATGTGGTAAATGGGGAGTATCCAGCTGTAAACTCTAATTTTACTAATTTTACGAATGTGCCCATAGCAATTTAGTCAACAGCCCGAAACATACTTTCTTATGTTGTGATGTCTTTTTGAGTTTCAGTTCGTTGACCCTTGGAGAACGGATTTGTGATATGTAAAATGAGAGTTTCAGTTCGTTAACCCTTTTGAGTTTGAGCATGCTGCACCAAGTGACCACATGGTAAGAAAAGGGGATTGAATTTGTGTGTCTTATGAGTTTAAGCATGTTGATCATCAGGGAACAAATCGAATATGTAATCTATACTGCTTCTAAGTTTGAACCTATTGCACTAGGTGCTTCACGGGGAACAACTAATGTGATCTTTTTTCTACTTGGTTTTAGACCTAAAAGAATACAACAAATCATTCATGAAAATGTTTTTTATAGTCATAAAAAATGTACTTATGTTTTTTATTTTAATCAAATATTGTCGTTTGTCAACTATAGATCTTACACGCTATATATTCAAATATACCCATCGATTTTATCATGATCATATGTGGCAACACCACGGGTATTTACTAGTATATAATAAACAGGAGTTGAAGTTGTTTGGTTGAACAAAAATCTGATTTTAGACCAGGGCAAGAATGTACTTTTCACGTTTTAATTCGTCAAAATTCAAACTTGTGGGGTTGAATGTAGTTAAAGTCGTCTAACTGATATTTATTTGTTATTGAAAATAAGATGGTCACCCATGGATAATTACGACATCTAACATGAGCTTTAGATGTAACGGACCCTAATTTGTTTTTTTTAATTCTTAGTTGCGTTGATAATTTGATTAGTGAGATAAAAAGTTGCATGGGTGATAGATAGATAATTGTGTCTTCGAATATGGTAGCTTTCGATTGTATCGAGCTTATGCTTGACAACAAATCACACTATCAAATCCTTATTTTGGCGGCTAAATAACGGATGAACATTGGGAATTTGGTATATTTCGATTGTGTCTGTTAACCATAAATTTTCACAACTCGCAAATAATCATTAAAAAGAAGGCAATAAACATGGAACAAGAATTTATTCATAACTTTTGGGCTACAATTTTTGTTGATCTCTTGATTCCTCTATAATGGATATGAACTGGATTACCGGGGTCAAATGACTTGTTCCGGGTTTAAATCTAACCTACAATTTGGTAGTAGTGGTTTGGATTTGAAGTTTACCTACAATTTGGTTGTAGGGAGTTTGATGAAGACGTTTGTGACTCCATCTCTAACTATCTAGCTCTAATCACACTCACATATTTATAGGTGGGTGATGACTTAGGGAGCAAGTTAAATCATATATTTAGAAATATGATATGATTATTCGTATCTTCTAAATAATATCACTTGTTTTCGTGATAATTATATCTAATTACAAAGAATTCTAAACACTAATAATTATCAAATATTAGGTGTCTACAGTGTCAAACTCATGTTTGACAACAATGTTGTGGAAAATAAAGAAAAAACAATGTAGTAAATAATGACTTGTGTGGAATATTTTAAGAAAGAAAGTCACATTAACTGAAAAGCTAAATATATACGGTAAAATCTCATTAAATTAATACTTGATAAATCAATAATTTCAATAAAATTAATATTTTATTTAATTTTATCTGTGCCAACTTGGGACCTGTATAAATGTAGACCTCAAATAATTGATAAAATATTATAATAATTTATTTATTTTTAAATTCAAGTGTATACACATTAATCCCAACAAAATTATTGATTAATAATTAGTACATAAACAACTTCCATATGTGTCTATGTATATTATCCTCTATTAAAAATTTAAAACAATTTGTTATTAAATAAACATGCTTCTATGTTGAATTTAAAATGCATATCGAGATGATATTTATATATTCCAATTGCACTTGATAATTGTGTCTCCCAATGAAAAGAAAAGATATAATCTATCCTACTACAATAAAAAAGTTATAAATAATTATTACTTGAATATAAATGTTTCGATAGGTAGCCGTTACTAAAGCTACCACAATCCACATCGTCGTTCCCTTATATATTTATCGTTGTTGCTTTATGCCCTTCATATTAGTTAAAAAATTACCTGAATTTTTCGGTCAACAATTTTTAATTTTGACTTTCAATTACTCTTAAACTATAATGGTAAAATATTTTAAAAAATTATATTATAAAAATATAGATCCTAAAGTTCATAATATAATTCTATTAAATATTTTATCATTATAGTTTAAGAGTAATCGCGAGTCAAAGTTGAAAGTTGTTGACTGAAAAAGTTAAAGTGGATAATTTGTAGCGGGACAGAGGGGGTAGGGCATAAACTTAGTTTATCTTTAAATTGAGCTTTCAGGACGCCTCTCCTATATGTTATATGCTCACATAACATATGTCTCACTTTATATATTGTTGGTAATAATGATTTGAGAAGCAGTTAAATCTGTTGCCAGTTTTAGCCCATTTTAAGTGGGATTTGTCGGTTAAATCTGCTGCAAAATTAGCCCGGTTTAAGTTAGATTTGTCTGTTGGTGGAAACTGAGGCTGCAATATTAGAATATTCTAATATTGGCCATACAAATGTTTTTGTTGAACCACGAAATGTGGTTTTTGTAGATGTCGATTATTCTAGCCCCCAGGTTTATATAGCTTCCTACAAAAATGGTGAAATGAAAATACCATCAGAAGCGTATGAAAAAACATGCATATATAACTTAAAAGTCATTCAACATTATTTGACAAAATACTCATAGCTAATGATGTTGCCAACAATATACCTAGAATATATGTATACAAATTATTTATTTCTAAGTATGGGACAGATAAGTCGTCGTGGATAGCGTCATAGCGATACTACGTTGTTCAAGCATTTTTTTTATTTAATAGACAATATTAACTTAATGGAGAGAATTTGATTTTAACTAAATACCACTAATATTACCAACAATACACCTAGAGTATATGTATATTATTTATTTATTTTTTAGTATATGTTGAAAGCCATCGTGGATGACTTTATCATTTATAATCATGAAGACTCTTGGCAAGTTCATATATCCATCCATCCGTGACCTTACAATTAACTTCTATTTTTGCATCATTTGTTTTTTTTTTTCTTTTGTACTCCTTGGTGAAATTAGTTTGGTGTTGCTTTGATATGCTTAGATAAGAGAGTTGTTTGTATTTACTTGAATTGAAATTGATATTATTTTAACACATGTATCGGCATTCCATAGCATTTATGATCATATTTTGTGAGTTGGAATCCGAATAAATAAAACAATGAAGATACTAGCCATGCCTATTAATCATAGGTTACGTGAAAAAGTACTGTTAAGTACAAAACATTTGGATAGATTTGGGTACTGTTAGCCCGGAAAGGCGACTTGTAATTGTTTGTTTACTTTTGCACAACCTCATTCGCTAACGTTTAATTCGCTCAACATCAGTTGCTAACCTAGCCTAATTGGGTTTCATTCTTTTTTTTTAAAACAATACCATGATTTATTTTTTATTGAGGAGTTGACTCCTTTTTGTTGGATATTTTCTTACATGATTCATTTTGTTGAGTTAAAACTTTAATTATGGCTTGTGCCGTTCGATTTAACTTTCAAAGGCTTCTTTGACGGTAACCATCTCTTGGTTTCCTACTCAAATATTTGATCAAAACTTAACAAACACTATTTTGCCTAAACAGTATTTTTTACTACAAATAAGTTAAGTTAAGTTAATTTCAGTTCAAATCAGTTCAGTTCAGTTATGTTCAGACGAAGAGAACAGAGCATAAATCTACTTCATCTGTAATAGTTTCAGCTTTGATCAAAACTTAACATGCTCCGATCGAAATTGGGGTGCTCCTACGAGAGCGGCAAAACTTTGGTCGGAGCTTAACCTCACCAAATGATTTTTTATTTATTTTTTTAATTATCATTTTGCATCTTTTAATAAATCTATTTTCATTTCCTTAAGGCCTACCATTTTATTTGGCGCTTTGGAGCCAAAATGGTAAAGTTGTAAACAATAGTCAAGTAAAAAATTAAGATTTTGCATAAAACAAAATTGTTGAAATCTGTCTGAATGGCCAATTATTAGAGCCTTTTGAGGGTAAAAAAGGTTTAAGGCAAGGGGATCCCATCTCTCCTTAACTTTTTGTGTTGTGCATGGAGTCTCTGAGTAGAATGATGAAATCTTTGCAGCACCAGCCTTCTTTTAAGTACCAATCCTTTACGTGGGAAGCACAAGATTACTCACTTGACATTTGCTGGTGACTTGCTTTTTTTTTTATCTAAGGGTACGATATCCTCTATTTCTACTCTTTTGGAGAAATTTGAGCAATTCAGTGCCACTTCAGGGCTAGCCAATAAAATAAAGTGTGAAATCTACTTTGCAGGAGTCCTGATTGAGAGAAGACAGATTATTTATGCACCAACCCAGATTCAGGAAGGATCCCTCCCTTTCAGATATTTGGGAGTTCCTCTTAACGCTAATAGGTTATCTATTGTCCAATATAAGCCCTTAATTACTTGAAAAGATGGTGAATAAGGTTAGACATTGGACTGCAAAACTCCTAAGTTATGGAGGGCGGTACAATTAATCAAAAGTGTATTCTATGCGGTGCAAAACTATTGGAGTCAGTTTCTTGTTTCCAAAAAATGTTCTACGGGCTATTGAAACTATATGTAGGAATTTTCTTTGGACGGGAGATGTTGGTGACTCTAAGAGAGCCCTTGTAGCTTGGGAGGATATGTGTCATTCTAGAATGGAGGGTGGCTTGGGTTTCATCCACTTGTCTTCTTGGAACAAAACTTGTATGCTCAAGTTGTTGTGGGCAATCAATAAGAAGGCGGATAAGCCATCTTTTCAGTCGGAGTCTTTCAGTTTAGATTCTTTAGAGATCATAGCTCTGGGCTAGAGTCTCTGGGTTTCGTCCCGTTGTTGATATCTCTGGTAGCTTCATTGGCTATTTTGGACCCTCTTAGATTTTGGTTTCTCTTGGTGATACACCTTGTATCCTGATTGGGGTATACCTCTTACATGTGTACTTGATTTTTGGGCTTAATGAACTTTTTACCGTTTAAAAAAAAAGGCGGATAAAGTGGGTGCATTATTATTACATAAAAGGACAAGATGTGATGTATATGAATGTACCTTCCCAAGCATCATATCTTATTATCAAGAAGGTACTCAAATTAAGAAGTTTGGTTCATGAGACTATGGCATGGCAGCAGCAGCAAAGTGCTGAAAAATTTAAGATGAACTTGGTGTATCAAAGCAGTTGGCCTGCGGTTGAAAAGGTAATTTGGAAAGAAATGGTTCTCAATAATCTTGCAACTTCAAAAGCTCAATTTATTGTGTGGTTAGCTTTCAAGGGGATATTGACTACAAAATATAGATTGATGCGGTTTGGAGTAACTACTGATTCTATGTGTGTTCTTTGTAATTGTCATCGTGGAACTGTGCAACACATCTTCTTTGCTTGTGAGTTTTTTGCTACTGTTGTGAATGCGGCCCTGCAGTGGATTCATCATGTTGAAGGGATGACATTGGATGATCTGCCAAGACTTATAGCTGGGCACAGTTTGCTGTGCAGATTTTTAAAAGCTATGTTCACGGAGCTTATCTATGCTATTTGGAAGGAAAGAAATCAACGAATATTTCAAGATAAAACTGGAGATATGAATGTCATTGTGAGAGAAGTAGCCCGTGTTACTTTGGCTCGCTGCTGGTTTTCTCAGGCTATGCATCCATTTTGTAGTCAGCTTTTTGGTCTCCCAGTTATTCCTTTAGCATAGACTGCATAGACTTTTGGAGGACTGTGTTAGCTTCTTTCCTATTTTGTTTGAGTGTTGTATGTTGGGCATGGCTAGGGCTGTATTTCGAACCGAACGAACCGAACAAGAGGCTTATCGAACGTTCGTTCGTTAAGCATATAGTATGTTCGGTTCATGTTCATGTTCGCCGAACAATTCATAGCCTGTTCATGTTCGGTTCGTTAAAATAATAGAATGTTCATGTTCGTTTGTTAAAGTTCGTTGTTCATTTGTTCACGAACGTTCATTAACACAAAAAGGCCTAAAATCCAACAATATTGATACTACAAAATTAATTTAAATATCCTGCCAAAAGTGTCTAAGAACATTATATAAGTCACAATAAAAATATAAAATTAACACCAGATATTAAACCAAGCACAAAACAAGTTAAAGGTAGTATGTATAATAATTATATATGTATATACTTTTTATATTTATTTAATATATTATATTATACCATGTTCACGAACTGTTCGCGAACAACCGAACAGAAACTAACATGTTCGTGTTCGGTTCGTTATATTAACGAACATGTTCGCGAACTGTTCGGTCAAAACCGAACCGAACACGAACCGAGCGTTGACCGAACAATTTCGCGAACGTTCACGAACATTCGGTTCAACATACATCCCTAGGCATGGCCATTTAATATGTTTTTTTTTTTTTTTAAGAAATAAAAGAGAGCCATTTAATATGTTGATGTGCTGGAGTTTGTGTACTTGTGTATTTGGAGTTTGGATTTATTGGACTACGGGAATAAAATCTCTTTTGTTCCTAATTGTTGAACCAATGAAATTCAAGTGTTTGATATGAGAATTTGGAAAATTCCTAATTCCGTTTGGAACATTTTTTGAATTTTCATATATAAATTTGGAATGAGATTCACATTGATTTCCTGATTTTTGTATCGTGAATGGAATATATAGTCATTCGAAAAATTATTATATAGTAGTAGGATTTTAAAAATGTACTTAACCCTATTTCTACTAAAATTAGTATAGTCATTAATTAATTTGTAAAAGAATAATTTTAATCCTATTCTTATTGAAATTAGTAAACGTGAAGTTATGTTTTCTTTACAAGACACTATTTAGACTGATTAAATTACTACTAAATTTAATCTTTCTGAAAAACGCTGCCTTTCTCTTCTACTATTTCTCTTTCCTTTCCCTAACTCACAAGTCACAACAAATGGCGACAGCAATGACTCTCGATCCCAAACCCTCCGTATTGGAACCACCTCCAACACGCCCATCGGTTTTCACCTTCCCGTCACCCACCGAGCTTGACGACGACCTCTACACCCGCTACAAAACCCTACAACGCCAGCTCGAATTTACCGACATCCAAGAGGAGTATGTCAAGGATGAGCTCAAGAACCTACGACGCGAGCATCTCCGTGCCCAGGAGGAGGTCAAGCGGATCCAGTCTGTGCCCCTTGTCATCGGCCAGTTCATGGAGATGATTGACCAGAACAACGCTATTGTCGGCTCTACTACCGGGTCGAATTACTATGTCCGTATCCTCAGCACAATCAACCGTGAGCTTCTCAAACCATCCGCTTCAGTTGCCCTGCACCGCCACTCCAATGCCCTCGTTGATGTGCTTCCCCCTGAGGCTGATTCCAGTATCTCGCTCCTTAGCCAGTCAGAGAAGCCTGACGTTGCTTATAATGTAAGTATCCTTTATTCGTTTTTTAAAAAATTGTGCTTTTATATTTTTGTTACGATTTAAGTTATATATAAGTTATGTTTAGATTAGATTTGATTAGTTGCTTAGTTAATTTAGTTTACAAATAATTTCAGTTCAGTTTCCTTCGGTTAACTTCGGAAGAAGAGAACAAAGGATTAGTAGGGGCGATGAATATTACTATTTACTATTATGTTTTATGCTATGGAATGGTGCTATGTTTTGTGTTGTATATAGTTAATAATATTCTCCATGGATTAAGTTAATGTTCTAGATTTATATTGTCAAGAGAGTACCTTAGGAGGAAATAGTTCTAGGAGTTTGAAACATTAAGATGCTAGGTGTGGGTTTTCCTTTAGAGGCTTGAAAGGTTCGCCCTGAAAATCTTTGTGATAGAACTTTTGAGTATGGAGAAGAATAAAAGAAGGGGGTTACAGCGAGCAAACTTCAAGGTTGTAAGTTTTTGTAGTTTACTTATGGTACCCTATCTAGGTAAAGGCATTGTTAGCAAATCTTTAAGTAGTTGAGAACTTGAGAGAGCAGAAGTTACTAAATGAAAGATGTTGATAAGGAATGATCTTTGGTGAGATTAGATCTTTTTATATGGGTCTACTTGCAATGTAATACATCCATGGCAAGCATGGAACTGCAGTGAGATTATAAAGTCTGAGTTGTAAGTACAGTTCTATGTTGCAAGGTGTATTTATTGTTCTTTATAAATGCATATCTCAAAGTTGTTTACTGTGACTTGCATGATGCCATATTGCTATGGTATTGTGTGAGCCTTCCAAGCATGCTGACTCTTGTCAACACCATTACCGCAACATTTGCAGCGTTTTATACGCTGATGCTGTCTCTGGGTGCTATTTTGCTACCTTACCACGATATTGGTTGCATAATTTTCAACAAGAGATATATGTGGATGATGATGGACTTCTTTCTGTTGATTTTGTCAGGATATTGGAGGATGTGACATCCAGAAGCAAGAAATTCGTGAAGCTGTGGAGTTGCCCTTGACTCACCATGAACTATACCAACAGATTGGTATAGATCCTCCTCGTGGTGTATTGCTGTATGGTCCACCTGGAACAGGGAAAACTATGCTTGCGAAGGCTGTTGCCCACCACACCACTGCATCCTTCATTAGGGTTGTCGGTTCAGAGTTTGTGCAAAAATACTTGGGAGAGGTATGATAACTGGTCTCTTCATGCTATTTTTTAGGAAGCTATGGATATACTTTTCTTTATATTTGTTCCAACTGGCATCATCATAATAGGCACATTTTCCATTTTTGTTTTAAATTGAACTTTCTTGGGGGGGGGGGACTTTTACACAAAGTTTATTTAGGCTTCATGCTGTTGAATGTGTTTGGTAAAGCAAGGAAACTTTTTTTTTTTAAATACGTGAACTGAACTAGGTTATATCGAATTTGTTCTCTTATTCTCATCTTTGGGAATTGGAGAGTTAGTGCCTGTTTGCATATGGTTATTGCAAATTGAGTATAGATTTCTGAAGTATAAACATTGAGAATTCTGTTTGCAAAACAGATTATAGCTTTGACACTACCAATAATCTGTTAGAAGCATAGAACCTGCCTTAGAAACTCCTACTAACTGTTTCAACTTTCTGTTTGCCTTGTTTGTAACAGCATTTGCAAATACCAACCAGGTTCTCTTAAAAGCTAATTTCTTGTTTCTTCTTCATTTAATCACTTCACAACAATCTGATTTTATTTTGCAAATAGGGAACTTATTTTAGGCTTTAAGCTGAATGATTGGTGTTTTTGTGTTAAATTTTAAATTATGTGTTTTGTAGTATAAGCCCAATTTTAATGGCTTAGGTAAGTTCTTGGTTAAACCCTTAGAACACCACCATCTCTTTACTTCTCTCTGACGAAGATAATCTGACCAAATTGCCATGTTATGTTTATATGATTGCAATTATGTGTTCTGAGGTGTTGGTATTACCAGTGTTCCTGCTGCCATGCTGTCCTTATATACTTAAATCAATTTCAAGGGATCAACACATCATTAAATTCCTTTTTTTTAAATCACCACTACTTGCAGGGGCCAAGGATGGTACGTGATGTTTTTCGCCTTGCAAAAGAAAATGCGCCAGCAATTATCTTCATCGATGAGGTTGATGCCATTGCCACAGCTAGGTTTGATGCTCAAACTGGAGCTGATAGAGAAGTCCAGCGAATTCTGATGGAACTGTTGAACCAGGTAAATTGAAACCTAGGAGTGGAAAGATCGAAAGATGTAGCAATCTTATCAAGTTATTTTCCTGTTCTTCAGTACTTACATAACTAGGACTCTTATTCTATTTCTCCAGATGGATGGTTTCGATCAAACAGTTAACGTGAAGGTCATCATGGCGACAAATAGAGCTGACACATTGGATCCAGCTTTGCTTCGTCCAGGAAGACTCGATCGTAAAATTGAGTTTCCTTTGCCAGATAGGCGACAAAAGAGGCTCGTCTTTCAGGTTATGTTGAACAACTCATTTCACTGTTTGCATAAACTCCAAACCCCTGCCCCTGTAGAAGAACCAAAATTGAAAAGAAACAGAAACCTAAGTATCAACAAGAAATGTTGAAATTGTACGCAGAAAGGGGTAATATAAAACTAAGGGTGTTGGTTGATATGTATTTTTTAAAGGGCTAATAGTATTTTTTTTCTTAGATAATTTGTAGTTGAAGCCATGTGTCAAACTAATTAGCTAAAGCATATATTATTGCATAATTAAATAGCCTCCAACACGGAGCCCACCAACTTCTGACCCTTGTTCTAGTGAAATACCAGAATGGACTTGAACTTGTACTGGCCTATTTAACTAGCTTTTGTGAAGTTCCAGGGATTAACAATCATAGCAAACTGTCTCCTGTTCAGGTTTGCACTGCCAAGATGAACTTGGGTGATGAGGTCGATTTGGAGGACTATGTTTCTCGGCCAGATAAGATCAGTGCTGCTGAGGTTGGTGTACTACTTGCTTTATTTTTCCTTCTCATGGGTTACAAACTCAAAACACATTTTAAAGCTCTCCATATTATTGTTATTCTGTTTGTAAATTGTACTAATATGGATGCAACCTATCTTTTGCAGATTGCGGCTATATGCCAAGAGGCTGGTATGCATGCTGTAAGAAAGAATCGTTATGTTATACTCCCTAAAGATTTTGAGAAGGGTTACAGATCCAATGTAAAGAAGCCGGACACTGATTTCGACTTTTATAAGTGATCTTTGAACAATGCTGGAATGGAATCTGCAAACTGAACTACCTAATACGTCATGCTGAATCTCAAACTATTAATGGAGGAGTTCTTCGTTATCTGAGTGTGCTAGGTTGCTCGTTAACTTTGGCCCAAAGAGATGTTTATATGTTGTTTTCTTTTTCTTTTTTTTTCCCCACGAATTTAATGATATAGAAGCCCCAAAAGGGAGAGTTTTGCATGGATAAGACATGCTCCAATTGAAATTTCAAGTCACAATTGATCAAAAAAGATTCTAGGCGCTCAGGAATATTAAAGTTCTAGACTAGACTAGGTATGTTACTTCAGATAAAGCCCACAAAACTACAACACTCCATGTACTAGTACTCGCAAGTGTCCTGCTCTACTCAAGATCATGGAGTGCGCTTCGCCCAACTTGGATACAGTACGCCATGAAACTATTTTTGTGTAATTTTGTTTAGCAAAAAAAGATTACAAGATTTCCATGCTAGATAGATTTCCATGGTCAACGCTATCTGGGTGGGTAGGAGGGTCTATACTATCTTGGGACCTAATGTACCCCCTCACTGTGTATGTGGGCTCCACATGTTACAGTAAAAGGGGACACCGGACACACTAGGTCTCTTCCCCTTATAAATATATTAAAAAATGGTGGGAGAATAAGGCAAAAAGGACTACTCAATCAACTGAACTCTCGGAGAAGGGAATAAGGAAAAAAAGGATTATACCAGAAACCGGTATGTGTGACTCTGCAACAAAAGGATCCGTAGTATATCATGTGTATATACATAAAATGCAAATTCAGGCAAATACGTGCGGATTAGAACACGAAAGTCAACTAGCTTATCAATACTTATTAGCTAGTTTTGCTTAACAAAATCTAAACTCAAGAAATAGAGTTAGTGACGTCTTAAATATGGGAGTAAGTATACAGAGAGGCTAGTCTTTCCTATATAGTAGGAAAAACTGATTTTTTACCTAACAAACCAAAATACGCGGTCAGCCCAACAAATAGTTGGTCATCTAGTTTAGTATAAATATATAAAAACCCTAAAACTAACCCATTCAACCATAATCTTTCTCTCTCTACAATATCTCTTTCTCTCTCTAAAATATCTCCTCCACTCCCCCCTTCTTCCACCACCACGCCGCCGCCACCACCTCCACCACCACTACGCCGCCGCCACCCCCACCACTACGTCGCCATCACCACCACTACGTCGCCGTCACCGTCACCACCATGTCGCCGCCACCACCATGTCACCACCACCACCACCACCTCTGCTTCTCCACGCCACCACCACTGCTTCTCCACGCCACCACCATTGCTGCCTCAATTAGATCTACATTCTCTATTTTCAGATCTACTTTCTCTCTCTTCGGATATACTTTCTCTCTCATCTCTAGTTTTTCAGTGTGGTTTTAAGACTAGGTGATGTGGTTTTAAGACTGGATGGTATGGTTTTAAGACTCTCTCATCTGAATATTAATATTTTCGAGCAATTCAACTCATAGTGTGTGGATTCGAGTTTTCACCTATTTGTTTACTTGTAATTGTAAACGAAATAGTTTTGAATATCAATATTTTATAGCAATGTATGTTGATTATGTGTTCTTTGTGATAGGATAAGAAAGAGGAGGAACTTGAATTTTAATTTGATAATGTGTTTTATCATGGATCCACTATTGTGCTTTTAATAGATTTTGGTGTGGTTTTTATTTCATAGTGTGTTAGATTTGTCAAGTGTATGATTTTGAAGCGACATGGTGGGGTTATAAGTATCTTTGTTGTTGTTTTAAGAACTCGTGTTAGGCTCTAAATATATTTGATATGATTTTTAGATTCAGCTGCATGTTACTGCTCGATTATAGTTTTAAAGGAGTTCGGTGTGGTTTTAATTCACGTTGTTGTGGTTTTAAGAAATACATAATGCTACTGTGTTGGATTTGTTGTATGGTTTCTATGGGACATGGTGTTGTTATAACTTATAAGTATTATTATTGTGGTTTTAAGAACTCGTGTTAATGTTTCAATCATATTTGATATGTTTTCAGCTTCAATTGCATGTTATTGTTGTATTATAGTTTTAAGATATTTTGATGTGGTTTTAATGTATGTTGTTGTTGTTTTAAGAAATATATAATGTTGGATTTGTCCATTGTATGGATTTAAGGAGACATGGTGTGGTTATAATTATCTTTGTTGTGATTTTAACGAGCGTTGTTATGGATTTAAGCAGGTGATGATGATGCTATTGAGTTTGATGAAGAAAAGGCAAGAAGAAGAAGTTCTCCAGCAAGTTTATTTGAAGAAAAAAAAGCACGGAATATTTCAACATTGTAATCACTAAAATGTTTTAAGGAACTTATAGTAAACTTGTTCATTGATGTTTTAATGACAATTCTTAAATTCTTCGACTTTTTTGATAGTGATTTCTTTTATTTGTGAGCAGTTTTGAATTGTCGCTTAAATCTATAACAAACCATCTTAAAACAACAACGTAGCTTCTTAAAACCACACCAAATGACGTAAAAATCATAACAAAAAACTTTAAAACCTAAAAACTTAAAACCACACCATGACCCATTAAAACCATACCGCGAATGGTCTGACCGACCGGGCAGACCAAGTAAACTAAAAAACCTGGCCTTTCCATTGATCTAGGAAAGGCTGACCTCTCCCTAGACTTTGGCTAAATATGGAGTGTCTGAAGTCTCGATTGACCGATTAGAGTATGTACACTTTGATTATTTACAATTTTTGTGTAAATTCTTAATTAATAAGAGTACATACTTTTTTTTTTTTGAGTGTGTGTGAAAAGGCCGCTAAACCTTCATTTGATTCAACTTAAAAAATACCGTCTTCAGTTCAGTTCACCAAATTGATTTGTTAAACCTTATCTTTAAATTAAGTTTAGTTATGTTCAAACAGTTCAGATAAATTCATTTTAAAATATTTCAGTTAAATCAAATAGAGCCTAATTGAGCTTTCATTAGGTAAGTTACATTATAATTTTCAGTTAAATCCACTAATGAATTGACGGTTTGGGGATTGTTTCATTATTATTGCTGGAATTGAAGACTAGTGTGGATTATTGATTCTTGATTTAGACATTTAGTGTGGGAGTAGTTTTGTTCATGATTCTGGTTAATATTGAGGGTTGGATGTTTGAGTTTATATTTGTTGTTCCGGAGGCATGTTCCGGTTTTAAACTTTGGTGTATTTGTTCCGAACATTTCTTGTGCTCTTTCATTAATAAATATTGCTGCTTTTTTTGAGAATGAAGATCATATCTTCAGATCAAATAGGAGTTACATCAGGATTATCAAAAGGCAACACCCTATCACCATCTCTATCACGACTAGCCTTTGTTACCAACAAATGTGCCAGCTTATTCATGTCCATAGGAACAAAAGAGAAAGAAATAGAATCAAAATTACTAGCTAAAATCCTGATATCATGCACGATGCAACCCATTGTCGCTAAGCAAGGATCAGCGGACTGTATCTTCTGCACCAACGTGAGACAATCGGTTTCCACCTGAACAATCCGTAATCCCAACGCAATAGCCATGTCCAACGCCTCCCAAAAGAGGCTACGGACCAAATCCTCATCCCACCCCAACCCATCTGGTCTAATCAAATCCCCAACGCAAGCATCACCCATCCCCATAAAATCAGGAGTAAGAGGCTTAAAACTACCATCTCTAGGAATCCAACTATCTTGCCAAATATCTATGCTCCGGCCATTTCCTACCCTCCATCGAACCCCTCCCTTAACAAGATCCATTGCCCCAAACATACTTACAAACGACATCAAGCACATCACCATTAGGAAAATACTTAGTTTTAAAAAGACGACTTAGCAAAGAATTTGAAAATTGAATAATCCTCCAAAGCTGTTTTCCTAACATCGCCTTATCAAAACTCCGTAAATCCTTGAATCCTAACCCACCATCCCTCTAACTTTCACAAAGCACTTGCCAAGCAACCCAATGAATTTTTCTGGCCGAGCCATTTCCCCACCAAAACATTCCAATTAAAGACTCAATTTCGGTAAGTAAATAATCAGGAAGTTTAAAACAGCTCATCACATAGATAGGAATAGCTTGCAAAATTGACTTAATCAAAACCTCTTTACCGGCTTTAGAAAGAAATTTATTTTCATATCCCTGAATTTTAGCCCAAACCCTCTCACGCAACCAACTAAACACCTCCCTTTTTTACCTCCCCATCTTCGTCGATAACCCCAAGTATTTCTCGTGCTTATCCACTACCCTAACAGGCAACAACTCCCTTATCTCCTCCACCCTCTCAGCATTAGCATTCTTACTGAAAACCTCAGTAGACTTTTCTAAGTTTATCTCTTGCCCAGACGCAACACTATACTTATCTAAAACAAAAATAATTTCCAAAGCCGCCTCAGTACTAGCTTGACATAAAATCAAAGTATCATCAGCAAACATAAGGTGAGAGATCCTTGGTGCAGGAGTGATAGCAACCCCCCGTAGCACCTCACTCTCCTCAGCATCTCAAATCAACGAACTAAAGGCCTCAGTAACAAATAAGAGCAAATAAGGGGAAAGGGGATCACCTGTTTAATAAATAAGAACAAATAATTTTTGGTATACATAGAAAATTAAAGTGTAATATTGTAACGCTCCGGCCACTAATAGGTCGAAGACCGGACCATTTGGCTCACGTGGTTACTCTTAGGTTGTTCTTCGAAGTTTTTTTTTTTTTTTTTTGAAACGGACAATATAATTATTCTACACCTACTCCTACACTACTTCTTGACTACCTTATAACTCCAAATATCATAAACCACCTTATGCCTCCGTCAGGATTTGAACCCTAACATCTCCTTGCTACACCAACACCCTTACCACTCGGCCACCCTTATAACATTGTTTTCCTTTTCCTGGGATATGCTAACCCCTGAGATCAACACGTGTTTAATTCGCACACTTTGTCTTCACTTGTGTGCGCACCAGGACAAGAACTTTCCAGTGGGTCATCCATCCTAAAAGTGATCGAAAGCGAGCACGCTTAACATTGGAATTATTTTGGATGAATTTTCAAAAATAAAGGTGCACTTTGTTGGTATGAATAGCATTTTCATTCCCTTTAAGACTCCGTCCCTCTAAAGATTTATATTTACTATTTCGAGAATAATTTTTAAAAAATAATTAAAAATAGTACTTAAGTTAAAAAAAAGTTCGTGAGGGTCACAACTCACAAACTTGAAATTTAAGTCATTATGCACATAAAATTATCATTCATAAATAATTTCTTTTAATTTTTTTTTCTAGTCTCTTTCTAGAGGTGGTCTCTCATGAGACGTACTCTATTTTTTAAAATTATTTTGACAAAATAAAATAGGAACCTTTACGGGGTACGAGTAAATAGTAACGCAGAGTTATATATAGTTAAGGTACAATGTTAAATTTTCCCAATACTTAAGTAGCAACATTTAGTTGAGAATATTTTGCTGCGTTTAGACTTCTAGTTTGACCTAAACAAATATTTGTTCAAGAGCTGTTCGAGTCGCCACAAATCTCTGAATTGCACTGATTCTTCTTCTTCTGCACCCTATTTTTCTCTCTCCAGGTTTGTTCTCAAACAATCCGAATTTCACAATTTCACTATTGATATATTTTTCTTGATCACCTCTTTTTTTTTTTTAATCCTCTCCAAGTCCGTTTTCCAACAATCTGATGAGCTCCAACGACAAAGATATGTATGATGGCGAAGAAGAAGACTACTTCAGCGATGATTATTGCGACGAGGAAGATTGTGCTTTCGCCGATCAAACCGGCGAACCGGACGACGAACTGAGGAACTATGCGGTCCTGAAGGAAGAAGATATTCAGCGACGCCAGGAAGAAGATATTGCAGAGGTCTCTGCAGTTCTTGATCTCTCTAATGAATCAGCATGCTTGCTCTTAAGCCATTACAACTGGAAAGTTGATCTGGCCCAAGAGGAATGGTTTTCGGACGAAGAACGTGTTCGAGAAGCTGTTGGTTTATTGCAGAAGAAGCAGGCAATTAGCAATAAGTCACCTAATTGTGATAAAACTACTGTCAATTGTGGTATCTGCTTTGAGGAAGAGAATTTGTGTAAGAGTACTAGTCTAGGATGTGGACATTACTTTTGTAACGAATGTTGGGCATGTTATGTCACCACGGCCATCAACGATGGTCCCGGTTGTTTGATGCTCAAGTGTCCTGAATCGTCCTGCTCTGCATCTGTTGGCAATGATATGATAGATAAGTTGGGATTAGGTGACGATTATCGGGCCAAGTACATTCGTTATCTGGCTAGGTCTTATGTTGAAAACCGCCCTGGTATTAAGTGGTGTCCTGCTCCTGGTTGTGATTATGCTGTTGAGCTGCATGATGGTGGTAGTGGATTAGGTTCTGATGTTGTTTGCGGTTGTTCGAATGGATTTTGTTGGAATTGTTCAGAGGATGCTCATAGGCCGGTGGACTGCGAGACTGTGTCTAACTGGATACAAAAGAACTGTTCTGAGGCGGAGAATACAACATGGATTTTGGCATATACGAAGCCTTGTCCGAAATGCAATCGTCCAATTGAAAAGAATTTGGGTTGTATGCACATGAGTTGCACTGCGCCTTGCAAGTTTCAGTTCTGCTGGCTGTGTCTCCAGCAATGGCCTCACCGTGATGGGCACTGTAATGGCTATCGAGAAACCGCGGTAGCTCCTGGATCGGAAAGTGGAGCAGAGAAGAGGAGAAAGATGGCACAGGAGTATTTGGAGAAATATGCTCACTACTACGAGCGTTGGGCTTCAAATCATTCGTCTAGGAATAAGGCAATAGCAGATTTGAATGCTATGAGAAATGAACATCTTGAAAGGCTTAGTAGTGAGTATTGCCAAACCGAAACTCAATTGAAGTTTGTTGTAGAAGCTTGGCAGCAGATAGTTGAATGTAGAAGGGTACTTAAATGGACTTATGCTTATGGATACTATTTACCTGCATACGAATCGACTAAAAAGCAGCTTTTTGAGTATTTGCAAGGTCAGGCGGAAGCTGGTCTGGAGAGGCTTCACCGCTATGCAGAGACTGAGTTAATGAAATACCTACAGAACCCAGAATACGAGCCATTGGAAGATTTCAATAATTTCCGTACGAAACTTGTGAATCTCACGAAGGTAACACGTGAATATTTTGAGAACTTGGTTAGAGCATTGGAGAATGGTCTTTCAGACATTGAATCACGGGCAACTAGCAGCAAAGTTAAAGGCGGTCGTAGAGACTTTGCTTTACAGGCGGCAATTAGTAATTTGACTGTTTGGCAAGATTGGGCATGTGATCAGTGCACTTACCTGAATGCACAATCTGCAACCACATGCACTATGTGCCGGCTTGGTGTTTCACCATATGGGAACGCAGACGAACATCCATATTATTTGGCGTGTCCTCACTGCACGTACTTGAATGTACAATCTGCAACCACATGCGCAATGTGTCAACAAGCTCGTTGAAAAGCTAGGTTCATTTGTGAATACTAGCTAGCTAATTTTACTTGTTTAGATCAATCAATCGTTTCATGTCTGGTTCTATGATTTGCGTGCTAGTTATACTTCTTCAAGTGTTTGACAGTCTTTCATATAATGTCTGGTTCAATGTTTTTTTTTTTTTTTTTTTGAAGTGCAAGTATCATCAGTGCAGAACAGGAGGTGTTCTCTTCTTTTTTTTGTTTTTTTTCTTTTCATGTAGCATCTCTGCAAGCTTTTCTCCAGGCTCCATTTTTGCATATACATCCAACTCCACATCCTTAATGTATTTCATAGATCGATAACCGATTTTGGCAGCATAACCAAACCAGATTATTGAAGAGGTAAGACAGATGCCTGAGGTTAAGTGCTTTCTGACTGGATGTGTGGAGTTAATTCATATAGCTAGGTGTTCTGAGGATTGACATAGCTGTAATAGTACAAGTTTTGGCATATATACCTGCACGGTTTTCCCTGTTTCGCGTTCTTTGTGTGAGGACTGAGGAGTGAGGACTAATGTATCAATCTTCTAGGCAGTCAAGAAACATCGTCTGTTCTACTATGCAGTTTAATTAAATTATCTTTTCTAGTCTCAGGCTCCCAGCTCACACTTGAAGAAGACTGCTAACTGGAAAGCTTGATCATTAGATAGTATTGGCATTTATGTTCCCGGTCATAGCACATTTTAACATCTAAACTAGTTCTATGAAGTATATATACTACATGCCTGCTTGACATTTCACCACAAGGGCGTTGAAATCACCAAGTCTTTCAAAGTTAATAAACTGATGTACAACTTTCAAAACCATAAGAGTTATGATACCAATATTAGGATCGGAAATTCATCTATTCATAACGAGAACAGAATTACAGGATGAGTCAAACTCACCCGAATACAAAAACCGAACCTATTACACACCTTGTCACTTAGTGTTTCGCCATGTCTGCGATGATTCTAACAAGGTCTTCTATTTATAGGCGAATGAACAACTGCAGATTGAGTGATTAAGAGTTGGCCGAAGCAGGTGGCAGTGGTTTAGCCATCCTTTGACTGCTGTAATTGATTAGGTGTTGGAGTGGTTGGACAATTGATTAGCCGTTGGAGTGGTTAAGCATATATGAAGTTTGAAAATTTTACAACCAATACACTACCCTCCTTAAATTTCTCCGGACCGAGGCTCGGCCTGCTTGCTTTTGGAATCAACCATAGAGCTCAAATTATCTTTTGGAGTTGTAAGAGAAAAGGAAAAAAGGTTTGAGCATATTCAGTAATATTTTGAAATTATGTGTGCAAACTGAAAAGGGCAAAAGAGTAAAGTTCAAGCAACTTTTCCTCGATGAAAACGTTAAAAATTCCGCGTCTCTTGACTCTCTCTCTCTCTCTCCCTGAATCAATAAACCTCTCTCCATTGTTTATTATTCCTGAAGAAATCGAATTCAAAGTCAGAAAAAACAAACACTGAATCAGTAGCAGCAGTAATGAATAAGCAAAACAGCTGAGAGTAGAAATGTCAATGGTGGACAGACACTCTTCGTCATATTCCGCTCCAGACGAAAACAACCTGTAAGATTTCTTCAAAACCGATACCAATCGTTTTTTCCTAAGCTCGTTTATCTCTACGTTCCTTTATTATACTGCGAATCGTTTTCTCGCTTTCTGTAGACTGTAAACCTAATCGGAGTTGGAAATTGGAAGTTCGTTTACGGTGAATTTCCTAATTGTTGTTTGTCAGTGAGGCTGTGTTGTGCTTTTGATTTGGATTATGTTTCATCCAGCTCTCTCTAATCTGCGTTTATCATAAACTGGAAATTATGGCCATAAATCGGTGTGCAGTCGAGTGACAAGGTTGATGGAATATTGATTAGGTGCTGAGGAAATGCCTGACAAATTGAACTGAGTTTTTAACTGTTTATATTCAATGAGAAAAAATAACTACAATCATGTATTCTGTTGTGATCCATTATCAGCATCATTGGAACTCTGAAACTACTCGTTGTCTCAATAGTGACCATGTTTTCCTGATGAGGATGAATGATGAATGGTTAAAACTGTTTTTGCCTTGTATTTCCGTAAATTTCATAAACGAAAGGCCTACGCTCTATGTATTATGTATGGATTTTCTAATCCTGTATTGGGCTTGGTGATCTCAAATGGGTAACCATGTGAAAATGTTCTAGACTCTATAGGGCTACTACATAAAATAGATGGATGTTGTATTAGTATTCGATGAATGAACGCGATTGACCCTTTACTAGCCAGCCATCTTTCCCGTCATTCATGAGTCCACAAAGGGTGCTTCAGACTACTAAGAGTAGACGGGTTCTCGTGGACAAAGTGGGAATGATTTTAGATCAGATCATGCATTGATTGCAGTTACTTCTCCCTGTTTTTGCTGCCGAACAATCTTACTTACTCTTGCGTGATAGCTTCTAAATATAAATCTTTCATTGGTAACAGTGATATGTTATGGAAACTCCGTGAGGTTGAGACATATTATAATATGCAGTATCTATTCTAGTCTCTGATCCTTGGGGTGACTTTGCTAGGTTCCTTGACATACTCGAAGAGGCACCTTTATTTGGTCACCGGAAGCCCACACAGTTACTTGGAAGCATCTTCTATTGTCTACTATTGGCAAGTTTTTGTTCATGTTTTCATCCTTCCCATAATGCAAAAGGCTGTGTTACTTGTTAAAATCTGAGTTCCATTTGATTCTAGACAGGTTATGCTATTCTGGCTGTGGGAGCCACATGGATACTTCATTCATTACAAGAATTGGTTCCTCTTCTACTTTGTAGCTGTGATGTAGTTCTTCTGGTTGTGACAGGTCCCTCACCAAACTTCTCTTTGATTCATCCTTCTCTATTTCCGAAAGACTATTTCACAATCGCAATTCATTTAATTTTGCTTGTACTTCTCATAAAATTCTTGGCAAGTTGGGCTCTCCCACATTAATTTACGATAACTAACGTGGATTAGCAGACTGTGTTATCCTAGAGCAATCAGGATTGAGGATCTTTATCGATTTGGAATTTTGGATATGTTGTGCTCTTGCGGATAAGAAAAGAAAATGCAGACACGGCCATGATGGCTACGGTTATTAATAAAAAAAAGAACGATATTTTTCGAATCATAGAAACAAATTACACTCGAAATAAGCTACATAAAAAACTTTGGTAAAGCAAACTTACTAGGCTTTATTAATTAAGAAAGAATGGGAAAGAAGTATACATAAATAAGAAAATATCTAGTGACGTGCCTAGCTTTGATTTGATTCAGTGGAGAAGAAACATTGAATAGCATACTACTACGTAAAAGAAATTTAATGTTCTACTAAGAAAATTTGGTGTATAACATGTTTTTGTATAAACGTGCTGTTGGCATATCTGATTTTTTCTCAAGAACATGGATATGATTTTGCACTTTGGGTGCACATATAACGTTTTCATTGTTTTATTGATTGCTATGGAAACTAAGGGACTTGTTACCCTCAATTCTATTGCTGTTTATGGCATGAGATAAGTGACTGTGCCATTTGTTCCATTTGTCCTTTTCCTTTATGGATAGTTAGTGATTTTTCTTTTTGATGGGGTGTTAAGGTCTGCCATGTTCATCTTCGTAGAAAATTCCATACTAAATTATGTTGCAGATCAGTTAAGATTTAATGGTATTGTATGTAGGAAAATATTGAACTCTAATGATCTATTATGATACTTAAGATAGCTTCTGTGAATTACAGGCATCTTTCAGCAATATCTGGTGTACCAAGTCCAAAAGATACGTCTGCAGGTAGTTCATTTACTGTCTGATGTATACTAATTTAACTATCCTTCAGTCATAAACAATTCTTGTCATAAAATGGAAGTATGGAACTGTGAATGAGTTAAGGGTGAATATTGGAGGGAGATGTAGAATGTATGTCTATGGTCACTCCATTTAATAGTATTAAGGTCACTTAAGACAAAATTATATAAGGAGATAAGAGTGTACATATCAAGAGCTAATATTTTAAGTTTCAATATAACGTTATGACTTACGAATCAAAATGCCACTTCCTCTTGGACTAAGGTGTTAAGAACCTGGTACAAGATTAAGACACGGGAGAGTGTCAGAGTGAATGCCATTGGTGCTGGTTTTTGGATTTGACTTGAGCAGAGGTCCTCATAGAAGACAAGGAACACATTCATATTCATATGTTGCTAATGCTTTACCTTAGCTATTTATGATAAATATTCTGTTGGATACATGAGATGCACTTACAATTTTCTCAGGGTTACTATGGGTTCAGCCAAAAGTTGAAGCACATAATTCGCCTGCCATTTGCTGCTATTGCATATGGTACTTATCTACTTCTTTGCTTGTTCAAACATTTCTCTATTGACGAAACAATACATGCACACTCAGTAGCTTTTCTTCCTACTCAACCATGCTTATTTTTCTGCAGGAACTGCTGCTATGCTGCTTATCATGGCCTGGAAACCCCATTTCAGTTTTCTTTCCAACTCGATGATGCTCAGGTTAACAATCTGAAATTCTATTTCCCAACCCCACCCCCCCCTGCGGCCCACATCTCACCCTGTAGAACTTTAGCAACTGGCACGAGTACACTCATTTCATTATGATGATGTGACATCGGAGTGTTAAACATATCTTGTGGTCTTGCTAACCATTCTTCTCTTGTCTTGGCGAGTGATTGTTTCCTTGCCGTTTCTGTTTCATTATTTATTTATGGCTTGTTTTAAAATTTTAATTTAGTTCCATTCATGTGTGCCTCTCAAAGCATATCAATGTATATAACTCATGTAAGTTTGTAATACACTGTCGTGATTCAGGATAAGACCCTAATTTGGCTGTAAATAATGCATTCATACGTATGTTGCATTTATGGCACATGCTTCCAGAACCTACTTCGCGCATTCATTTTCCTGTACTTGATATTGCCTGTGCTGTATTTTTCATGGTTCTTAATCTTTTTAAAAGGTTAACTCAGATTTATAGATGAAGTTTGAGTTACCTTACTAGTATTAGTACTGCAGTTTTGCTTTGTTGCAGTAATCTGATTGAGTAAATATTTCATTGTATATATTTATGTTTTGGTCCTATTCATATGAAGACTATATTTTGCTGCTGAATTTAATTCTTGCCCGTCAAATGTGCAGAATTATTATGATGATTGAAGCAACATGTGCTGGTTTCTTCATGAGTGTCTACATTGGTGAGTTTGGAAATATTACACTACATTACCCTAGAGGCCTAGGCAGTCACTACTTTGAGCACTTATTTATCCTGGGGATGTTTTAGAAAAAGCTGCTATAGGAATTCGTCTGTGTCTGGTTTCCTGATTTAGCTCTATGACACTGAACTATCAGGCAATTGTTTATATTTGACATCTGGGGAGCACTCGTGAAAGAATGTACATAATGGCTAACCTTGTTTGTCACCACTCGCATTCTGTTTATTCATAGTCGGAAAATTGCATTAATGAGAAGAGAGAAGTACACTAAGCAATGGAGAAACAAAAAGAAAGATGGAAATCAGTTAAACTGGAGAGGAAATTCCTAGCTACAGCTTATAGACTACCAACATAATGAAGTCTGAAAGAAAATATTCTTGACATGTAGTGCTAACTACTAAATTGCATGAGATGTCTTCCAAGTCCTATTATTCTTCTCCCTCTGCAGTCACTATATAATCCAAGACTAGTCCAGGACAAATGAGGAGCTGTACTCTTTATTCCTTAATTATCTTGTCCATTCCCAATGAACTTCTACAGCCTTTTTAAACATAACCAGAGAGAAAAATTACTCAAACACTTCATTTATTGCTTATCAGATTTGAGTAAGAGTGAGACATATGGATATCAATTGGTTGAAGCTGGAGTTATTTCCATGTGACCAAAAATAGCTTGTAATAACTTCATCATAATGTTATAATTTATGATGCCTATGAATCTACTATGGGAGATGCAAAGCTCAGAAATGTTTTACTTGTGAGGCTATGAAATAAGGTTTTGAACTTACTGCTAAGAGAATTGGTGGATCAGGTTATGTGCACCAGTACAATTCCTTGAATTCACAACCTGATGTTTTGAGCTCCCTATATTCACCTTTGCAACAGTCGAGCCCTCTGGAAAGCTTGAGGTATTGATGCATCAATACGTTATTTCGCAGATAAATTATTTTGCTGGCAAGACTTAATGTCTTAAACCTTGTAATCAATACTTTCTGTGTGTAGTGTTAAAATGATATTGTAGCTCATTTCATTATGATACATCATGTTTATCTGAGTAAGGTGAGATTGTATTAATACCGAAGGAGAAGAGTACACCACATGGCAATTTCATTAAACAAGGAAGATTACCATTTACCAACAAAGGAACATTCCTACCTCACTGACTGACTATATCACTCCACTTCACATCAACAAAACTCAAAATCATATTTCAGATCCTGTAACACAACAAACCGCAAGGAGGTCATGTGACTTCATTAATCATAGCAAGCAACTGATTGATTACGCATTGAGGTCTTAGTGAAGAGAATTGGATTGATACTCGCCATGATATTTATAAACTACCTAGGTTCTAGAAATTGTGACAGACCCAGTTCCAAAATCCTTGTGTGGGATTTTATTTATTTATTATTTAATGAAAATAAATCCACACTGTGTGCAAATACTTAAGTTAGTTATACTTATATCTTTCTGTTTGAAGCGTTTTCTCTCTTTTTATAATGTCAAGTTGAATTTGTCACTATACACTATCCAAATCTTGCTCGTCTTGAATCAGTATGAAAGCACTAGAATTTCTATTGTTCCTGATTTGCTGTGTGTACCTTGAAAAAATAAAATTCTGCAGTTCTTTTAATTGATTTTAAAGTGTGGCATTTCTGTCTTTGTCATAGGTACTATGACGGTGGGCGTCTATCTGATCAACAGATGGCCTTATTGCAATATCAGAGAGAAAACCTTCACTTTCTGAGTGAGGAGGTAAATGATGTACTTCTATATCTTGTGGTCCTACCTGGTTTTTGGTGTAAAACATATTCAGAAGTTCACATAGTTTGGTGGTTATGTAATTTCTTTTGTTATGATTGGGGCTTCTTATGAACCCGAATAAGTGTTTCACTTTTCATATGTTTGGCCGACTTGGGAGCTTGAAATGGAGACATGCTACTTAGTAGTAGATTTTTTAGTTGATGTTTCTGTCTATATGATGTCTGATTATTATGCATTCCTTGCAGATTCTCAGATTACAGGAATGTTTAAGCAAGTATGAAAGAACTGATGATGGGAGCACCCCTCAGGTAATTATCATTCCTCGTATAGATTTCCATGTGTGGCATGTGGTGTGCAGTATGTGGGAGGAGAAAAAGGGAGGGGGGGGGGGGTGGCTAGTATGACAAATGATCCCAGTCCATGCCTTACCTTCCCCTGTGTGTACTTATACTGATTGAATCAAAGAAGTTGCATATGCATGTTATGGATACCAACAAAACCACCCACAAAAGAAGAAAAGAAGAGACACCTCACTGTTCTTGTTAACTTGGGTGGCTGTACAATTCTTAGTGTCCCCTTGCTGTTGGATTTTATTGCAAATTGATCCATCTACTAGTCATGAAAAGAATGTTTAGATGTAAGTTTCCAGAGACGAGAGTCTTTCTGTATCTTTCCAGATACCATATCTTCCACCCCGACCTTTCTGCCCATGGCCATTACTTGGTTCAGTATGTTCTCTTTCCTCTGACTAGCTTCCTATTCAGTGTTAGACGTTGGCCTCTTAGGGTATACAGGACATGATGTTTGCCTCAGTATCTGGAAATTGGTAGGTTTGTCTTCGTTGATTTCACGAATGTTGTACATATTTACTCCTGATTAATTTTCATAACTCCTTACAAAAAGGTGGGTCAACAGGATTTGAGATGCTGTTAAGGCAATCCAATCAGCAGGTCCTTATTCGTAGTTTTACATCTGACATTTGCAATTCAACCTAGAACATACAGTAGCATGCATACTTCTCGAGTTTTATCTTGCTTAATGTCTTCAGTTGTCAGTCAAGGTCCTTTTGATTGTGGGCTTCGACATAATATAGAGATGCTGGACATGCAGGTTGATCTAGCTCATTTATTAGCAGCTCGTGATCAAGAATTACGAACACTTTCAGCGGAGGTAATACCTTATATACTCTGACGACTGAATCAATTATCTTTATCCCTTGATTTCTGTGATATTCCTTCGTTCATGGTTTTATGTTTGTTCACTTGCCATATGTATTATGTAGATATTTACTGTAAGTTGATCAATATATAGTGTTGAGTAAGCTGTCTTCCCAAGGGCGTTGAGTTTTAGATTGTGTTCTTTCGCCCTGATGATCTTATTTTGGTTATAGACTCGTAACTAAATGGTATGTCCCTGTATTGCATTAGACATCTATGGAAATCAGTAGATAATATTTTCTTGATAGTACTTTGAAATGACGTTACTTTTCTTTTATTTTTGTTCCCCCATCCCACCCCCTAACCTAACAAATAGTGGAATGCCTTTTAAGAACTGGCTAGGAGTTGGATTGTTAATTAACTTCTTATGAAAGATCAGTTGATTTTGTCATATCGTAAGAAGAAGAGCTTAGTTGCCTTTTAGTGGCTTACCCTTGGAAACCGAGCATATAGTGCCATGAAAATTTTAATGGAAAAATTATGACTATGTTTGGCAACAGTAGTTGATTGTAAAGGGGGGTGTTTTAGTAGATTTGTTGATTTGCTATTTATAGTACTACTAGCCTTTTTAGTAACTTTAGTCGTAGTGGCTTAAAAAAAACATCTAGCTTCTAAACTACCAGATAAACATTTACATAACAGACTTATTTTCGTCAAGTTGTCCAATAGACTTTTTTAGATTATAATAGAGTACAAGCTAGCAGATGAGCTCACACTGAACAGAACCTGTGTTGATACTTGATACATAAAAGCAGACATCATCTTTCGTTATATATTCTCCTCTTTTATAGCTGTAGGTTGAATTTCTACTCAAATTAATAATTTTATGTTGCAGATGAATCAATTGCAGTCTGAATTAAGGCTTGCACGATCCCTGATTGCCGAGAGAGACTCAGAAATTCAACGTGTTCGCAGTACAAATAGCCAGGTACATAGTGGGGGGGGGGGGGGGTGTTTGCCTTCCGTTTTGCAGTCCCAGTCCTCTTTTTTTTTTCCCCCTTAATCTGATAGTTTACAGAACTGACAATAGAATGAGTACACGGATCATGTTAATCCCTGATTTATGGTTTAAACTTTCTCAGTATGTTGAGGAGAACGAAAGGCTCAGAGCCATATTAGGAGAATGGAGCGCAAGAGCTGCCAAGGTAGTGCAGGGACTCTTGCCTGTATGGCTGTATGTTGTAGTACTAATTGTAATTAGACCAACTAATAATTTTCTCTGTGATAAAAACTAACTTGTGTTTTCGTCTTTGTAATATAAAGCTTGAACGTGCATTGGAAGCTGAACGCATGTCAAATTTGGAACTGCAGAAGAAGATTAACGTATTTAGGGGGCAAGTAACACAGGAACAGGGTGAAACAAATTTGCAGCTGAACTGATATTATATTTTCGTGTGGCAATATTTGTTGTAGCTGGTTTGTCTATTTGCTGGAGTTGTTTCCATTCTTTTTTCTGGTCCTATCATATAGCAATTGGGTAATCTGTAATCATTGTAGCGGGACTGACATGTCAAGAAAGAACAAAGGGCAATCATTGTGGCCTTGCAAATACATCATAAAAGGAAAGTATTAAAAACGTGTACATGGTCTATATCGTTTCTGAACTTATTGAGGCTCTTTATATTGAGTGTTTTTTGTACAGCAAAGATGTTTTTCATGTTTTGCGGTAATAATAGGTACTTGAAACATTCTATGTTATATTTATCAAACCATTAACAATCTCAAGAAAACCAAAAGTTATGAGCTCAAACATTTTTTCGCCTTAAAAAGAAAGCACACATCTGAGGAAGTGAGAAATAAACTGCTATCACAGCAAATTTGGGATATCTATGGATTTGCTTCTCTTGCTGAGATAAAGAACTGGTTACAGACTGCAATGAATATGTAGATTAGATGTACCTTTAAATCGTCCCAGTGAATCAAATCTGGAATCACATCAATGTGGTCCATGCAACCAAAACATAGCAAAAACATTGTGTTACTTGAGACTACAGTCCAGTTACAGTGGGGATACATTAGTGGTCTCATTCAGGAAGAGACAGCCAAAAACATCATTGAAAAACTCGCTCCCTTTTAGTGGCTTCCCAGCAAGTGATTCAGTATCATATTTGCATGCTCGATTACAGTCAGGGCAATAAGTTACCTGCATTGGAAACAAAAACATCTATATTAGGATTTGCTGATTTGGAGACTAAACTAGTGTGATCCACTCATAGGACACAGATAACTGTCAATCTTCTACACCATATATATGTGGACTAGAGCTTTAATAAGGTCATAGACTCAGTTACATGAGAGGTCGCTGCTTGACAGCAACTAATTATGTTTTCACAATTAATACTACAATCTAATGCTAGAAGTATTAGACTTCATCATACCTCCAATAACTTGGGCTGATAGTGAGAATCGAGCATGACATCAACGCCATATATGGCTCTTGAAGTTGGACTATGCATTTCTGGATGGACTACGGCAGCTGACTCAAAAACTGATCTAATCATTTCTTTTACACTCATATGGATATCCATCCAATTTACTGCAACAAGAAACAGGTGAAATTGCATATATTAAGAAAGTTATTGCAACTTGCAAGTATAACCCATAATGCAAGTATTTTGAACTTGTTACTTTCCCTTTTTGGTTTGGTAGAAAGTTATAAAGTGAAATAAGCAGCTAGATTGAGTAGGGTTAACCATACAGTACAGTAAGTCTTCAAAATGAAAATAAAATAAAATTTAAAAAGATAGAATAAAACAATAATATTAGGAAAAACCATGTCTAGAACTTAGGTGGCTGCTTAGGTATATAACTTCACACTAGAGGTTTTCTCTAATGTTGAGGAGAAACAGGTTTCTTTTAAGAATTTCACTTCAAACTCAAGTACTCTCTAGATGAGAAAACATCTCATTTGATTTAGTAGTAAGATGAATTTACATCATCCCTAATTTTAGCTTGATTCAGTACAAATTAGAATCTCCCTCACACATGTTCTGTTATCTTTTTGTATCTGATATGGGTAAACACATCCTGCGAAGCAACCAACAATGCATAGCATTCGAGAGAAATAACAGACGAGGGATAAAGGAAATGTGCAGTACCATGATGCTCTTGTTCAAATTCTTTAACAAACTCTGGTGTATTCATGTGGTTCAATCTTCCCCTGTAGTTCTGAAAATGCAAGAAGATCATTACCAAATACGTAAGAATTGTTTCTATAAGGTGATGGTGCTCGGTGTGGAAGAAAATACAAATTCACGTCATGACTCAAGATCCAGGTGTTGACATGGAAAAGTTAACAGAGATATCAGAATAAATGGGCCTCTAAATCCTATTATTTGCTACTTACCATTACTGTAAAGTGCGTCTCATATTCAAAAAAACTGTGCCTGTCCAACGAATAAGAATTGTTTGCCAACCTAACCTGAAAAGAATAATAAACATACACAATGTTTAAAACTTCCGTCTGCAATGAAAGTCATTTGAAACTCATCATGTGCCGGTTACTACCATCAGTCTAACATACATGGAGACTTAAAGAATAAAATAAGCTATGCTTACCCAGAAAACATCTGTGAGGAAAATCTCCAACGGGTTTATGCTGCGGACCAAGACAATGTACCGCAGATCAAACTTTCTCCCTCGAAATAACGCAGGGTGTTCAATATATTTCTGACAAATCTTAGGTCCAGTCTCCATGAGGCGAATAATAGCAGTTAAACTTTGGGTGACTGTGGTGTCAATAGTTCTTGCCATGTTCCATGGTTTAAGAATCCACAGATTGTCGAGTTCATCCCTTTGACGTGTGAAATAATCTCCTATAAGTTGAGTAAGATGCGTCTCGAGATTATAAGTTGGCTGCAGCCAGTCAGGAGCACCATGTGCCTGTTATAAGCAGGGGTGAATTAAGAAATATGATGACTTGACTGGAATACACATGTATTAGTTGAAAATAGCATACTACATTTGGCAAACAAAATAACCTTCTGAACTGTTTCTGCCAAATGATGCTTCATAACAAGGCACGCCTCAAAAGGAAATTGATTTGTGAATTGTTGATCATTCAGTCCCAGTGCCTTCTTCGTCTCGTCATCCACTTGCATGCTCGTCCATATTATATCAGCATTCTTTGGTTCAGTTGCTGGCATAAACATGCAATCAAGCAAGATTAGGAAATGGAAAACAAGAAAGCTGATGTTTGCAATCAATGACCTGGAGTGAACCAGCTAAAAACTGTTATGAACTTGGGGCACATGTCAATTACTTGGAGCAAGCAACGACAAGTGCCACCTCGAACGAGCCAGATATAAACTTTTCCGGTGTACACAGATAATCCCACATAACTCACTCACAAGGACCACAGTGCAAAATTGACAGGAGGTAACAAGACCTTTTAGTATAACTGGTTGGATTCAAAGAACTGGATACAAGTGACTGATTGAAACCTGGAAAGAGGAACAACATAAAGATAGTAATAGGAACATACTGAGAACAAACTCGGGACGAGTCAAAAATTCTTCCACATGAGGGATGTCAGTGTAAACATGCAACGGATTTCCATCAGAACGATGCAAACTATTGGTTGTAGGTGGCTTCACTGGCAGAGGAGAAAATTTGGTAGAGCACAACATCATGCTGTATTTTTCAAACTCCTGCAGGTCAGGAAAAAAGTTTCAAACACAATACTAAATCTGAATAATGTTGAATGGGTGCCGACTGCCTAGAGGGGGCAAAGTCAGGACATACTCTTACAAAATAATTTTTTGGGGTATTGAACCAGGCAGTGAGCCTAGAGGAACGTTGCTTCTCCTCCCCAATCCCAAACAGAAAATCGCGAGTGCATTCGTCACCATTCTGAATATTCTCGGTTGGCCAAAGGATTGAATAACTGCACATTTACCTCAAGTCAGGTATTTTACAATAACAGACAAATTAATCTAATCATGTCAAAACCTTTAGTCTGACATGCTATGTCACTTATATTGTGCTTATTGAAATTAGAATTCATCAATGCTACAATTATGTTCTCCCAAAACAGTAAAAAGGTGCTCTTATGAATAATCTTTGCGTAGACAACGAAGCGTAGCTCAGTTGGTAAGCTGCTTCACCTCCAACCAATAGGTCGGGGGTTCGAGTCACCACAGGGGTAAATGGGGAACCATTATTGATCCTCGCTTTACCGGTTCGAAAAAAATGAATAATCTTTGCATACTCTTATAAGCCACTGACACATCATATTTCACATGAATGATCCTAGACCTTCTAACTTCTACATTTTGTGTCTCCATTATATATTTAAAAAGACAAAATGAGGAATGTGAAAATGAACCAGCAGAGACTGACAGCTAGGGTGTGAGACTGAAAATTGCAGTAGTTTCCACTGAACTAGGAAAGTGTCATCAACATAACAGAGAGTGCTCAAAGAAAAAATGGTTGAAGGGATAAACCTCACAGCTGACTCCAATTTCCCCTCTGGCATGTACAGGAACGGGGAAACCCTGAAATTGGCTTCATCACTGTGTCGCAAAGCCGAGCCAAGTTCATCCATCACATACCTGTGAAGCATGCCAGAGAAAAGTGGTTATGATAAGAGTATAAGAGTAAGACGTGAACAGAGACAGAAAACAATAGACAAAATTTATCAATGTACTGAAAGACATCATATGATCAAGGTTTCCATGGAAATAAAACACTGATTTAGAGAAGATATGCATCATTAAAATCTCAAGGCGATTGATCACTTATCATCACTTAATCAACTATGAGCCAAAGGGATTCTAGTCCTAAGGCCTAGGGAACCTGATGAACTCACTTCTATAAAAGTTAAGATCAAGACGCAGAGAGAAAGAAAATGAATATGAAAAGATAGAGAGTTGGCTAAGTAACACTGTAATGAGTCCTTTTGAGTAAGATAGAGGGAGGGGAGAGCGACCAGTCATAGCGCAGCACACACTAATCAACCTGCTGAGACTTTTTAGGTACAAAATGTAGCTGCTAGCTGAAGTAAATACGAAACTACTTCCTGACCTACTAAAGCTCTACTTTGTAACACAACTAAAACCAAGTCCAAGAAAACAAAAGCTAAGCCTAATACCATCAAGAGGACATGGTGGGGTCACACATTGATTAACAAATATCCCAGCCCAAACCTTTCCAAATAAGTTCATATGTCCTGCAACCTAGCACCATTTGCAATAACTATTTAGCAGGAGAAGAACAAAACTTAGGTTCTTCAAGTAGGGTCCAAACATTTCCTTACTCTCATTCACGTGACCTAGAAGGAAAAAAAAAAAAAAAAAGGTACAAGTGACATGGCCCGGACTGGTGCTGCTGCAGTACATTTTTTGAAAGATAAATTTGAAATCACATTCGGTTCTGCCTTGATAGTTTCATAAAATTTTATGATTTATGTTTACTTTGCTCATCTTCAATGAGCAGGTTAAAAGTGTTTTCTAAGTCCATAGTCATAAGAACATTGAATGAGTCAATGATGCTAATACATACCAAACAGAAGTGTCATCTATTTTTTTTTCATCTGCGAGCCGATATGTCATCACATATAACCACATTGCACCAATAACTCGGTCGATAAGAGAGTCCCCAGAGTCCCACTCAGGAAGACGAGGTTGTAACATTGAATCAACAATGACTTTCTCAGATTCCAAGATTTTGGAAGTGCTTAGCCCATTCAAGAGAGAGAGATTAGGCAGCGCTTCAATTATATCAACAGCAATGTCTCCAAGAGGTCCGGGAATATCCACCTAATTTACTGCTTGTCAATGCCCACAGTTTCAAACCAAATAATATAGTGTTTGGATAGACAAAGTTACCTCCAAAGCAGTTAAATTACTGAATCCTTTGAGGTAATATAGCAATTGACAAGCTGCGTTCTCATCACATGGATTTCCACGAATGTTCAGTTGGGAAAGAATAGGCATTTCAGCTGGGGAAAAGGCCTGGGGGGAGAGACAAGAATGAGACAATCAAGGACCAGAATGAACAAAAAAAAAAAAGAGAGAAGAGAGAAAATTGTCACAAATTTTGATACGTGCAAAGATTGACAGATGAAATCATACAGTAAATTGTAAGATAAACAACATCCAAGCACCTTAGTGATAAGATTGCAAATGCCCCTGTTTGAAATGTCCAGATGTGTAATACTACGTAAAGAACCATCACTCCCACAACCATCACCAGGATTGTCGCTGTCATATAATCCTCCACAGAACCCTAATGCCCACTCACCATATTTACTAGTAAAACGGGAATTGCAAACCTCCAATAGAGGGGAACTTTTCAGTATAGCATCCTCCAAGTGATGATCACTGGGAAAATGAAGACTGTTAAAGCCTCTAACTCATGTTGAGATATAAAATATATGATTCTTCGATATCAAACAGTTGTAGGTGCAAAGAACTCAGAAGCTCACCCAGTATTAAGAATTGGATTATCTTTCAGCCATAGAGCTCTGAGATTTTTAAATTGACTTACAACACTTACAACTGTTTCCGAGTTCTTCAGCTTGTTGCTGCAGAGGCTCAAAGCAAGCAAATGCTGATCCAATTCAATCAAAGAAACAAAAATTGTAAGCATAATGGGGAGTAACATAGCCCACCACGTGCATTCTAAATACCAAGTGAGGAACAAATAAATGATGTTCAAGTAGGAAGAAACACCATAGGTAACATGGAAATTAGATGTGACTTAATAACTAAGCAGGCAATATCCAGATTCCAGACATTAAACTAAGCGTTACGACTAAAAAATGACTCACAGGAAATTTACTAGGCAAATCAAGAGAAACCAGCATATCATCATCAATCTCAAGCTCCTCTAGCTCCAACCACCTCACCGGATTACCACCGTCTTCTTCAACTTTACACAACTCTCTCTCAACGATTTGCTCAGCGGTCAACTTTTCACCATCATTAGTTTCCTCATCATCATCATCACCATTCAAATCAATATCCACACACATCAAGGCACCCATCCGTTGGACCAACCCTGGAACCTCCTTCAGCTGCAACATTACATCAAAATTCAATCAAATTACTCATCAACTACAAACCTAGCAGGAGGAAATGTGATTAAATTAACTGAACCGATTTGAGCCATTTCATACCTGATTGTAAGCATCGGATAGACGAAATGTCCAGGCGTGGTCGATTAGGAAGACGTCGGAGTGTTTGGGCATAGATTCAGCAGTGAGGACGAGTCTCCGCTGCCTTCCGTCCTCAACCGGCTCCACCTGGAAATAGTTGCCGCCGTCGAAAGTTTCTGACGCGAGCTTGTGGAAGAGCTGCCGGTGGAGTGCCACCGGTAGACCTGAGGCCGCCAGGAGGACGCCGTGGACTGTGAGGAAGTCTTCGTAGGTTTGGATTCTGGTTGAGGTAGCCATTATGTTAGCAGAGTTGCAGGGTTTAAGGTTGGGAGGGATGAAATGGAAAAATGGTGAGATTCTAGTAAGCTCCTATGGGGTTTATGTTTTGATTAATAAAATTGATTATGAAACTGGGACTATGATTAGGCATGGTTTAACACTTTAACTTAATACGACCATACGAGAAGCACGCTTCACTAATCACTAGTGCTGGTAGCGGCAGCAAGTTCAAAGTTCTAAACTTCGTAGTGAGAATTTAAGATTTAACTTTTAAGCACTTTTTCTTTTCCAATTTTATTTATCTCGGTAAAAAGAAGAAGAAAATGGTAGTGCTAACTTTTCAGAAAGAAAATTATGAATTAATAGTTTTATTAATCTCTTTATTTAAATAGAAACATTTAAAACACTTATTTGTTCATTTAATCTATGTTATTTTTATAAATTTAAGTATTATAACACGGAAAATTAATTAGATAAGGGGTACTTATTATCATGTGAGAATGAAGCGTTATAAAAAGTACAAATACAGGAGTATATGAAATAATAATTTGATTTTGTGAGATTTAAAACTTGCATCTTTTCTCTAGTAGGCTATATGATTTAGTGAATTTTCACATTTATCTTTGTTCTTAGTGCAAACTAAATTGAGCTATTGCTAGTGATTACCAAAGCAGGTAAAATTACATGTAATACTTGTATTCGAGATTTTACTCTAAGTGAGTATGATATCAGGGTTACTTTCAACTCCAGACTTGTTAATTGAGACAATAAAAATTATATAACCATCAAGTAATTCACATTATTTTTAGACATCCAATTCTAATAAACAATGGAAAAACCTTTTTTAGATGCGATGTAATAGTGGATGTGGTCTCATGTGTGTATCTCACACTCTATTAGAGGAACAGAGGGTGTCGCCGTTTATTAGATGATAGGAGCGTAATATAGTATTTATCATTTTCTCTACTAAGACAATTGCAGTAAATCCAGACCCATAACAATTCTCAACCATTATTTACACCATACGCATTACTTTTTTACTTAGAAGAGTTTATTATTCAAATTATGAAATTAAGTGGAAGGGAAATATAAAAGTCAATTTGGAGTCAAACCATAATTAAGCGTACCAACATCTAGGTCAAGAATTAGAAACTTGAACATGCCAATGAACCATAAAATACATCCATATGAACCGTAAACATATAAACACAAAATTCTGACTTTTGAATTTGATTGGATAGAATCAAGCTAGCTAGGGAATAGGGATGTTCAAAAAACAAAATGCCCAAACGATCCATCACTTGGTAAAGCTTGAAGGAGAAATGAAAGTCTTGAAATCATAATGTAAATACCCTGTAGGTAAAAAAAAAACTCCTGGAATGTGATATATTAGGCCGAAGAGTAACGGAGTGGTCCTTGCAGGAAATCAGGCACATTAAGATGTTGTACAACTGAAGTTAATTTAAGCCCGATGAGCTTAACCCGTGGGTTAGAATAGCCATCCAGAAATACACTCGTTACCTGCAAAAACTTAGGAAGTCATAAATTGATCCTCAGAGTTTAAAAGAGAGAACTCGTGCTCCATAAGCTGTGTAGACTGTACAAAAAACACACTCCAAGTACTCAACTGACTTGTGTACAAGAATCCTACATAATGCCTACTCTGTTCAATAAGAGGTAGAGATCAGCAATGGCCTCTTCTCAGAGTTCAGAAAATGTTCAACTTCACTTTTACAACCAAACCACAGAAAATCAAACAGCACATACAACATATAAGAAAATTTAATAGTAGATTTCATGTCAACTATACTCGATCACAAAATCAGATGTATGGAAAATCCCAAAAGTGTGAAACATATACATCACGTGTATTGATGTGTATCATGTTATGATAAAACAGGAGAAATAGTTTCTGCCAGTTCAAGTTAACGTTGATTACATTAAACCTCTTGATATCACCAGAAGACTAACTTCACAGTGCAACACAGCTCTTTAGGCAGAAACTTATTGATAGAGAATGTAATATAACCACCACATACCTGTGTACAGCCAAACAATTTAAGAAACTCTAGCAATGTGCACGAGTCCACAATTAATCCCAGAGCTTCATTTGTCAACTTGCGACACCAAGATATATCCAAACTTTGTAAGTTTCTGCAATTTCTGGCAATTGATAGGGCAGTATTACTTGAGACCTGCAAAGATCAAGGAAGTATAAGAAATAAAATAAAGAAAAAGCTCATAACCAGAAGGGTGGACACTTTAGATTGCAAGTGAGCAAGAATCAAACAGCAAACAGTTTCATTCCCCAAATACGGCACTTGAAAAAAAAAAAAGCTCCCTAGAAAAGAGACAAAAGATGGGTAGAAAAAGAGTCAAGGTTGATGTAAACTGGTCAAATGAATATGCTCAGCACTCTACAAGCCCCCCCCCCCCCCAGGCACACAAAAAAATGAACTCCTTAAGCATTTATCATCACCCGATCCACAGCATTTGAATATATTAAGAATTAAATGCAGGTCCTTTTTCTTCATGTCATGTGTGTAAAAATACACTGCCATAATTTATTTTAAATAGTTTTAACTCTGAATTTTTACATGTCAATGTTTGTATTCTAAATGGATTCGTGAACCTCAGAAGGCACTTCATGCATTCATATTGGACAAATTACAGCTTGTGTTTCAGATCAGTATCTGGAAAGGCAAAGATAATAACATAAATAAAATATTATTCGCTCCACCTCAGTCAAAATGTAAAGCAACTTTCCCCGAAACTATAGTACTATACACTATACAACTGATTTACCTTGATAACACTATTGAGTGACAATTCTTTCAAAGATGCTCCGCGCATATCAAGATATGCTGCAACAGCTTCATCACTGTCGGAATTAAAAGCAAAATAACAAAAAAAATCAATCAATCTCAAGTCTCAACAAGAAGGAATGAGAAAAAAGTCGGATTCCAGAAACAGGATGCAAAAAGTAAAGAAGATGCTAAAATCATACTGTTTCTTTTTCTTTATTTCTTTCTTTTTTTTTCCTTCCCTTATAGCATTATTATCATTCCAGCAACTTCTATCTAAATACATTACTTTCTACTGATTCCGGAAAAGAACTTCAGCTGATAATGATGATTTCCCGTTGCAGTTAGTAAATTTTTCTGCACCTTAAGGAATAATTTGTTTTTTAAATTTAGCACTCATTCCACCATATTATTGAGATGAGAACTAACTCTTACTTCATAGTATGATGTAACACACATTTCGACAAGAATATAAGGCAGACGCTCCTAGTCTACAAAGAAAGATAACCACAGTGACAACTTATCCTACTTCAGAAGCAAATTAAAGAGAATCATGACAAATGATGTGGGATGCTCTATATGTAGGAAAAGACCACACACACAGTCAAGCATTGAAGCTATACACATCAGAATATGTGTGGATCAAAATAAAGTGTTATTTTAATACATACAAATAATCTGACCTGAATGCATTGCGACTTAGTTTCAGCATCTGGATTTCACGGCAACCATTAGCAATGTGACATACACCAACATCAGTCAATTTGCTCAAATTCCTCAGGTCCAGAGCATTTAAACCAGGACACATATTACCAATAGCTTCCAGTGACAAGTCAGTCAACTCCCTGCAGCAAGGCAAAGCATTACAGAAATTGTTAGTCAATGGGTGTTCATGAACTATTTACATCACAATGTACTTAACCAGACACCCACATGCAATGAGCTAAAACGATCTCCTTCATCCTGCAACCATGTACAGAGACAAGTTTGGTGACGAACTCATCAGTAACAGTCTGATATCCAGTCATTGATAAAACCTTCAAATTCTGAAGCATCAGTAGTACCGGAAGAAAAAGCATAGCATCTATTCGATCACAATTATCAATGTATAATTCCATCAAAACTAATTTAAGTGAGTTTGCCAAAAACCATATCCCGTCAGAAGTAAGCATGGAGCACTGGCTCAGATCAACAGATTTAAGATTAGGAGCAGATGACACGAGCATTTTCAGGCCATCATCTGTAAGACGATATGCACCCTTCAGCGATAAGGTAGTCAGAGCAGCAAGACTTCCTGGTGAACGGGCCAAGGTAGAGGATAGAACATAGTCTGGAATACAGGGTCCACATTGATCAAATTGCAGCACCTAATTTACGGAAAAACAAATAAGGTCATGTATAAATTAAGCAAAACATATAACTACATATAAGTAAAAATTCCTCGATTATACGGATATTGAATCAGTATTCATATATAAGAAATCATATACAGGTGACATCAGATGAAACACTTAAGTTTGAAGAATCTTAATATATTGAATCAGTATTCATATATGAGAAATCATATACAGGTGACATCAGATGAAACACTTAAGTTTCAAGATAATCATAATGGCAACAAACTTAAGACTACATCAAATATTATGCAAATCACTTGGAATATGACTTAGGCAGACACAAAACAATGAAGCACAATTAGTCCATTGTTTGGCAGGCAGAAAACAGTAAAACATAATGAACCAGGTGTTGGGAAACATATTGTTGAAAGCTCACCGACAAGGTATCCAGAATGCAATCTGCAAACATCTTGACAAATACTTCTTCAGATAACCATGAGCAATCCCTTAAACGTATCTCAGTTGGAGACCCACGCAGGAGTAATTCAAGAAAATCACTGCTCATTCTCCGATTGTCACAAAGAAACCAGCAGATCTTGTGTCGCATCATATCTGGCACGCATTCAAGGGAAGTTATTGATTCTGCATTTTTGGCAAGAACAGACAAGCAAAGGTCTTGCAATGATGAAATCGATTGCTTTGGGCGTTTGCACTGATCCTGCTTTACAGGAATCCATTTTAGTTCTGCAGCTTCACTTTTATTTGGTGAAGAAACTTGCAGCTCCCCATTCCTACTTGATTCGCGATCCTTTATAATTCTCATAGCTGTTGAAAAGGGGCCTGGCCAATCTTCAGGTCCAGCATCTGATTCTCGCACAGGAATTTCTCTCGGGGAAACACCAGGGACATGGTCTCCCAATTCATTTTGGGAAGAAAAATGGGCAAACCGAGAAGCAATCCTCCTAGCAATGTTTCTGTAACGTTCCCTGTGAGTTGATTTTCCCTCATTTAAAGCCTCAAGAGTCTCTCTGACCTGTATGTCACCCTGAAACTCAGTACTTGCCACTGACTGATTGGACCCAGAAACATCTTTGGAATTTATAATTTTGGCATCCGGCTTCATATGGTCATTGGCTGAAGAACCCTCACCTTCACATTTCATTTTTCCTTTCTCCTCTTTGCTTAGTCTCCTTCCAGAATTAATTCTAATTGAACCTATTTCTTTAGCCAAGTCCTCTGGATCTGAACTTTTGATAAACATGAAGCATCAGAATTTGAATTACCAACCATTAATTTTACTCCATCACTTACTACTACATCCACCAAAGCAGAACCCATGGTCAGATCAGATTGGCCTCCAATTTTCCCTTTCCCTTTCCCTTTATCAGCTCTACTGAATTTTCTCCCTTTGCTGCCATCATTTCCATCTTTATTCATGTATCCTACCCCGTCTTTCTTAGGGGCCTCACCAGACAACATGATCTCATGTTCTTTACCACTATCTAATTTTTTAAACGGTCTAACATCAGAACCATGATCAAGATTGTTTTTCAGAACTTTCTTCCCAGACCTCAAGTTAAAGTAGCCCTTCTCCAAGCCATCATTTCCAACTGAATCCAGAAACAACAATTTTGACTCCTTCCCAGACTTCCTCTTCTGTTTCCGACCATTCACAGTTCCCTCTCCATAAGCTGTAGTGCCATACCTCATAGTAGCTTCACTGTCCTCAACTTTATCAGCATCCAATCCGTTAACACTCACGTCTCCAATACTATTCTGCAAACCTTTGCTACTCGGTCCCAACTTCTCAACAGACATAACAGAACCGTAAATCTTTGTTACCAAACTCTCAACATCAACTTCGCTACATGAAGAGCCCCCATCAGAATCATGACCAACCTTCTTTCTTTTTCCACAAATAACCTCAGCATTATCCTCAGGCTCATTAGCACCCACCTTCGCCAACCGAGCACTACGGCGCACACTGCCCACTCCCCCAGCCACATTAGACCTGCTGCCTCTACGCCGTGAACCCGAATGAGGTGCCACAGGTTGAGGTGAACTCGAAATCGGAGAGGTATTCTCCCTTGACTGATTCTCAGGCTCAAGGCTTTTAGAAGGAGTCACAGGCTCAAAAGCACCATTCTCAGAAGCAATAGGCTGTGAGATTTTCTGACCCACTACTGGCAAAACTTTACGGGACCTCAATACCGTCATTTTACCTACAGATCATAATAATAATAATAAATACATAAACTGCAGTACTGATATTGCTACATACATTAATCCAAAACAACGGAAAATAAGAAATGAACTACAATACTGAAATAATTGCCGGACAGACATTACTACAAACAGGTAACGAGCATTAACATCAGATTGAGCGTCATCAAAACAACCTAACCTAAGTATACGAATAATATGCAACTGGAGTGAGAAAACTACTTGAATCAGGAAAGTGAAAGAGACTTACCGTCGATCGGAGAAGGCGATGAATCGACGCGAAAGAGAAAGAGGGATGCAGGAGTGTTGAACAGTTGCGAGCGGCAAAAGACGTGTGAGTGTGGTGTGACAGTGAGTGCCCCCGAAAATGAGGGTTTGGGTGGGAAATGAAACGACGAATCGTACTGGAGAAGCCTTTTGGGGGAGGGAACATCGAATTTGCCGCCAAAATTCGGTTTAGCCGCCTAGGCCCATTGTCAAATGTTGCCCAACCGGCGTTCAGGCCCATATATGACTAGGTTGGACCTTGAACAATATGAGTACCAAAACTTTTTATTAAATTAAAGGGTAATTTTCATCAAGATATGTTAGTTTCATCAATTACACATTGACCCCTGCTAGTTTAATAACTACACATTATCCCCTGTTAGTGTATATCAATTACATTCTAGCCTACGATCTTGACTTTTTGCGAATTAAGGACTGAAAAGTACCTTTTTGTCCTCATTAAAGTTTTAGTTTTCAAAAAACACCAAACACCTTCAATTATCTTTTATTACATATTTGACTCTAAATTCTCCTATTTTACAAAATTAACTATAAATTATTCAAAATTAACCCCATTACTTATCTAAATCTCAAAATGGTTTTAAATTTTATTGCAAAAAGATCCTATACAAAATTCTTAATTCATTTTCAGTCCTTTTATTTTAAAAAAATTAAATACTAATTATTGCAAAAAAAAATTGAAATTAAGAGTCCCATCGGAGCTGTCAAAAGCTCCGATCGGAGCTTTTGACAACTCCGATTTGGAGCTATTTGAAGCTCCAATCGGAGCTGCCACTGGGCAGCTCCGATTGGAGCTTCAAACAACTCCGATTTGGAGCTATTTGAAGCTCCAATCGGAGCTGCCACTGGGCAGCTCCGATTGGAGCTTCAAACAGCTCCAGTCGGAGCTTTTTACAACTCCGATCTCCAGTCGGAGATTTTTGAAGCTCCAAATCGGAGCTTTAAAGCTCCGGTTTGGAGCTTATTTTTAAGCTCCAAAGCTTCGATTTGGAGCTTTTTACAGCTCCACCGATTGGAACTGTTTGAAGCTCCAATCAGAGCTTTTTGGGATTTATGTGATAGCTCCGGCTGCCGGAATTTTTTTCGGTGTCGGAGCTTGTTGAAGAAGAAGAAGGTGGTTCAAAAAAAAAAAAAAGGAAAATAAAATAAAATTAAACGATGAAAGAAAAAGAAAAAGAGGAAAATATGATAAGGGCTTGTTTGGGGAGGTAAGTTTTTTGAAATTTTGGAAAGTGGTCAACTTAAATGGGGTAAAATGTAATAGTTCAACTAGTATGGGGAAAATTGAAATGGCATGCACTAACAGGGGTTCTTTATGAAAATTTCCCTAAATTAAATTAAAGGGAAAAATACATTTAAAAAATCATTAAACAACTATAATTACAAAAACATCCACCTACAAGTAACAGTTACAAACGCTCGTTAATTACTCGCTTCAATTAACCAGCGACATTGAATGGACGAAACCGCCCCTACTTTTTCGCTTCAATCAAAACAAAACGTTTGACTTCCTGAAACCACCATAATCATTTCAATTCATTTCTCTGACAAAAACCTCATTTCTCTTTCACCAAAAACACCAAAACGACACAAAATTATCTCAAACTCGCACGAAATTCACTCGAAAACTACTATAATCAACAACTCAACCAACAAAATGGCAAAATCGAGTCAATAATTAGCGACAACGAGCACGGGAGATGCAAAAGGTACAAAACCCTAATAATGATGTTGAGGATGCCGAATAAAAAGTGTTTTGAGAAGTAGACATAATTCGTAGAGTAAATAATGAAGAAGTGAGGAGCATAGAGAAAATAAATAAGGAGTAAGGAGTGTGTATGTGTGTTTGGGAGTTGGGCGATAAGTTTAGTCTTATAGTCTTATACTACCATGTAAGTAAAGTTATCTTGGATTGATTGATGGTGAAAAAGTCATCGTGTATTTTATTATACTACTGGTTATTATCCCAAAGACATAACACAAAATGCATTTAATAGTACTCCAGTTATTAGAGCTTATGATACTTGGGACTAGTATTAAATTGTGATTTGACAATACATACTTGTACATCAAATCACTAAATACCTAACAAATACAAAACATTTGATGAGCATGCGTACGTATTGATGATGATGATGATGGGATGTGTCCATATAAAACCGTATATGCCAATAATAGTTTGTAAGAATGGAGCTACATATATATTTTATTTATCCAAGCTGGTAGTACTAGATTCTTATTAAACTCTACTCTACTCACCCCATGCATTCATGATAATTTACTATTTGTAAATAAAACACAATTACGTTTATTCAAAATGATAACTTAGGTCACTCCAACAATTACGTTTTAGGTCCATGATACACCTTGGTTTTAAATTAGAATATGTTGTTCCTTACTTTTGCCTCACTCTCTAATTTGGTCCAGGTGCATCTTTACTTGTTCGATTACCAACACACAATTTATTTTATTTTTATTTTATTTTGAAACGTGATCACCATCACACAATTAAATAACTCCATATAATTAAATACATTTTATGTGACATTTTGAAAATCTAAAGCCGTGATTTACTACGTTTTAACAAATGACAAAGAAGCGTTGGAGTGTTATTTGTAGCATAGATCTTTGAGTCAGCCCATCTAATTCGTATCCAATTCGCTGTCCCTTCGATTTGAGTCCAATGCTCATTCGTTAGCCCATCTCTTATCTAGCCCAAATACAATAGAAACTATGTCAACCTTAACTACTCCATTACTTCAATTACTAATCCAGATGTTGAGAAATTACTAATGGAAACCCAAATTAAGAAATGGATTGAAATCATGGTTGGCTTAGTTTCTATTGGAAACCGAATGTTCGGTTTCTTAGTCAATTACCAATGGAAACCCAGATTACGTTCGGGAGTTCACCACCACATCTCTTTTTCCTCCATGATTGATCAACTCGACCAAGTTTCTTTGCAACGTTTTTCTTGGCCTAAATTCGTTCAACGTCTTGTGTTTGTATTTTCTATCAGTTTAGCATAGTGTTGTTTTTGCATAATATTGCATGCATATATCACTATTTAAAATAGAAGGCGTGAATTACGAATATCGTTGAAATGAACTCCTACCAATAAATAATTTAGTTCCTAACATTGTTACTTGCATAATAATGCATGCATATATCATTATTGGTTATTTAATCATCAATTGCAACACTATAGTCAAGTCCAAATAAATAAATGGCATGTGTTAGTGTTAGTGTTAGTGAATCCTAAATGTTGTTGTGTAATAATAAATTAATATCCTCCTGACCACTTTTAACTTTAAGTACTATGGTTAACTTCATTTTTGTAAACTTACAAACTAAAAAATTGATTTGAGGAGAATTAAACGTGTACCTTCAAATTATTTGAACAACAAATTTAGTTTAATTACACAATATATTTTGTATAAATTCAAATTACTGTGGGTATGAAACAAGGAAAGTGAGATGTGTGTTTTATATTGTAAATAGTTGAAACTATATTTACACTCATAGACCAAATCAGCATCACAAAAACGGAAAGTGAGTTGTTGCCATGTTCCTTACATTTATTGATGTTGATAACACTGGCAACATGCGTATTGATGTATTAATTACAAGTCAAAGCGTAACAAACAACACTCATCAACACATCATGTACAACAAAGTAATAGAGTAACACACTATATATCATAATTTATACCATATGAATATGTTAGATCAATGAAACTAGATAACCAAGCCATAACTCTTGAAGTACTAAATGATTAATCTGGAAAGTCAGAAATGAGTATGTTTAATATAATAGAGAAATCAATATCTTGAATTGTTGAGAAATTGGAATGTCAATTAACAAACAAGGAGGCTCTTAAAATTGTGAATGAGTGTAGATGGATCAAAAAAAAAAAATAAATAAATATGTAATGCCCCAACATCAAAATATTGGTGTGTTCGACCGTGTATCGTGAGATGGGCTCACACCAACACAAAGTCTTACTTTATATCCTCAAATACATTAAAATTATCTCGAATGATAATACAAAGCGTCTAAAATCCGATATACAAATCAATACAACCATTATCCTCAAAGTTACAACCCACCCGAGTACAAAACTAACTCAAAAGTACAAATATTCCGAGAACAAATTAACAAGAGGTACAAAATCAAAGAATTGACAAAAGGGAAAAATACATAAATAACTCATTAAAAAACTATAATTACAAAAACATCCACCTACAAGTAACAGTTACAAGACGCTCGTTGGTTACTCGCTTCAACGAAAATGTCCCTACTTTATCGTCTCAATCAAAACAAACGGCTGGCTTCCTGAAACCGCCATAATCATTTAAATTCATTTTTTGACAAAAACCTCATTTCTCTCTCACCAAAAATACCAAAACGACACAAAATTATCTCAAATTCACACTAAATTCACTCAAATAATCACTTGGAAACTATTAAAACCAACAACTCAATCAACAAAATGGCATAATTGGTGAAGAATTAGCGACAACGAGCACGAGAGATGCAAAAGGTACGAAACCATAATAATGATGTTGAGGATGCTGAATAAAAAGTGTTTTGAGAAGTAGACATAATTCGTAGAGCAAATAATGAAGGGGTGAGGAGCAGAGAGAAAATAATGAAGGAGTGAGGAGTGTGTGTGTTTGGAAGTTGGGTGATAAGTTTAATTTTATAGTCTTATACTAGCATGCAAATAAAGTCATATTGAAATCATCGTGTATTCTTGGATAATAGTGGTTATTATCCCGAAGACATAACACATCATGCAAAATGAATCTAGTAGTACTCCAATTATTAGAGTTTACGATACTTGGGACTAATATTAAATTGTGATTTTGACAATACATCTCTTTTCCTCCATGACTGTTCAAGTCCACCAAGCTTCCTTGACAACATTTTTCTTGGCCTAAATTTCGTTCTACGTCTTTTGTGTTGGTCTTTTCTATCAGTTTAGTAATCTCGTACCTAGTGTTGTTTTTTTATAATATTGCATGCATATATCACTATTTAAGTAGAAGACGTGGATTACTAATATCGTTGAAATGGTACTCTTATTAGTAAATAATTTAGTTTCTAGCATTGTTCTTCTATAATAATGCGTGCATATATCATTCTTGATTATTTAATCATCAATTGCAACACTATAGTCAAGTCCAAATAAATTAATGGTATGTATTACAGTGTTAGTGTTAATGTTAGTGAATCTTAAATGTTGTTGTGTAATAATAAATTAATATCCTCCTGGCCACTTTTAACTTTAAGTACTATGGTTAACTTTATTTTTTGTAAACTTACAAACTAAAAACTGAATTGAGGAGAATTAAGCGTGTACCTTCAAATTATTTGAACAACAAATTTAGTTTAATTACACAATATATTTTGTATAAATTCAAATTACTGTTAGTATGAAACAAGGAAAGTGAGATGTGTGTTTTATATTGTAAATAGTTGAAATTATATTTACACTCATAGACCAAATCAGTATCACAAATCAAGTAAATTGAGTTGTTGGTTTATTTTTTACATTTATTGATGCTGATAACACTGGCAGCATGCTGCATATCGATGTATTGATGACAAGTCAAAGGGTAACAAACAATACTCATCGAGGCAGCATACATTATTATAAGATTTCAAAGTTTGAAAATGTTCAAATTGGCCCCAAATACGTTTTTATTCAACATAATATCTTAAATAACTTGAAAATAAATAAATAAATATTTCAAATTTACATAACTTGTAAAAAACAAATAAATATCAACACAATTTTAATATGTGTGATTTCTCATAACTTAATAAAGAAAATAATCGTAATCACAATAATATTTTAATATTTGATAATAAAAATTAACCACATAATAATAAACTAAAAGAAAAAATAAAAAATAAAAAATAAAAAAATTACAATTTGGCGTTACACCATAATTGTAATCTGGCGTTACATATTTTTATTTTTTATTTTTATGTTTTAATTTTTCTATTAGTTTCTTGTTATCATGTGGTTGGTGTATATTATTGATACATCATTGTTTTTTTACCCAAAGTTTAATTTCAATGTCAGTTTTAAAGTAATATAATAAGCCGGTTGATTTACTCAATTGATTGACCTACCAATCAATTTTAATCCGTTGATCTTACTTATCCGATTTCAATCTGGTGCGTACATGTGTCATTAGTTAATTAAAAGATGTAAGTACGAATCATGTTGGCGTGATTTTTCTCCATTATTTTTATTATTATTTTTATTGAAGGTGTTTGGTTCGAATCTTGTTGGCGTAATTTTTATCTATTACTTGTATCATTATTTTAGTTGAAGGTGTTGGGTTCGAATCTTATTGACGTAATTTTTTTCTTTTTTATTTATTCTCTTCTTAAATTTTTATTTTTTAACATAAAATTGTATGATGTATTATACTTAATTTTAAAAATAATCATGACATGTTCTTATAAAAAAAAACATACTTCCTCCGTCCAATAATAAATGTAACACTTGATTTTGTTGACTTTTTCGATGGTCATTTTGACCTTAAATTATTCTTAAATGATACGATAAAAATAACTAAAAACATCATATTATGAAACTAGAATGTTTATATGAAGCACTTGACAATATATTCAACTGATGAATAATACTAATTAACATGCGAAAAAGATGCATTGCGGATTTTGAAGTTGAATGTTTCCAAAGTCTAGAGATGTATCTGATTGTTCTTAACTCATCGGAAGAATACTTTTCGTATGTCTAATATAGTTCAATTCAAAACTATTAATTGCATAACTACAAAAACTATATACATTTATAGCACACCATTTATATTAAGTTTAATTACTCAATTAGTTATTTTTTTTATTATGTTTGAAGTCATTATGTGAAGATTATATATTCAATCCATTTATTTCAATATATTATTTAATAAAACAGTAATATTTTACAAGATTACGATTCACACGCGTAGCGTGTGACACGGTTCCTAGTTAACTATATATTCATGAATCATTTTCATTCCTCATCCATCAATATTTTTGTCATTTTAGCATCTCAATTTGTAAAAAATCATTATGAATTCAATTCGTTTGGTGTATCCGCTCCAGCTTTACATAACTTTAAGTAATTAAAAATAATTTAAAACTTTGAAAATTTTAAAAATAATTGTAATAAATATGTTATAATAATATTTAAAGAAAATAAAAACTAAAAAAAAGCTGGCGTTACGCCATATTTTAAGTTTGAGGTAATGCCAAACATTCAATATGGCGTTACGCCAGATTTACATATATATTGGCGTAACGCCAGATTTTTTAACCTTTTTTTTTAAAAGAAAGTTTCATATAATTTAATTATGTGGTTTGTTTGTTTTGTTGAAACATTGTTGCATTTATTATGATTGTTTGTTAATTTTATTAATTAATTTGTGTAAGTGGTCATCATATACGTTGGAATAGTTTGTTTTATTTTCAATTTGTTTGTTTAAATGATATTGTTTATGTATATTTTGAGTATTTTTAGTATTTATGTTAAATAAAAAAATATTTGGGTCAGTTTGATATTTTTCAAACTCAAGAATTTTTTTTGCAATATGACAAAAAAAATTTAAAAAGTGGACTGCAAATAGTAAAATATGGACGGAAATAAAAATCCTGTTAATTATTTAATGTTGAAAATCTTCAAAAGGTCATTCAAATAAAATGTGAAAAGTTGAAAAAAAATATAAGTTACGTTGATATTTCTCCGAATTATCGGATAACTGCGGATTTAACCGATCCGATACCGGATTAATCCGAATCCGATCCGGAGATTTCTGATTGAATTACGGATTTAGGGATTTTCTATCCAAATCCAAAAAAAATCGAAAAATTGGATCGGATCTGATCCGGTCCAATGTACACACCTAATCGAGTAATCGGTACCAAGCTAAGAAGCACAGGGACGGGGACGAGACCGGAACGGATACGATACGGGGACGTGGAGACGTCAAAATCAAAAAAATTAGGATACGGGGACGTGGATGATACGTTTAATATTTATATATATTTTTAATATATTTAATATATAAACTAAAATTTGTAAGTATAATTTTAAACAACGTAACCAACAAATATAAAATAAATTAACATTTAATCAGTCAATCTCAACCTTACTCTACAAAATATAAAATAAATTGCAAATTTCATCGATCTCCAAAGTAGAAGGAATAGAATACAACAATTACTAATCTACGACTACAACTAAATATAGTACTGTAGTACTAATTGTCTAATTTGACTCTCAATTCTTCTTCATCCCCAAATTTCTCACCGTCACACACAGTCACGCACTTGATCGTCACACACACAGTCAATTCTTCTTCATCAACAAATTTCTCAACGTCACACACAGTCACACACTTGATCGTCACACACAATCACACACTGATCGTATTTAACAAAACATAGAAAGGAAGGAACAGAGGGTAACCGCGACGGCGACACAAGAACAGAGGGTGAGCGGCGCACCAAACTGGTATCAAATCTAAGCTGAATTGGTTTGTTTTCCCTTGAGAAAGCTGACGACTTGTCGAAGCCCTCCACAAATGCCCATCAAATGGTGAATAAACTGTTGCTCGAAATCATAGAAAATCCTTTTGAGTGGTGCTTCTTTGATCCTTTGTTCACCTTGATTTACTTCGTTTCTGTGTGCAGGATTTTGCACTGGCAACCGAACGCTGGGACAACAGTGAACAGCCAAATCCTTTCAGAGGTTTCTCAGTGCGCCGAAAGCATCAATGGCGTCAAAGAAGCCCGCTGGAAAGCCAATCTCAGCTTCTATCGAGCCATGAGTAGAGGTATCATCACTAATTCCTTAGGGTTTATTGAAGTCTTATATTTTGCTATCCTTCAACTACAACTGCAAATCGCGAACCCCTTAGAAATGTTCAGCTATAAGTGTTCAGGTTCTTAGGGTTTATTGAAGTTTTATTTTAGCTAGCAGTGTGTCAGTGTTCAGGTTCTTAGAAATTCGAGGAAAATCGAACATATGAAAAACTAGAATGTAGCAATTAAACAGGCAATTCTAGAAGATACCTGGAGTATTTAATCCAGGTGAAGATAGCAATTTCGTCCAGAGGGGTCAAAATTAAAAAGATTTAATAATTCTTAATTTCTACATCAAGCCCCCTTCAATAAAAATGGCTTTGAACATATGTACTTTAATAAAGAGATTGTATTGTGTGTTTGACGGTCTAATGGTTAGAATTTTGAACTTAGGCAGATACAAACTAGGGAAATGTTCCTAACATTTGACTGGGCGGTGGCATAGTTTTATGGTGTGTGTAACTGTTAGACTGTTTAACACATCTTTTTTTCCATTGATAGAACTTTCTAAATGTCATTACATGTAATTTTAAGATCGTTGGTTAAGTATCTATTTGTATATTCGGTTTGTAGTTTTTAAAGTTGTAGATGTTCAATTATGCTAAACTTTCATAAGGTAAAAATTGTGAATTCCAATTCCCATACAAACTTTTCACTAAAGAAAAGTGGATAATTGAACTAAATTCACATAATAAATGTAGAGAAGAAAATAAAGTTCTGATTTGAAAAGGTTATCAACTTATAAACTATTGGCCTTGCCCCTATCATCAGTACATTGTTGTAATGCAGAATCTTTTTTCTTGCTACCGTGCAAGTGTGTCCACCTAAAATTATTCAGCACATTATAATGAAGTTGAAAGTGGTGTATACAGACTGACTTCCAAGTACTATTCATCCTAGTAGGAATTTTATAAACTTACAATCTCTGCTCTGAAATGGGCTTATAGATTTGGTTGTTATTGTGTGCTGTCGATGGATTTGATTGGTTAGCTAAAGCTGCTACTGTATGTAGCCTCAAATGGACTTTCTTAATATAGTTGTTTTGTGGTGGTTTTCAGATCAAGCAAGTGGAAACGATTTTCCGCGTGATTTCTTGGGGATTTCACTTGCGGAACAGCCAAACAAGTATTTTTTAGTAATTAGAGGGCAGCGTCTTGTAGTGGAGGCTGAGTCAAGCATTCAGATGATAATGGAGAAACTGCAGTCGTATAAGACAAGGGTCGCTCTCAGTTTTGATGTTAGTCCTCCTTGATTATTATCACTCTCTGATTCCATTAGAAAAATGCAATGGCTATCTGTACTTGTGCATTCATGTTCACATATGATTTTTTTTGCTTACTCGAACTTCCATTTGCTGCAGGGGCACCAATATCAACTTGGTGACTTTCAGCTGCGAGTGGGGAAGGTGGTCCCCTTGCACTCTGAAAGTTTAAGGGGAATAGTTATGGAGGTAATATGCTCCTCTTGAACTTTTAAGTTTACCAACTATCTACCAGATGTAGCTTTTATAATTATGAATCATGCTTCTCAAATTATGGATTTTTTTCCTGGTAGCTTTGTGTTTATTTACATTTCGCCTGAAATGGTCTATACATGAAATTTTTGATTGCTACAAAATGCATAAAACACCATAGTGAAATAAAACACAAGGACCCTTTGGAACCAAGTACTGTTATGTTGGTGTGGGATTCATGTTTTTATGCTGCAACAAATATTCTCAAGCAAACACAGTGACTAAATTTCCAGGACAATTAGAACTTAATTAACTACATTTGGTTACTAAACACAATATGTACTTAAGATACGGTGAGCTTAGAATCAGATCAACAGTCTGTTATTGTTAATCAATGTTCCTATCTGCAAGTGCTCACCAACTCTTTCCAAAAATGTAATGTCTCGGTATCCCAGTTGCTTAGTTGACTGTTTAAGATTGTACGTAAATGATAGCTGTTTCAGATGTACACTTTCTAACTTGCAAGAGAGGTTAGAGAAGCACTTCACATTGATGACATATGCGCCTAATCTGGGCTTATGTCGTCCAAGCGGTCGTGTAAAATCATGTTTTGTGAGATTTTCAAAGTTCTGTTAGCTCATTCTCCAATTGGGATAGTTTTACTTCTGAATACTGTATGTTATTGTTGAATATACAACTTCTCTACACAATTTAAGCTCGTCTATTGAACTATATTTAATTTGGGCATGCCTTGTCTTTTACACTCCCCCCCCCCCCTCTTCATCCTCCACTAAGCTAATGGTCTTAGAAATGTCACAGTTGACAAAGAGAAAGACCACCAGTTAGCTTTTCGCTAATTCATTTTGTGAAAAAGCAATTAGTGATAGACTTGTAGTGAAGTCAGTTACATATAATATGTTTGTGTCGAGCTTATCCAGGACACGTATATTTACTCCACCCAGAAACTGAACTGCAACTTATGTGGCTCAACTTTAGATTTTGCAACTAATGGCGGTCCACATTCATTTAATACCTGGTAAAAAAAATGCAGAGAGGAACCTTATCAGAGAAACTAGTGCTGCTTTTCTGTGTGTTAACCTGGAAGACTTTCAATTTGACCTTTCTTCGTGGTTAGACATGGGTGAATGGCAATCTTGTAGTGGTATAATTTAGTGTTACCCTTGCTTGTTTGCTAGGATTCATTGTTTAATTTGGTTTAAGATTTAACTAAGATCCATTTCCATACTCTGACATTGCTCATCCCTGTGATGAAGGACTGGTCCTAGCTTTAATTGACTTAATAATGGCAATGGTAGCCTGTCTGAGTGGATATGGATTTGATCCTAGCTTTTAGATGCTATGGGATCCTGATGAAGCTGTTCTTCATTTTCTAACTGAGGTTTATCGCTCTATTATCCTAGTATATACGAGTATATCTAATTTAAAGAACTACATCAGTGATTAGTTTTATATCTGATAGTGATTGCGGTGAAATTATGCCTTTTGCTTATAATCTCCATCAAGAGTCAGGTTGACTTGTGTGTTTATCTTGCAGATGGAGTACCTACCCATTTCATCTTGGGAAAAATCACATCGGATCATGGGTGAATTCTTTGATCTGTGGCAAGAAGCCCTCACGAAAAGATCACTGCCAGGTCACTTTGTGCATATTGAACCAAACTTTTCCGAGTATGGCCTTGGGGATCAGTATACATTGCAACACACAGCTGTTCAGTATGCCAGTATAATGGCTCAGATGATAGCCACAGCTCAATCAGTACAAGCGGCAAGAAATTAGACCAAGAGTTCAAGTACTTTAGTTTTGATTGACTGGTATTATTTCCCCCTAGCCTAGGCCAGTCCTCATGTAGTGGGTACTATACCCTTTGTAGACAAAAATTTCTAATTATTTACATGATTAAAAGAAAACTGTGGCACAAAAATATTGTTGAGTCTAGTAACTGATTTGATCTTTTTGTTATATTGGGGTTTCCCCTTTGTTTCTGAAAATTTGAATTGTGTTACAAAATTGATTCTGGGACAGAAATATAGAATTTAGTTTGGTTTTCAAGGCATGGGATATGATACTATGAATGATATTAGTTTAAGGTTATGCAGAGATTAAAAAAAATGTCAATAAATCAAAATAAGTTTATTATAGGAGTATATAAGATTTAGCACCGAGTACGAAGTTAAGCTTAGCATAACACCTTAACGGCTTAATTCATTTCGTAGGATATGATTTAGTACATCTACTACATACCAACTTGAATCATATGGGTCGTTTACTCGTTTATAGCAATATGAGAATATTATGCTAGTTTTGACTTTGTAAGTATGGAGTTCAATAATCCGGGTCGTTTACTCGTTTATAGCAATATGAGAATATTATGCTAATTTTGACTTTGTAAGTATGGAGTTCAATAATCCTGAACATATTCATTTTATATCTTACATGTGGTAGGAGGACATTGTGTAAGTTCAAGTTGCGCAAGTTTAATAATTGCAGATAAAATAGTAAAGAAAAAAAATCGGAGAGACATTCCTAATAAAGGTGGTTTGTGTTCGGTTTGATTAGAGACCCGACGGGAGAGACATTCCTAAAAAGGTGTCGGTTGTGTTCGATTAGATTAGTCGTGATTTAAATTCTTATATTCTCTCCGTTCTCTCAGAAGTGTCCTGTTTTGACTTTTTTCGGTCACCAAATTTCAACTTTGACTCCCGATTACTCTTAAACTGTAACGATAAAATATTTAACGAAATTATATTACAAAAACCCTAAAGTTTTTTACCAAAGAACGGAGGGAGTATAAATTTTTTTGATAGTTAAATTTAAATTCTTATAGTATAAAATTATAAAATTATATAAAAACGATGATCTTATTGTTGGGCCGAATTCCTCACACAACCCAATAGCAAGCAGATGACATAAAAACCCATTGGGCTTGAGATGTTCACAATTCACATGGTCCGTTGGATCATTCACCCCTGCACCTATAAATTTCAGCGCAGAAAAACCCTAATGTCTGCCTCTGCTAACCTGCAAACATGGCGACCATGAGCAAGAAGCGAAAGGTACCGATCTAACTCTTATATATATTTTACTGCTCCTATTGTATGTGTATCTAAGCGTGTGCCTGTAAATCAATCGAAAAACGCAGTTCGTTGCCGACGGAGTTTTCTTCGCTGAATTGAACGAGGTGTTGACCCGTGAGCTTGCTGAAGATGGATACTCTGGTGTCGAGGTTAGGGTTACTCCGATGAGGACTGAGATCATCATTCGCGCCACTCGCACTCAGAATGTCCTCGGTGAGTACTACTAGCTCAATCTGTTTGATTGGCTTTGATTATTTTGTTTGATTTTCTGATGATGATTGTTTATTTGGCATTTCGGCAGGTGAGAAGGGGAGAAGGATCAGGGAATTGACCTCTGTTGTGCAGAAGAGGTTCAAGTTCCCCGAGAACAGCGTCGAGTTGTATGCCGAGAAGGTTAACAACCGTGGTCTTTGCGCTGTTGCTCAGGCTGAGTCTCTACGCTACAAGCTCCTTGGAGGCCTTGCTGTCAGAAGGTAATCACTAGTCTTGTGCTGTGGTTAAATGAGTATTGTTTAATATGCATCTAGTATTAGAGTTTTCTGTATTTTGAAGAGTTCATTTCTGAAGCTTCATTTGTATATATAGTGTTATGCTATCTTCAGTATGCATTTATTTATCTGACATAACTCAAGGACTAGTATTACTATAGATGTTTGTGTTGTTAATTTGGACTCGACCTTCATGCTTTACCTATACATAAACAAAAGAAATACTAAAGTTGAGTTGGTTTTGGGGATAAATTTCCATGGACTGTAATCTGTAGAACTTGTATATATACTTTATAATGTCATCAACAAAGCAATATTGGTTTTTGGTATCAACATCTGTGTCGGATGATGACTAGAACAACTTTCTTTCCCCATCTTATGAAGTGTGGAGCTTTTTGTAATGTTTATGCTGTTTACATTGGGGAAGGCACATTAATTCTTAGATGAGAGTGTCTTATGTTATCATGTCATCAACAAAGCAATGTTGGTTTTTGTTATCAACTTCTGTGTCGGATGATGACTAGAGCAACTGTAGTCCTCGATCTGAAAAGTGTGAAGTTTTTGTAATGCTTATGCTTTTGACATTGGGGATGCACATGATTTGATTAGGTAATAATGTGAGTGAGTGCATTTATGGAGCATTTGCTCATTTCTTAGTTCACCTAATTTCACTGTATTAAATGGATCAATTTGGCATTTGTCATTCATCATGTAAATCTGGGGCTTTTGTAGTCATCTATAAAGCAACTGTGGTTCTTTAATAACATTTTTGTGTCGGAAGTTGACTATAGTAAACTGTGTTACTCCATTTGCTCAACATTGTGAAGATAATTGTGCTCACTTGTGTTAATTGGAGTGGGCGCATATTTCTTGATAATCTGTGTAATGTTGTGATGTGTTTTGACTTGGTGATTAAGTTTCTAATGTTTTCTTGAGCTTGTATCTATTCAAAATACATGCATTATTTCTGTATTTATTTATTTCAAGTGGGTAATAAGGATTTTATTCCTTGTTTTAAACAGGGCATGCTATGGTGTCCTTAGATTTGTCATGGAGAGCGGTGCCAAGGGGTGTGAGGTATGCAAATATACATTGTCCCCAACCTCATTCATCCGCGATTTGTTTTACTCCTATGTTCTAATTGAGCTGCAATGCATTTGGTATGATCATAGGTGATTGTTAGTGGCAAGTTGAGGGCTCAGCGTGCCAAGTCTATGAAATTCAAGGATGGTTATATGATTTCTTCTGGTCAGCCAGTTAAGGAATACATTGATGCTGCTGTTAGGCACGTTCTGTTGAGACAGGCGAGTTTATTTTTTTCTTGAATTTCAAAAATTCACTATATCTTGTTCATTGCTCAGCTCTGACTGGATTTTAGTTTTCGTTCTTGTTTTCTTATATTCTTTTTCTTCGTATGCAGGGAGTACTTGGTATCAAGGTAAAGATCATGCTCGACTGGGATCCCAAAGGAAAGCAGGGGCCAACAACCCCTCTCCCCGACCTTGTCACAATTCATCCTCCCAAGGAAGAAGAGGAATACATCAGGCCAAGTCCTTTGCCTGCTGAGGTTGAGGCTTAGATTGCTGAATCTTGATGTTTACTGGATTGGATGGTCTTATTTTAAATATCTACTGTAGACTTCTTTAGTTTTGTTCTGACAGATGAGAACTGTCTGTTTTACTTTGACAAAGTTTTGATCCATCATAACAATTTTCTTTGTGGGGCTCTAGTAATATGAATTCTCCTGTTTCATTATTTTCCTTGTTCAAATTTCCATGTTGCGACCTTTGAAGTTTTGTGCTATTGTTGTTGTCTTCCTTTGGTTCTTTTATATAATACTTCATCGACCTTTGACCGCGTATAGATTTTAAATTAAACTATATCAATATAAATTAAAATAAATTAAAATTAGATTATGAAAATATATTCTATTTAATTTTATAATATAATTTTATTATATTTTTCTCTAATATAATTTAGTAGTTATACGTGGTCAAAGGTCGCGATAAATAGTCCTATTAGTAAATTTGTAATGAAACGGAGGGAGTATCAATTAAGAATGTGTTAATCTCATGCTTTCTGTACATTTCAAAAGTCAAAATCAAGATTATACTCACTTCCATATTTGGCAAGTGGGCTATTAACTCCACTCAATTAACCTTAGAGCTTTACTTATAGATTTATAGATTGGGTCTTAAATGAGGCAATAAACATATAAGCTCTAAAAGAAAGCTGCTTTCAATTTCAAATTGAAGACTCCAATAGTTTTAGACTTAATTGGGGTTTCTTTGTGGATATCATGTCCAACATTGATTACTCAAATAACCAATCAAACAAATAAATAATAAAAATTAAAAAATAATAATATGGAAGGATTAATTGAGGGAGTATCCAAAGGGGTACTACTAAATAGTAGTAGTCCAAAAAAGCCTATATTGAAGTTATTTTTGGACTTATTTGAGACTTAATTGGTACCTTAAGTTCCAAATAAGCCCCAAAAAGGCTCCCATAAGGAGTGCTCTTATAACATTTGTATTTGGAGGCGTCAAACGGGTTGTTCTGATTGGATTGTTTCGGATGAATGATATTGTTTCGAATGACTTTAGATCGGGGTGAATCGAGTTTTGGATGTGTTTTGATTTTGATTCTTAACTGATTACTTTAAGAATAAGTTGTTTGTTCACAGTTTTGATTATTTTTCTCTGACTGTTGCTTAAAATTAACATACATATACAATAAAACACGACAATACTTATGGTGTATAAAGTGTGTTACACTCTATATGCACCAATAGAAATCACGGTATATTAAAAACCTATGCCTAATGGTAGTGTTTTAGTTTAGCTTCAATCCCAATTTATTGAGCATCTACTCTCCAATTTTGTTTCAAACACCATACATTTATTTTAATAGAGATATAATTTTCAATTAACAAAATAGTTTATTTTTAGCATTTTCTATATATAATTTATCAAGATTCAAAAGTAACTAACCACCACAAATCCGTTCCTCCACCTTCTATATCCTCCATCCTCTTCTATGGTAGACAATTCCTCAATATAAGACTTGTATCTCATTCGCCCATGGATGAGCACCTTGCAGTACAATCGCTTATTTACGTCAACACGAGTTATTATTACTTAATTTATTTTGCCTCTCATTTTTTTTTCTACTCCCTTGTGTTAGATTTAGTTGGCGTTTTGCAAACTTTAATATGAACAAATTAATTGTCGTTTTAGAAATCCTGCTCACTTATCAAGATTTTTTGTTCCTCAATTCTAGGGACTCTAATATTAGTTTTTCTAATATTAGTTGGCGTTGACAACATTCTTAATTTTATTTTATATTTTTCCATGTCATTAATTATTAATTATATATGTAATTATGAAATTAAGTAACATTTCTTAAAATATGTGAAAAGTGCCAAACGTCAAGTAAATAAAACATGAGAGAGTATTTAATTTCTATATTTTGGGTCAAAACCCAAACATGACCTGGAAATTTCTAAATATATCTGATAAAATCACGAAAATTAAGCAATTTAAAAAGTCAGTATTTTCTACGAGTTTGTATTGGAACAAGGTCTAAATTCAAACGTTCATTCATCCATTGCTCATCCTTGTTGGATACGCATACGCGTATTCCTTGTCCCGCGCACACAACTACTGTAGTCGGTTTTCCGCGCCATTTCGTCATCAATTTCATTTTCCCCAAATTACCCACAAATAATCCTAACACAAACCCCTCTTCTCCCATCTGCAACTTCTCTCACACTCACACTATTTCCATTCACTACCAAAAATCCATTTCCCAACCCTAGGGTTTTCAAAAATTCCCAAACCTACGACGAAATGCCGGTGCATCTCACGCCGAATGCCATATCGGCGATCTCCGGCGGTGACTTGAACTTGAAGCCGCTGGTGCAGGTGGTGGACATCAAACAGGTCAACTCCGCCAAATCCACCTCCAGCCAGGAGCGGTACCTCTTCATCATCTCCGATTCTGTCGCGACTCTGCAAGCGATGCTCACTACTCAGCTCAACGACCTAGTGAAGCAAAACCTAGTTCGCAAGGGATCTATTATTCAGCTCACCGAGTACATCTGCAATGACATACAGAATCGCAAGTAAAACTCTCTTACTCTCACCTCTATGTCTTTAGTTTTGTGAGTAAATCTGTAAATATGTGGTGATTGTGAATTTATCTGGTATCGCCGTTTGGTTTGTGGTTTTTCATGTTTTATTTGTGATAGTGTAGGATTGTGATGCGCCATGAATATGTTTTGCTGTTTATAAGTTGCATCTAGATTTTGCCTGGATTTTCAGGTTGAGTTGTTGTTTATTATTGTGTGAGATATACAATATATAGCTTACTGACTTGTATACAACATGGAGCAGTAGAGCACATATTTTAAGATAGTATGACTAGAGTTTTTCACTAAATTGTAAGCAAACTGGTGAAATTATTATGTGGAGAGCTATATTTGTTGAATAAAGGGATCATTAATCCTATTTTTTGTGTAATATGTGAGACTGTCTGGAGTTAGAAACGCAGAAAGTGTTGGTTACAGCCACTGTGCTTGTTAGTGTAAATGAATTTTGCATGTTTCACAACGAAGACACTGCATACTTAATCCAGAACAATTACGAAATGACAGGAGTAAATGTCTCAGGCTCAATAGGTAAATGGACAATGCTTCAAAGTTAAATGACTTCTATGAAGTTGTGATAATTGCAGTAAATGTAAACTGAATGATTGTGTGGCTGCTGTTTATGGGTTGCACGTATAAATTTAGATCATATTGGACCTTTGGGTCATTGGGTTTTTTTTATTTGTCACTGTTCTACAGAAAACCACATGCGACATGGGCTATATTTGTGACAGTGAAGCAGTTGTTATTGGGGTTAATGTAGTATTTTGATATTTCCATTAGTCTGCAATGTTTTGCTCGATTGAATCTCCTCCGAATATGGAGTCATATTGTTTGTTTAGCTAATAACTAGTACTAGTATCTAGAGTACTTTTAGATTCATAAATTTGAAGTGGGAGTTGGGAGCCTGAAAACACTAGTCGAGTCAGTTCTATTTTTTTTGGCTCTATTAAATATAGCATTGGAACTTGGGATGACAAAACATAGATCACAAAACAATCTAGTTGAAGTGGTTGCCAGTATTATTTCCTTGATTTAATGCCTGTTTATTGTACTATATACTTGGCTGCAGGATCCTTGTTATTCTAAACATGGAAACAATCATACTAGACTCCGTTGCACTTGGTAATCCAAGCATGACTGCCGAACCTGTTCCAGCCCCACAAATTCAGGCACCAGATTCTTTTGGAAGGAAACCAGCTTTAAACAACAGTAACTTTGGAGCTCAAAGTTCAGCAAGGGGCTTTCAGAATCCTGGCAACAACGTGCAGAGTTTTCGTCCCACCGTTCAGCCCTCGTACCAGCCACCTCCAAATTATAAACATTATGGAGCAATCATGAGGAATGAGGCCCCAGCTCGTATTATACCCATTTCTGCTCTGAATCCTTATCAAGGTCGATGGGCTATTAAGGCACGAGTTACAGCGAAAGCAGATCTCCGACGTTACAACAATGCAAAAGGAGATGGAAAAGTGTTTTCGTTTGATCTTCTCGATTCAGATGGAGGGGAGATCCGTGTGACATGCTTTAATGCTGTCGTTGACCGTTTCTATGATACTATTCAAGTTGGCAGAGTTTTTGTAATCTCAAAAGGTAGCTTGAAACCTGCCCAGAAGAACTTTAACCATCTAAAAAATGAGTGGGAAATTTTTCTAGAGGCAACATCTTCAGTTGACCTGTGCCCTGATGAAGATGATTCAATACCGAAGCAGCAATTTTCATTCAGGTCCATTAGTGAAATTGAAATATTGAAAGTAATTCTGTAATTGACATGATTGGTGTGGTAGCCATCGTGAGCCCTTCTATTCCCGTCATGAGAAAAAATGGAATGGAAACTCAAAGGAGAGTTATGAACTTGAAGGATCAATCGGGACGAAGTGTCGAGCTTACTTTGTGGGGAGATTTCTGCAATAGAGAAGGGCAGCAATTGCAAGAAATGGTAGAAACTGGGACTTTTCCTGTTTTAGCAGTGAAGTCTGCAAAAGTTAGTGACTTCAGCGGGAAGTCCATCGGCACCATATCTGCCACTCAGCTCTTCATTAATCCTGATTTTCCGGAGGCCTGCATCTTAAGGGACTGGTTTGACAGAGGAGGAAAAGAAATAGCATCTCAATCTATATCTAAAGACTTTGTGCCTGGAGGATCAAAGAATGATGTTCGCAAAGCACTGGCTCAAATAAAGGATGAGGGGCTTGGAAGGTCAGATAAGCCAGACTGGATAACAGCTAAGGCCACATTAATCTATATCAAAACTGATAATTTCTATTACACAGCATGCCCCCTAAAAATTGGCGACAGAACATGCAGTAAGAAAGTCACAAAGACAGGGAACTCGAGATGGGTGTGTGATCGGTGTAATCAGGAATTTGAAGAATGTGATTATAGATATATTCTTCAAGCTCAGTTCCAAGATCATACTGGGTTGACCTGGGTCACTGCTTTCCAGGAAGCTGGTGAAGAAATCATTGGTCATTCTGCCAAGGAGATGTATACGATAAAAAACGTTCTAGAGGATGAAAACAGATTTGCTGAGATTATGCGAGAGTGTATGTTTAAGGAGTACATTCTTAAGCTTAAAATCAAGGAGGAGGTATATGGTGACGAACAAAAGGTTAAGATCACTGTTGTCAAGGCAGAGAATGTGAATTACTCTCAAGAGACCCGATTTTTGATGGATATGATTTCGAAGTATTAGCTGCACTGGACAGTAGAAGCAACAGTCAGTTCTGTTTTCTGGGTAAGTTTCATTTCTGCATTGGAGTACTGGACAGTAGAATCAACAGTCAGTTTTTTTTTCTGGGTAAGTTTCATTTCTGCATTGGAGCACTGGACAGTAGAATCAACAGTCAATTCCGTTTCTGGGTAAGTTTTATTTCTGCATTGGAGCACTGGACAGTAGGATCAGCAGTGAGTTCCGTTTTCTGGGTAAGTTTCATTTCTGCATTGGAGAACGATTTTAAATTTGTTATTATTGTTAACTTAGGAGATGCTTGTAAGGAACAGTTTGGCATTTTTGGATTTGCTTTAGAGACAACAGCAAGAGCGATTCATTATGTTAAGAGAATCTGTACTAATTTTCTAGTAAGCGCGTTGTCTAGTATGCCAGTATGGTATTAATATAGTTCTCTTCTTTCTTCTGAATTCTGAAGCTCAGTTTATAAGATGTCTTGGTCTTAAGTATGAATAAATAGCTTATAAGTGAAGAACTGTTGTTTCGTCTATACTATCGATCTTAGTGAAATCTGTGTTTTCTGCATCCCTTTTGGCCCTTTACCTGGGGCGGGTCTCATTCTCCAGAGACCAGGCAACCATCATGAAGGATCATTTGATCTGGAATTACTGGATTTTAAAATTAAATACTTCAGTAGACTTATCTTCTTTTAGTAGAGTACTTCATTAGAGATCAGGTAAGTCAGAAGAACCTGGATTTAAAGTTAAAACAAAACATTTCCACTGTGTAAAGTTGACATTGTTTTGCACTACTCTGAACTGATTGACATTCTTTTGCAATAGTCTGGACGCAAAGTTGACATTCATATCTCAATCATAAGAGAGTGAGTGATCTGATATAAAGATTGCTCTAGAGTGGAAAAAATCTGGAAAGTCTGCAACAAATGGAGCTCTATCTGAGCTTATTGCTGAGTTTTATGTTTCTTTTGTTGTATTGTACAACTAAGAATGTCCTCGATAATTCTACGCTCTACCTGTGCACAATCTATGCCCTGATTTACTATCTTGAATTGTGTTCTTGCCATCTACTAATCATCAACTCACCTTCTTCAGTTATAGATTGCTTCTCAATGGTTTTGTAGTCTTTGCAGATCTTTCTGGAACTGATTATAGGCAAAACTTGGGTATCAGTTTTTTTTCCTCTATTGAGGTTCTAACTCATTATTTACATGAAAACCCACAAATCACAATCCTAATCTAGACATGAGTTAATTAGTATCAGAAAAGTGTTGAGAATCCCATGGTTATTCCAGGATAGGTGTTTCTAGGAGTAGGAACAAGCTTATTTCTTTATTGAAGACATTTGCTTTTCTACTTGGTCCTTTAAAGTGGGCTAAACCAAAATGCTAGAATTTTTTTTTTTTAGACAACAAAATTCTGGAAATTGTACAGTAGACAATTGAGATAACCTTATCCAGCACAACCAAGTGGAAAGCCTTCCATGTGGACAGAATGGAAGATACACAAAATTTCCAACCACTCAATCTCTCCCTACTATCCAATCCTCTCATTTCATATCAACAAAAACTCCACACACTCATTTAACATCTGCATAACAAAAAACTTACCTGCAGAAGAAAATCAGCTCACAAATGGCTTCCACTTCAGCTGTATACATGGCGATGCCACTGACTCAAGCCGCCCAAAACAGGCAGCTCGGCTCCACTGCGCTCTTCAGGCCATTGCCTGTCAGGTCTACGAGGGCGGTTACCGTATCGAAACCAGTTGGGAAGTTTGCAGTCAGGGCTTCTTTGAAGGAGAAGGCAGTCACCGGATTGACAGCTGCTGCATTGACAGCTTCCATGATGGTTCCGGACGTGGCTGAGGCAGCTACCGGTGTTTCCCCGTCTCTCAAGAACTTCTTGCTTAGCATCGGTGCTGGTGGTATTGTGGTCTCCGCCATTCTCATCGTGGTGATTGGTGTCTCTAACTTTGATCCTGTCAAGCGGACCTGAAAACTGCCTTCTGCTATATCTGTATTCGAATCTATTTTCCATCTATGTATCTATGAAATGTTTTCCTATGTATGAGAATCAAACAGTTGTATCAAATTGTTTTAAATATCACGATTCATCATTCATGAATTATGCGTTTGGTTTTTGTGCATATTACTGGTTAGTAGTTAACTCTGTTTTTGCAAACTCCTGCTTCAATTCCAACAGAATGGGGATTTTTGAAGCGATTGGCAGTAGTTTCCGCATGCGTTTGTCTCCAGATTTCACTAAAAAAGAAATCCAAGCTAGTTGAGTATGATGATTCTATCATATTACAACAAGTCAACAAAGCAGAGTTTTAAATAGGACAATTTTTGCTGTTGTTGAGTTCTGTTTTATAAGAACAAAAAGACTTTTACTTCTTTCCCCTTTCATACAGCAACATCAGAACATAAGAAATATAGACGATGAAATTCACAGTTGAAATATGATACAAACATAACTAGAAGTACAACACAACTAATTGAGAAACCTTTTGACAGAACTACAAACCCTGCAATGCAGTATATTGATGCTTATTTTCTCACAGTACCCGAGTCTAGCAATGACAAGTTATAACAAGTTAAAACCTCTTATAGAAGGAGAGTTTTCAGAGGGGCAATGAGAACATATCAACATCATTTTAAAGATCGAGAAAGAAGATTCACCATGCTTAGTCGCGGAGAATACTTGCACATGATAGGCTGTGTCTTGTTAATAACAATTCCTATAGTTTCATCCATATCCTCCGGTTCATCACTAGTTCTTTGCCAATTAAAGCACTGCACGAGTGATCCCAATGCCAAACCAATCATTCGCATCGCTAATGCTTCTCCTGGGCAACCTCTCCTCCCTTTACCAAAAGGCAAATACCTGAAGTCTTCTTTAGCACTTTCTTTTGTCATAAACCTCTCAGGCTTAAACATAAATGGATCCTCCCAAACTGCAGGATCATGATGCACCGCCCATGAGTTGAGAAGTAGCATTGTCCCTCGTGGTACATGAAAGCCACCGACAATGGTCTCCTCGGATGACTCGTGAGGGAGTAGCATTGGAACCACAGGGTAAAGTCTTAGAGTCTCTTTAATTATGCTGTTAAGGTAAGGAAGTTTGGCGACATCTGAATCGTCAATTAGGCGCTCATACCCAACATGACTGTCAATTTCGTCTTGCAACTTCTGTAGGACTGCTGGATTGTTGAGCAAAAGTGCCAATGCCCACTGCAGAGTTGCAACTGTAGTACTGTTGCCGCCCTGAAAAAGTACCTGCAAGGAAAAAGTTTGCCAGTAGCCAGTAGGTAAGTAATTGACTATTGAGCAGTCAAAAAGAAACGTGCATTAGATTGATCAATCGGAAAGTGAAAAGTTCATTATCTGACCCCTATGATGCTCTTTATGAATTGATCGGTATAATACTCAGGATCTGTTTCCTGTAGAGACAATAGTACTTCAGCTAGGGTCTTCACTATGTCAGGAGAACTGAAGGTACCTCCTCTTTTGCGAATCCCTTCAATTGATACCTGCAAGAACTTATCCCTCCTCTCATGAACAGCTTTTAATTTTCCTTCTGCTTTCCCAGACCCCGGAATCCATGGAATGAAATCAGAAATAGTCGAAACGCTAAGCACCTGATGCAACTGTTCACTTATCTCCTGAAATTCCTTTGCCTCTTCCAGGATCACTTTGTCTTCTCCATAGTATCTCTTACCAAGAAGCATTCCAGTGATGACATTGAACAAGAGCTCAAAGGTCATAATCTTCATCTCCACTACGGCGCCTGGATTTTCAGAAGAAAGGCAAAAAAGGCGGCGAAGCAGTGCCCGGATATCATCAACACGGATGCAAGCAAGGGACTGTATGCGATGAGATGATAGAAGCTCAATCGTGGAAATCCTGTGAAGATTTCGCCAATGCTCTCCATATGGAGCCCAAGCCACGCTTGTGTAGTTATATCCCACATATTTCCCAGCATGAAGGCGTGGGCGATTGGCAAAGACTGTATCGTTCTTTGACAGGCAGTCTTCGACTGCAGAAGGTGAGTTCACAACCAGCACACGGCGAGAACCAAATTGAAGACAGAACACGGGGCCATATTTCTTCGATAGATTGTAGAATTGCTTGTGCAAAGGTTTCTTCAACAAGTGGAAGTGGCCGATGACCGGTAACACGAAAAAGGGACCTGGAGGAAGATTACTTAGCTTGTGGAGGAGACTTTTTGTTGTAGAATACAACACAAGAAATAACGGGAGATACAGTAATATGGTCAGGAAGAGCTCCATGCTTACCAGAGAAATCTGTTTTTCGATTATTGGCAAATCTTTAAACAAGACTTCGAAGAAATTTGAAGATCAAAAGGGCATCTTCTCAGTGAGATTATTGGTTTGTCAACTTTGCTTCCAGACAGATAAAAGATACAAGCAAGGTTGAGCATACCTGGTCATCTCATCTTGAATTAAAAAAAAAAAAAAAACACATTCCAGAAGAAGTGACTAATACACTTGCTGGTAAGAATATGACAATATAAATTGTACTATAATACTAATTGGCAGCCAAGCCACTGTATTCCCAGTGAACATATTTTAGCCAGGACCAATGATCTTCTTCTGATTAATCTGTTTCCCACTCAAGAAATGAAGTCTTTGTATATATACCTAATGTACAAATACAGTAATTCCAGATTGAATATTCCATGAAGTAATCCTGAACTTTTCAATGGTCACAAGACTTGTAGGCCAAACCCACAATTTGAATAATTTCAAACATTTTTCGCTGAAAAGGTGTCTTCAGTGGACCTGTTATTGGAGTAACCCAGCTTAAAGAGTAACCATCATCCAAATAATTGTGAAACAAGATTCACCATGCCAGGCCGGGTTGAACACTTGGCCATCAAAGGCTGAGTCTTTGTAATAACGACTCCAGTGCTTTCTCCCATATCCTCCATATCTGTACTTATCCTTTGCCAGTGGAAGCACTGTATAAGTGAGCCCAAAGCAAAACCAATCATACGTATGGCTAATGCTTCTCCAGGGCATCCTCTCCTCCCTTTCCCAAATGGTATATACCCGAAATCTTCCTTATTCCCTTCTGCTGTCATGAACCTTTCAGGTTTAAACATCAAAGGTTCATCCCAAACCTCAGGATCATGGTGTATGGCCCATGCATTGACGAGTAGCATGGTGCCTCGTGGTATACGGAATCCTCCAACCGTGCTCTCTTCTGATGACTCATGAGGCAGGAGTAAAGGAACCACAGGGTACAGTCTGAGTGTCTCTTTGATTACACAGTTTAGGTAGGGGAGTTTGGCAACATCTGAATCGTCAAACAGGCGGCTGTGCCCTACATGATTGTCTATTTCAGCCTGAACCTTTACAAGAACAGCAGGATTATTCAACAAAAGCGCCATTGCCCACTCCATAGTTGCAACTGAGCTATCACTCCCACCTTGAAAAAGTACCTGCAAGATATAGCAAGACAAAGTTCGAACTGTGCTTCTGATAGAAGTGCAAGATATATTGTGAAATTAAGTTCACAAGAAAGAAATAACAGAAATCCTGGCCACAAAAACAAATCTAATTCTCCATGTTCTATCCTATTCTGAGACACATCAGTAGTTCTTGCCAATTATTAAACTGATTAACAGAAAGGTAACGATTTGACATCTTACTGCGGTGATGCTCTTGATGAATTCATCAGTATAATAGTCAGGATCAGCTCTGTGCAAAGACAACAATACTTCAATTGTCGTTTTCCCCATGTTAGACGGATCCAGGTTACTGCCTCTCTCACGAATTCCATCAATCAGACCCTGCAAAAACTTGTCTCTTCTCTCATGTAGTGTTCTATATCTTTTTCCTGCCTTTACAAACCTCTGAAGCCTTGGAATAAAGTCAGCAATAGATACACTAGCAACCCGATGCATTTGGTGAATTATGTCCTGAAATTCCTTAGCCTCTTCAGATATTACTGTCTTTTCTCCATAGTATCTCTTCCCAAGAATCATTCCTGTCATGGCATTGAACAAAAGCTCAAAGATCATGGTTCTCACATCCACCACCACGCTGCCCGAACTTTCAGAAGAAACACAAAAAATATGGCGAACCAGTGCTCTAACATCATCAAGGCGGATATGTGAAAGGGACTGTATGCGGTGAGAGGATAAGAGCTCAACAGTGGAAATCCTACGAAGATTTCGCCAATGGTCCCCGTAAGGAGCCCAAGCAATGCTTGTCTAGTTATATCTTAAATATTTTCCCGCAAGAAGACGTGGACGATTAGCGAAGATTATGTCATTCTTCGAGAAGCAATCCTCGACAGCCGAAGGTGAATTGACGATCAACAGAGGACGAGAACCAATCTGGAGGCAGAAAACAGGGCCATATTTCTTTGACAAAGCATAAAATGCTTTGTGCATCGGTTTCTTAAGATGGTGGAAGTGGCCAATGACAGGTAAGGTGAAAAAGGGACCTGGTGGAAGATTTCTGAGCTTGTGGATAAGGTTTTTGACTGTGGAATACAGAAAGAGAAACAATAGAAAGTGAAACAACAGAAAGTTCAGATAGAGCTGCATTTTGGGAAACTATTCCAGGATTCAATATTTTCACTGATCAAGCCTCTTTTCAACTGGATTCTATATTTCTATAGTTGTAAACTTCATTTCTAGTCTAAGACAAACCGAATATACATCTGCAATAGTAGTAAATACAAGTGGCCGATTCCATTGTTTTTCCCCAATTGGAATCAGAGATTTGAATTTCCTATTTGCCACTCAAGTTGAAGGTGTCCGACTGACATGGACGAAATCAGAGTTAATTCAATGCAGAAAAGTACAGGGATATACCTGAAAAGTGAAAACAGACTTGGATATCGCCATGGATAAGGATAATGAAGATCGAAGAGGAAAGCCCGGAAATGGAGCTGTAGCAGTAACAGGTAGGAAATCATCACCATTAAAAAGTGCGTCTGTCTTGTCTTCACCAAGGTGTACACACAATTTAGCCCTCCCCATCTCAGGCCTTTAAAAGTGTTCACACCTTTGGGGCCTCAATTAGGTGCCGTTTGGTAGGGAATTTGGGTTTTCAATATTTGTCACTTTTGCATGAGCAGAACAGCTGATTTTACTATGTATGAGAATCAAACAGTTGTATAAATTGTTTTAAATATCACGATTCATCATTCATGAATTATGCGTTTGGTTTTTGTGCATATTACTGGTTAGTAGTTAACTAGATTGGTTTCTGTTTGTGCAGACTCCTGCTTCAATTCTAACAGAAATCGGGTTTTTGGAGCGATTGGCAGTAGTTACCGCATACTGAATTAATGATGCATAGAAGTAGAAATACAGAGTATCAGAGGAAGTTGATTGTCATATTACAACAACGCAGATTCTTAAATAGGGCAACTTTTGCCGTTCTTTTTAAGTGAGTTCTGTTTTCATCATATTAAGAACTAAAAAGACTTATACTTCTATCCCCTTCCATACAGCAACATCAGAACATCAAACATACAGATGAAGAAATATGATACAGACATAACTAGAAGTACAACACAACTAATTAAAAAAACCTTTTGACAGAACTAGAAACCCTGTAGTGCAGTATATTGATGCATATTTTTTCACAGTACTGACAAGTTAAAACCTCTAATAGAAGGAGAGTTTTCAGAGGGGCAATCAGAACATATCAACATCATTTGAAAGATCGAGAAAGAAGATTCACCATGCTTGGTCGCGGAGAATACTTGCTCATGATAGGCTGGTTCTTGTTAATAACAATTCCTATAGTTTCATCCATATCCTCCAGTTCCTCACTAGTCCTTCGCCAATTAAAGCACTGCACGAGTGATCCCAATGCCAAACCAATCATTCGCATCGCTAATGCTTCTCCTGGGCAGCCTCTCCCCCCTTTACCAAAAGGCAAATACCTGAGGTCTTCCTTAGCACTTTCTTTTGTCATAAACCTCTCAGGCTTAAACATAAATGGATCCTCCCAAACTGCAGGATCATGATGCACCGCCCATGTGTTGACAAGTAGCATTGTCCCTCGTGGTACATGAAAGCCACCAACAATGGTCTCCTCGGATGACTCGTGAGGGAGGAGTATTGGAACCACAGGGTAAAGTATTAGAGTCTCTTTAATTATGCAGTTAAGGTAAGGAAGTTTGGCGACATCTGAATCGTCAATTAGACGTTCAAATCCTACATGACTGTCAATTTCATCTTGCAACTTCTGTAGGACTGCTGGATTGTTGAGCAAAAGTGCCAATGCCCACTGCATAGTTGCAACTGTAGTATCGCTGCCGCCCTGAAAAAGTACCTGCAAGGAAAAAGTTTGCCAGTAGCCAGTAGGTAAGTAATTGACTATTGAGCAGTAAAAAAGAAATGTGCATTAGATTGATCAATCGGAAAGTGAAAAGTTCGTGATCTTACTCCTATGATGCTCTTTATGAATTGATCGGTATAGTACCCAGGATCGGTTTCCTGCAGAGACAATAGTACTTCAACTGGGTCTTCCCTACGTCAGGAGAATCGAAGTTACCTCCTCTCTTGCGAATCCCTTCAATTGATACCTGCAAGAACTTATCCCTCCTCTCATGAACAGCTTTTAGTTTTCCCTCAGCTTTCCCAGACCCCGGAATCCATGGAATGAAGTCAGGAATAGTCGAAACGTTAACCACCTGATGCAACTGTTCACTTATCCCCTGAAATTCCTTTGCCTCTTCCAGAATCACTTTGTCTTCTCCATAGTATCTCTTACCAAGAAGCATTCCTGTGATGACATTGAACAAGAGCTCAAAGGTCATGGTCTTCATTTCCACTACGGTGCCTGGATTTTCATAAGACAGGCGAAAAAGGCGGTGAACCAGTGCCTTAATGTCATCAACACGGATGCAAGCAAGGGACTGTATGCGATGAGATGATAGAACCTCAATCGTGGCAATCCTGCGGAGATTTCGCCAATGCTGTCCATACGAAGCCCAAACCACGCTCATGTAGTTATATCCAAATGTTTCCCAGCAAGAAGTCGTGGGCGATTGGCAAAGATTGTATCGTTCTTTGACAGGCAGTCTTCGACTGCAGAAGGTGAGTTCACAACCAGCACACGGCGTGAACCAAATTGAAGACAGAACACAGGGCCATATTTCTTCGATAGATTGTAGAATTGCTTGTGCAAAGGTTTCTTCAACAAGTGGAAGTGGCCGATGACTGGTAACACGAAAAAGGGGCCTGGAGGAAGATTACTTAGCTTGTGTAGGAGACTTTTGGTCGTAGAATACAACACAAGAAATAACAGGAGATACAGTAATATGGTCAGGAAGAGCTCCATGTTTACCAGAGAAATCAGTTTTTTCAACTATTGGCAAATCTTTAAACAAGTGATTTCGAACAAATTTGAAGATCAAAAAGGCATCCTTTCAGTAAGATTCTTTTGTTTGTCAACTTTGCTTACCAGTCAGATAGAAGATACAAGCAAGGTTGAGCATACCTGGTCATCTTGAATAAAAAACAACACATTCCAGAAGAAGGGGATAGTTCACTTGCTGGTAAGAAAATGACAGTATAATACTATAATTGGCAGCCAAGCCACTGTATTCCCCAGTAAACATATTTTAGTCTGGACCGATGATCTTCTTCTGACGAATCTGTTTCTCACTCAAGAAATGAAGTCTTTGTATACAAATCCAGTAATACAAGATTGAATATCCAATAAAGGGATGGAGCGACCTTATTGGAGTACAGGAGATTGACGAAATTACCAAAAGATTCATGAAGGAATCCTGAACTTTTCAATGGTAGACAACAGTACAAAAGGGTCTCAAGATTTGCAGGCGAAACTCACAATTTGAATAATTTCAAACATTTTTCGCTGAAAAGGTGTCTTCAGTGGACATGTTATTGGAGTAACCCAGCTTAAAGAGTAATCCATCATCCAAATAATTAAGAAAAAAGATTCACCATGCCAGGCCGGGTTGAACACTTGGCCATCAAAGGTCGAGTCTTTGTAATAACGACTCCAGTGCTTTCACCCATATCTTCCATATCTGTACTTATCCTTTGCCAGTGGAAGCATTGTATAAGTGAGCCTAAAGCAAAACCAATCATACGTATGGCTAATGCTTCTCCAGGGCATCCTCTCCTCCCTTTCCCAAATGGTATATACCCGAAATCTTCCTTATTCCCTTCTGCTGTCATGAACCTTTCAGGTTTAAACATCAAAGGTTCATGCCAAACCTCAGGATCATGGTGTATGGCCCATGCATTGACAAGTAGCATGGTGCCTCGTGGTATACGGAAGCCTCCGACCGTGCTCTCTTCTGATGACTCATGAGGCAGGAGTAAAGGAACCACAGGGTACAGTCTGAGTGTCTCTTTGATTACACAGTTTAGGTAGGGGAGCTTGGCAACATCTGAATCATCAAACAGGCGGCTGTGCCCTACATGATTGTCTATTTCAGCTTGAACCTTTCCAAGAACAGCGGGATTATTCAACAAAAGCGCCATTGCCCACTCCATAGTCGCAACTGAGCTATCACTCCCACCTTGAAAAAGTACCTGCAAGAAATAACAAGACAAAGTTCGAACTGAGCTTCGGATAGAAGTGCAAGATATTTTGTGAAATAAAGTTCACAAGACAGAAATAATAGAAATCCAAGCCACAAAAACAAATTTAATTCTCCATACACCAGTAATTAATGCCACGTATTAAATTGGTTAACATAAAGGTAACGATTCAACATCTTACCGCTGTGATGCTCTTGATGAATTCATCAGTATAATAGTCAGGATCAGCTCTGCGCAAAGACAACAATACTTCAATTATCGTTTTCCTCATGTTAGAAGGATCGAGGTCACTCTCACGAATTCCATCAATCAGACCCTGCAAAAACGTGTCCCTCCTCTCATGAAGTGTTCTATATCTTTCTCCTGCTTTTACAAACCTCTGAAGCCTTGGAATAAAGTCAGCAATAGATACAGTAGCAACCCGATGCATTTGGTGAATTATGTCCTGAAATTCCTTAGCCTCTTCAGAGATTACTGTCTTCCCTCCATAGTATCTCTTCCCAAGAATCATTCCTGTCATGGCATTGAACAAAAGCTCAAAGATCATGGTTCTCACATCCACCACCACGCTGCCCGAACTCTCAGAAGAAACACAAAAAAGATGGCGAACCAGTGCTCTAACATCATCAAGGCGGATATGAGAAAGGGATTGTATGCGGTGAGAGGATAAAAGCTCAACAGAGGAAATCCTGCGAAGATTTCGCCAATGGTCCCCGTAAGGAGCCCAAGCAATGCTCGTGTAGTTATAGCCTAAATATTTCCCCGCAAGAAGACGTGGACGATTAGCGAAGATCTTGTCATTTTTCGAGAAGCAATCTTCCATAGCGGAAGGTGAATTTACGATCAACAGACAACGAGAACCAAGCTGGAGACAGTAAACAGGTCCATATTTCTTTGACAAAGCATGAAATTGTTTGTGCATTGGTTTCTTAAGAAGGTGGAAGTGGCCAATGACAGGTAAGGTGAAAAAGGGACCTGGTGGAAGATTTCTGCGCTTGTGGATAAGGTTCATGACCATGGAATACAGAAATAGAAACAAAAGAAAGTGAAACAACAGAAAGTTCAAATAGAGCTCCATATTGGGGAACTTTTCCAAGATTCAATCTCCTCACTGATCAAGCCTCTTTTCAACTGGATTCTATAAATCTAATCTAAACTTCAGTTCTATTCTAATTTCTAGGTCAAACTGAGTACATTTGAAATAGTATGAGTAACCATTATCATCTATACCTTTCAACAAACTTTCAAAATTTCATATTGAATACAGTGAATACAAGTCCTAGATTCCATTGTCTTTCCCCAATCAGAGGTTTGACCTAATTGAGCTTAGAATTAGAAACCAATTTGCCACTGCAAGTTGAAGGTGTCTGTCTGACATGGACGAAATTAAAGTTAATTCAATGCAGAGAGTACATGGGAATACCTGAAAACAGACTTGGATATCGACATGGATAAAGATAATGAAGAAGATCGGAGGGGAAAGCCGGAAAATGGAGTGGAGCTGTAGCAGGTGGAAAATCAGTAATGACCAGAGTAGGGTGAAAATAGTCGGTTCTACGACGGTGAAAATAAGTGTATTTTAAAGGTTGACCGTTCAATAAAATTTAGTGATTAGTAACATCAACTTGTATCTCTATTCCAGTCCACAAAGTTCGACATAAAAAACGAGCTGCATGTACAGTTTGACCAAATAGGTAACAAATCATCGGTACACATCTCCTTGGGGGCAGACTGGTCAATCACAGGCGGACATAGCCGATTCGGTCGGGCTGCGAGTCAAATTCTCCCGAGTGCAAATTAGTACAATATTAGACAAATAGCTCTTAGCTCCATCTAAAAACTGTATCTACATGAAAATTACTATCACACCCTTCTATTTTTTATCCTTAATAGGAGTACCAATAACATGTTAATACCAACACATGAGTATCAATATTTACGGTACCAAATATCGGCGCCATTAAAAAAAATAAAAAAATTAGTTGTGCTATTTATACATTGGTGAATTGTATTTGACACTTGATACTGATGCCACACCAGACACGAATGAAGATACTTACACGGACTATTGGTGCCAAAGTGAAATTATTGGCACCAGAGATCGGTGCTAATAATGGGTGTTTCGCACATATGAAGATCCAAACCGAATGTCAAATTTGCCAAACAGTTTAAAACTGAGACCGAAAGCTTAATTTGATTTTATAATAATGTGTTAAAGAATGATTCTAAATTATAATAATTAATAAAATGAGGAGATACGTAGGGGTTGAGTAATAAGCTCTTATGAATATTAAACCTGGATCTCTATAGCGACTTGAAGCACTTCCATTCCATCGTAGTTAATCACATTGTGATGGATTTGACCTTTCCCAACCTCTCGGTGTTGTCAGTTTTATCATTCACGTAGAAATTGGTCATGTGATGAACTCTTTGAGCCCCAAGATTAACAAACTCTCAAAATACTGTTTTGTTTCAAGTGATTCCTCCTATGCAAGAAAATATGTGAAGTTTGTGAGGGTAAAGTCTTTAAAATTTGGTACATTCTTTGGTTGGAAGTGGCCAATGACTGGGAATTGGTTAGGTAAAAAAAGGACCCTTTTGGAGAAGGTTTTTTTAAAAACTGGAATACTGAAAGAGAAACTTTTCCCAGATTCAATCTGTTGTTAAAGTTCAGGCTAAAGAGTTGGTAAGCTTGGTCACTGATCGAGCCACTTTTCAACTGGATTCTATTAGAGTTATTTGTATTGCTAACAAAAGCAACAAAATGTAGAAGAAACACCAGAAATGCTTTAAGAAATATAAGAACCTATATTAACAAAATGAACCAGAAAAGAAACAAAAAAAACTACTAGAATAAATCCTGAAAGTACAAATATTAGCTAGGCCACTTGACTAACTTTCAACATAATTGTTGGGTGTTTGTGGAAGCAAACAACCCTCCAAAAAAATAGCTTGGCAAGTCCATGGGATGGAGCACAAAGAAACTTGAAGATGAGAATTTTTCAATATTAGGCAACTTTTGCCAAGCCCGTGAAGTAAAGCCAAAACTTTAACAACAAGGACACAAGTCACAACACCATCAAACTACATCAGTCAGTTTACTTCCAATATGTTATGTACAACCAGCGCAACAGAACTGTCAACTTCTAAACCAAGAAAATAAAACGTTGGCTGATATTTTAAACTGACTTGGGCGGGGTGTGCCAGGCCCGTGCAATAGTGCAACACACGGGCGACACATGAAGAGCCCGTGCAGCAAGCTACACATTGAACTCATCCCCCTAAAAAAATTAGATCAATATCATTGTAACCCAATGGGCCACATATCAGATATTAAACTGATAAGAACAGATACTACACTTGATCTTAGCCAAAAGGCCGAGAAAGGTATGAGTTGTATGATGGGCCCAAGGCCAGTATTATACGATCTCCTGACCACATGTCCTCTATTCTGGAAATGTGGGATAAATAGCATCCCTGCTCTGTAAATGCAGAGTTGTTGCAACCATAAACTTGTTTTGCTCTTCACCAAGCTTACTGAATGAGTGAATGTGAACTTGACTATGAGATCTATTAAATTTTCTATGATTGTACTGCATATAAATCAACTCATGGGCGTCAAATTAGTACCATCATAGTGATTGCCATATGAGGTCAACATGTTTCAGATATGAAATTTTACTAGCATACATTGTGGAATCGAGCACATAATCTATAAACGGTATGATCCTAGCAAGTGATTCAATAAATTTTGGAAACAAGTCTCTTATTAAGTATTGATCAGGTTTATCGTGGCATGAGGTGAACTACTGAGAAAGGAAAAGGAGATAGTAGCCTTAATGCAGACCTTTAACTCATGTTTTAGTTCATGCTCTACGCCAAACTTTTGCTCCTTGTTGGCTCTGTACATGAGGTCTTCCTTTTCTCACCTTGACTAAAGAAATTATGTGTGCCAAAATGAATTTGAGACGGTATAAGAACTAGCTAGTGTTGGTTTAGGTCGTAAAAGCTTTGGATCTCTTAAACTTAGTCTTGAGTTCCATCGAGTGCAGTAAGAAAATATCATGGAGATGGAGGGAAGCACTTCCATTTAGGCCGCATGATTCTCAAAGACAAACTGGCAGCGTACAACCTGACCTTTGAACAAAACTTTGTAAACAATAGTAATATACTAATATAAAGTAAAAATAACGTCGATGTGCCACGCAGACACTTGCCATCAAATTGTATTTCTCCTTGTATGAATTAGGATAACCATAGAGGTTGTGCATTGAGCTCTTAAAATATTGCAAGTATATGGTGCGCTATTGTAGACTTGGTAGTTCATTATAGGTAACTTAATTATATGACAAAGAGCTGGAGTATTTGATTGTGGCATGAAACTCAGACATTATGAGCAAAAGATTCAAAATAATACTCATCTGTTTTTTTAGATTGTTTACGTATTCCATTTTAGTCCGTTTCTTTATAGATTGTTTACGTTTTCTTTTTTGGCAAACTTTTATCTCACAACTTTATTGTGGGTCCTGCCACTAACTCAAACACCACACACATTATACCAACCTCCTTAATAACCGTTCCAAAAGCAAACGTAAACAATTTAAAAAACGGATGAGTAGAAAGGAATATGAAAAATGAGTTAGCATGAAAGATTCAAAACTTGCAGAAGGGTATGGATTATGGACATTGTACGTGTTTCTGTAACGACGAAAAATAGATGACGATGTGCATCATCCACATGTCAGAAGAGTTGCACAAAAAGCTCCTCCATGACAAAACTGTGACCGTGCTTGTTTAATCACAATTTAGAACAACAACGCAATGTTGAGAGTCATTGGCAAAAAAGAATTTGTACAGTTAAGAGTAGAACCAAGAAGCAACAGAAAGGGATCAATCTGGGTGGCAAGCAAATCAAGGCTCTTTGTTGCTACCAATGCTCAAACTTAAATTGTAGGGCTTTCCCATGAAGAGGAAGCCCTTCCAAAAATTCTCAAAGGCCTAGGGCGAACCCAGGCCTAAGAGGGGGTTTGGAAATAGTTTTCAACCAGCAATAGACGCGCCTCGGTTAGTACCTCACTAGCTACGTCATTGCCCCAAGCGCAAAGATAAACTTAGAACACAGTTTGAGCAAGCTTATAGCCATCTTGCGGTAAATCTTGTTATGCATACACTGTGTGGGATAACAAGCTTAGGTATGTGTATGGTAGTTGCTTCTACTTGTTTATCTTGTATAGGAGATAAAAGTGAATGGTCAGTGTACCGATCAAACAAATGGCAATCGTAAATATTCTTTTATATAATCAAATTTAGAAGGGTTGATATGATTGATATGGAAGCGTATTCAGCCCTTAACTTCCTGAAAGAGTTTGATCAGAAAAATGCTTACTGATTTAGATTACATTGCTTGTGTTAGTTAAGTATTGCTGTTAGTGTATTTAAATCAGAACAAATCAATTTATGTACCCCTGAACCAGAACTCTCATTACATAAAACTCACACACATATTACATGACTAAATTGTACAACTAGATCTGTTAGAATGATAGTTTCTTTGGAGTAATAGCGAAGATGAAGAGCAACACGAAGCTGCACTGAAGAGCAATATTATTCCAGAAAATAACTGTAACATTATGTTGCGTTTGGACTAAATACTTGCAAACTGCAGGATAATTAGTGCGATCTTGTCACCGTAACATGAAAAACCTCTCAAAGGACAAACTCTGTTGGATTGATTCAAGTTGTGTTAAATATGTTAACACATAACTCAAAGAGGATCAAACATATTTCGCTTTCTTTCCAGGTTAAATGCAATCAGACTACCCCCATAGCTTGAATTCAAAAATACATTTGACACCATTTGTAACTGAGTTATTACTACTCAAGTACATCATTACCAGCATGTTTCAAGTTTCAACCGGTATAATTCAGTGTTATCACTTCTCAAGTACAGCATTACCAGCAGCACTAGATGTATGTTCCAAGTTTCAACCAGTATAGTTCAGTGTAACACCAAATGTTTTTTGGATCAGAACGTCTCCGATGCTTAATCTGCATGTTTTTGAGTCGGGACTCATTCTAGTTATGAAAATCTTCTCTTCTATTGGCCAAAGTACAATTGACTTTGTTCTGGGCTTTAATTAAAACACAATTTAAAGAGTTCTAATATTTTTGCTCTCTCTGAGAATTAGTGCGACTAAGATCATGACTTCGTATATACTACTGAATTGTGGGGTGCTTACAAAACTGTTAAACTTACTACTGAATTGTGGGGGTGCTTACAGAGTAAACAACCCTCCAAAAATTAGCGTATGCCGCTTAAAAGCGACAAGCACACGGTATTCTTTAGTAAAAGGCGAAAGAATAGTTCGCTATGTGCTTATCGCGCGGCTGCGTGCTTTAAAAACAAGTTTGATGGTTTTATTTGTATAACTTATCCCAAGTTCTTTTCACTCTTAACCTATATGGGACAAAATCACTTCTACTACGGCATCTTCACCTTACCTTATTCTAGCATTCAATAACTTATTTATGATGTTGAAATTAGATAATCGCTGCACGGAGTGTAGCTGGTTTCATTTGTACTTGCAAAAGTAAAATCATTGTTATTTTGTCAGTCATTGTTATTCTGTCACATAGGATGAATGCTAATAAGAAATGTTTTCAACACACAGAACCATTGTTATTCTGTCAGTCATTGTTATTCTGTCTCATAGGATGAATGCTAATAAGAGATGTTTTCAACACACAGAACCATTGTTAGTCTGTCAGTCATTGTTATTCTGTCACATAGGATGAATGCTAATAAGAGATGTTTTCAACACACAGAACCATTGTTATTCTGTCAGTCTATTATATTACCTTGCTCATCAGCACTATTCGTATAGCTCAGTTGAGATATACTGGAATTTGTAAGATATGTTTTTTGAAACGGAATTTGTAAGATATGTAGGTGACACTTGAAAATAATGGAGAAATAGATATATTCATGGATGTGTTTGTATGAATAGTATACCACTTGATCTATTCATGTACGTATAAACATAAAACACGTAACACTTGAATGATAGCATCCAGCCAAGCAGGCTCAAAAGACTAAAATTTAGGTATTGTATCAGTTCCCTGTATTATAGATCAAACTGAATGTGTTTTCTCGCAACAAGAACAGAATCTGGAGTTTGTCAAAAATCAGTGTTAGTAAAATATGAGGGTTGTGATAATCTTGGAAAACTTCAATGGATCGTGTAGTCACTTTCCAAACAAGATAATTCGACCCTAACTTGTTGTCTGGGTTTCACGAATTCCTTGCCGGGATAATCCAAGAAGGCAATCTAATTCAGGCAATATGAATTTCGATCAGAAAGTAGAGAGGATGTAGGAGTTTTCGTTGTTTCTGTTCAGGAGACTGATTCCTTCAATATATAGAAGTACAAAACGAACGAAGAGGTATGAACGAAGGGGCGCATCTGTTCAGAACAAACCTGTTTGTTCACGAAGGAGTGCATATATCCAAAAATCTCAGCGGGACCCCAGCCAGGGGCTATGCCCCCTTGGACCCCAGCCAGGGGCTCCGCCCCTTGCAACCCCGCGAGGGGCTCTGCCCCTTGACCCCTGCTTCGTATTCGTGGCCGATAACTCGTTAGCTCAACAAGCGTGCACTCCGCACTACCCAAACTTGTTCCGAGCCTCAACGAGATCGCATCAGTCTCTAGCAAATCACATTACTACTAAAATGAATTGATGATACTAAAATCACCAACAACCAGTGTATATATAATTGGCTCACCTTTTATCTAGGCTATCCTAGTAGTACTTCATTTCAACCTACTTCGGGTAACGTTGAGTACTGTGCTTACGTGAAATCATCTACAACGCCCATCCATTTATTCTTAAAACATAACTACACAAGGGTTCTTTGATTCTTTCCATAGAATGATAGCAGCAAAAGCCTAATGAACGCTGAGCAGGTATTCAACATATTAATGAAGTAATCGCCGTCTACTTTTCAAACTCCATGATACTTCTGGAAGTCATTAAAGAGCTTAACTATCATTCACAAACAACATACACTTGGCCAAATGATCGTTTTACTCCAGATCCAGATTAATTAATGATCAACTTTCATCGTCATGAAAGGCTCCGTTTACACTCTGAAGGAAAAAGTACGTCCAAGTACCTGCGGATATCACTGCTAAACGGCTCCTAAAACCATTTCAAAATAGTGTTTAATCTGTTCGGTTCATTGTTTACCAATTTGACAGTATCACTAATGGTGGGGATGAGGATTCAGAACCTAATTAATTTGTGAAGATGGGCAAGTTTAACGACAGACAGACTGTACAGTTTCAAGTTACACAAGTTGATTAGTTTCAAGTTGCTTGAGTTTTGTATGTCTACAAACCTACAAATACGAAAGAATACCCCCTAACCTTTCAATCGAATCTTAACTTTTAGGACTAAAGTTGGTCAGGGGCCGCGCGAACACAGGCCCCCAAAGCAACAAATTATGACGTAGGCTCGACCTCTTGGGCCGACCTTAGGCAGGCACCCCTCCAAAGTGCAATGGAGGTCACCAACATAGTCCATGGGCCTTCTTGATCACCCATTTAACCCGTCCAGGTAAGTATGTAACTTTGTAGCTTCACATTGATTATATATCATCAGAGTCCTTCGCCTAAACAATAAAGGAATGTGGGATATTTAGTTACATACATTTTGTACACCCGGACATTTTTTCTCAAATATTTACTGGAGTACTAGCAATACTCTTCATCCTTAGCTAAGATGTGATATCTATTTAATTTTGTAGACCTGTAAAATTTGTGAGCCAAGGGGTTACATCATTAGAAATGTTTTAGTATTTGATGTCACGTTGCTTACCCGAGTTGGATTGCTACAGAACATTTTGACTGATGTTATAAGCATCTAACTAGTAATGCGTTGGACGATTACCTTGAGTACTCAAGTTTGCTGAAGTTGGTCTGCATAATATCTCCCTATTATCTTCATCAGTGCAAGTCTTCCTTTCAGCTCAAATCTCTATGCAAAAGCTCAAATTTAGAAATTTCACCAAAGTTTTATTCAGGTCCAATTTCATGTGAAGGACATGCCAGAAGAAAATAAGATTGTTTTGATTCCTTGTGTTAAAATACTCTGGTCATCCCACAAAGATGGAGAAAGACAATATCTCACTTGTATAGTACATAGTACATGTTTTCATCTCACTGTGTCACAAAACATTTCTAGCAACCTATTGAACGGGCAAATATCTTCACGTCATCACATCCCCTTTTTATCGATCATGATAGGATCACTCCCCTTTTTATCGATCATGATAGGATCACTGGGATCAAAATCAAAACTGTAATATCAGGAGATAGGATGTGCAACTTATTGTTAATTTTGCAATGAAAAGCATCATTCAATCTCAAAATGAATAGAATAGTATGATTTGAACAGCAGCAAAAGATAGCTTAAGCTTGTTTATAAAAGATAGCATGACAAGTAGGTACGCGCTTTATAGCCAGGGACGTGCATGATGAGTAATCCTATCATTGAATAAATTTTGTAAACTGAATTGGGCGGGGTGCGCCAGGCCCATGCAGTAGTGCAGCACATAGGCGACGCGTGAAGAGAGCCCGTGCAGCAAGCCACACATTGAACCCTTCCCCTACAAAAATTAGATTAATATCATTGTAGCCCAATGAGCTACATATCAGATACTAGGAATCGCATCACACGCTACGCGTGTGAAGCGTAATTTTGTAAAACATTATTGTTTTACTAAATAATATATTGAAATGAATGGAGTAAATATATATTCTTCACATAATGACTTCAAACTTAACATAAATGGTGTCCTATAAATGTATATAGTTTTTGTAGTTATGCAATTAATGATTTTGAATTGAACTATATTATACATACGAAAAGTATTCTTCCGATGAGTTAAGAACCATTAGATACATCTCTAGACTTTAAAAACATTCAACTTCAAAATCTGCAATGCATCTTTCGCATGTTAATTGGTGTTCTTCATTAATTAAATATATTGTCATGTGTGTCATTATCTCTTGCCATTTTTATTTCGTCGATGTCTTTTGTTATGTTTATGCCGCAATATGGACGATATTCAAATTTCAAATGGCTTAGCTAGTATCCTCAGGTTCTCTATCATCAGAGTTAAATTGAAGTTTTGGTAGATAAAATACTTCCTTCGTCCAATAACAAGTGTAACATTTGGTTTTATTGGCTTTTTCGAGGATTAGTTTGACCTCAAAATTAATTGTAAATCATTCAAGTAAGTAAAATAATTAAAAAATTATATTATGAAAACATAAACATTCTAGTTTCATAATATGAGGTTTTTGATTATTTTTATCGTATGATTTAAGAATAATTTAAGGTCAAAATGACCATCGAAAAAGTCAACAAAATCAAGTGTTACATTTATTATTGGACGGTAGAAGTATGTCTTTTTTTATAAGAATATATTATGGTTATTTTTAAATTAAGTATAATACACCATACAACTTTATGTTAAAAAATAAAAATTTAAGAAGAGAATAAATAAAACAGAAAAAAATTACGTCAATAAGATTCGAACCTAACACCTTCAACTAAAATAATGATACAAATAATAGAGAAAAATCACGCCACAGGATTCGAACCCTACACCTTATAATTAAATAATGACACATGTACGCACCAAATTGAAATTGGATAAGCAAGATCAACGGATTAAAATTGATTGGTAGATCAATCAATTGGGTAAATCAACAGGCTTATTATATTACTTTAATTTAATTACTTTAATACAGTACATCTAATTTTCGATTTTAAACTATATATATGCACCCTTCCGGAAATACAACAGCTACTTAATTTCTAAGCTACCATGCGATATATACAGTCTAATGTTACATATTGTAGACTAATTAATCCTAATTTGTGTATAATTACGAAAATTAAATCGTATATTTCCTCATTCAGAATAAATTATCTCTGCATACATATATATATTTTTTTGAAACGCCTAAAAATTTTATTCAATAATCTGAGCATAAGAAATACTCGTGAAAAAACGACAACCTACACCGAATACAACATCCAAACCGGAAAAAAAGAGAACAAATACACATCCTCAAGGGAGCAAGGAGGGTAAATTGATTTACAAACCGACATATAAACATTTTGTAATTTTTTTTTTCTCCATAGTAGAATGAAAAAGTGAGCGTATATAATTATAATGTAAAAGGCAATTGATAAATTCAAAACAACTGCATATACTCCATAAAAGATCAATTTATTTGGAACAATCTAATAATAATGATTACAGATAATTTGTTTGGTTAGGAGGAAGTAACAATTACACGCATGTCATCAATGTTTTATCATGTTTAGAAACTTTGGTTTGGACTTTGGAGGTGATATTTGGTATATATTGAATGTTGGAAGACGTTGTGTGAAGGGGAAAAAGACGGTAGAGGATAGAGAAGATCAATGATGAAAATATATTAAAAAAGAAAAAGGTAAATTAAAATAAAAAATAAAATAAATAATGACACATGTACGCACCAGATTGAAGCTGAATAAGTAAGACCAACGGTTTAAAATTGATTGGTAGGTCAATCAATTGATTGAATCAACATGCAGTGCAGAATCAAGAAATAATTGTTTAATTAAATAGATGGAGAAAAAATGGGAAAGAAGATAGAGAAGAGATAATGATGAAAAGATATTAAACAAATAATTATAATAAGAAAACAATTTAAAATAAAGAATGACACATGTACGCATCAGATTGAAACTGAATAAGTAAGATCAACGGTTTAAAATTGATTGGTAGGTCAATCAATTGATTGAATCAACAGGCTTAGTATATTACTTTAATTAAACTGATAAGAACAGATACTACACTTGATCTTAGCCAAAAGGCCGAGAAAGGTATGAGTTCCTCAGCGTAGCAGATGGCGTTTTTATATGTTTGTTTTGGGGGTAAATTCATACTCTACCTGTGTGGGACAAAAGCAAAGCTATTTTACGAGACTTGGGTTGCATGTTCTGTGATTTTCTTCATGTAATCAACAACTGTTGGAACTTCAAATCTCCATCAAACTGATTTCTATATGCTGAAGATTTCATAAGGAACAAAACAAGGAGACAGAAATCAACCCGGTTCGCTCATAGTTCCATTCCGCTATCGATTGTTTGTGAAGAAGCTGGAAGCTAATCCACTGTTCAATATATATGGGGTCTTATTTATGTTAGTAGAAGGCAACACACAGGCCTTGAGTATCTGTAGGTCAACAAAAGTAGAGCATTGGGTTGATCAAGAACCTAACGACAATGGCAGAACATGCATGTAGATAGACTGCATATACAGAACAATTCGATTCTAACACTACTGCTCCGTTCTCCCATCCTTCACGTAGCTTTTAACTTGGTAATTTAGATGCTGTGTTGACACGAGATATTCGCTGTCTAGATTGTAGCTAGGTGAATTTTCACTTAAAAACTTTGGAATGAAAGAACAGTGAAGAACGTATTTACTAGTATTGACCCGTGGCGTTGCCACGGCTTTCAATAATGACGGGAAAAATCAAAACGTGCCAAAAAAAATCCACACGCATACTTGACCCCAGTATATATAAATCAATCTCAAAGCTATTACATAGAAAATAAAGTAACATATAATAATCGAGGGGGGAGGGGGCGAGGAGATAGCCTGCTGACACATCAACCAAGGAACAACCTGCGAGTAAAAGTAAACTCATAAATAAACTCCCATTGAAATGTACATGGAAAAAACATATTACTTTTTTTTCAATAAGCAAAAGGATATAGAAAAAGTTAACACATCAAGCCATATATAATTTACCTCATAGATTGCAAATAACCTCCTTATAGACGACATTAGTGGTAATGTCACTGGGTTTTCCTTCATCGTCAAGGGCTAACACCCTTAGACTCTTCTTGCTCGTAACCCTAGAGAAAGCTATGTATAACTGGCCGTGGCTGAAGACCGGCTTAGGAAGGTAGAGACCCACATTGGCCAATGATTGCCCCTGACTCTTGTTGATCGTCATGGCGTAGCTCACAGCAATAGGAATCTATCTTCGCTGAAATCTTATAGGAAATTTAGTTACATCCGAGGGAGAAAGAAGCATCCGCGGTATGTAAACCTTTGATCCAACATTCTTCCCAGATATCTTCCTGGCCTCTATAACATGAGGGGAAAGCTTGGTAACCATCAATCTCGTGCCATTACAGAGTTCAGCAGACTGGTCAATGTTCCTAAGTAGCATAATAGGGCATCCAACCTTAAGTCTGATAGAGTGATTCGGAAGACCCGAAGCCCTAATAGTATTGAGGAATTCAACCGAATAAACATCCTCTCTGTTTACAATGTCACCCTCATCAGGACAGATGCTATCCGAACTCAGGTATGTTTGTGCATCACCCGGCAACATAGACATCACATAATCATTTATCTCATGAACAACATCGTTGGTAGGAGCAAGAATGCCCTGTCCTGGAAATAGACGCCATCACCAACATGGTCCAAGAGGGAAGGATATGTGTCCTTCACAATAGTGTCTATAGGATCGGGTGCATTTCTGATAAGGACATCACTGGGGAGATTGAAATCAACTTCACCATCATTTGGTCCACCGACGTTCCCGTCTCCAACGCTCAACAACCAATCAGCAAACTCTCGAATTTCTTCAACCTCAGCTGGAGATCCACCCGACTACAGGAAAAAAAATAAAAAAATAATAATAAAAACAATGTAGATTTGTTTGAATAATGGCATAATATAATTGTTGTAATTATACTTGAACGAATCGCATACTACACTGTAAAATATTATGAGCACATACCTGAAGTCGCATGTTCTTCGTGAGCTTCAAAACGGTATATTCCCTCCATATTCTCTTACTCGAGCACAGAGACACGTGGACAATATCTTGTTTGCTACCCTTAGGCACTACCGGTAGAATCTGCCTAAAGTCTCCTCCGAAAATGACAGTTAAGCCACCAAAAGGCTTGTCAGGAGAGAAACCACTGTGCCCTCTAACAACATCTCGAATACTTCGATCAAGGGCCTCAAAGCAGTACCTATTGGTCATCGGAGCCTCATCCCATATGATAAGCTTCGTGTTCAACAATAATACTGCAAGGTCACTTCCCGGAGAGATCCTGCTGCATACCGAAGTCTCATCAACCTGCAATGGTATGCCAAATCTAGAATGTGCCGTGCGACTCTTGGGTAACAGCAGAGAAGCAATGCCACTCGAAGCCACGGGGAGCACATTCTGACGCCTGGCTCTAATAGCCGAACACAATGTCCTCCACAAAAACGTCTTCCCCGTGCCGCCGTACCCATAAAGGAAGAAAACACCACCATTACCCGAATCAATGGCATCCATGATAGTCTCGTAGACATTCTGCTGCTCATCAGTAAGGCAAGGATATAGCCTGTCGTGTTCAGCTTGCATCTCGTCCACGTCATATGCCAACTCCTCAGCAATAAGGTTGTTCATCCCGTTCTCAATGACCGTGTTCTTCGGTAACTTCATGCCCTCATATTGAGAGAGAGTGCATCCATTGCGCTGCAACATTTCTTCTATCTCGTGAAGGGTGAAGTTCTTTATCTCCTCATCGGTAAGAACCAAGTCTGTCAACAAAGTTCAGTCAGGAATAAAAAATAATAGAACATGTATACATAATATAAGACTGCTCGATTAATCAAAGAAAATAACGCACCTGGGTTACCAGTGTTGCGTCGAAAAGTGAGCAAAACATCATCGCCCAGATGATGCCATGTATTCTCCCAAACATGCGCAGGTCTAGACATACTGTTCGACATTAAAAGCATACAGAACAGCTGGCGTAAATATTTGCCTGACCCCCAAATAACTGCATCTGCAATACCTTCTATGTACTCTTTGTCGTCATCCAAAAGACCAAGAGCGTAGCAAGCATCACGGTATGTATCATACACAATTCCACCAACAGTCCTGAGGTCCTCGTAGCAAGTAGGGCCTCTCACATGGTTCAACATTACCCTGAGATAGTACACATGGCCAGCACTCGGAGGCACATGATAGATCCTGCCGATCTTAGAGGTCTTATTCACCCTATCCCTCCATTCACGCTCCTTTGCATGCCAACAATAATGTCGTGGGAACTCTGCATAGAGATATTTGCGTGCCTCAGGATGATCCCTGTTGAATTCCATCCACTTTATGAACTTGGTCTCTGCAACAGTCTGCTTATCCACCAGATCCACGATGTAGTCACCGTCCTTGAACACCATGGTATGCTCTCCTTCGAAATGGAATGGTAAACGCTCGACAGAAGGGTCACGATAATGTATGTCAAACCCCAAAAACCGCCATACTGCCTCACACGCGGATATGTAACGGCAATCGACATAATCCTTCGTAAGTAATGTCTAATTAATTTCATGTATAACAAATATATAAATTTTTTAAACTTTAATTCGTAATTGTTATAGTTTTAATGACTTGGCTTCATTAGTAAATGTAGTATATTTTTGAATAATGGAGAGGCTTGATGATGCCGTGGTCATTACTTGGTCTGTTTTTTTTTTTTTGGTTTATGATAAATGTGTTCATTAATTCGATGATTGTGTGGTTGTGGTGAACAATCAATAGTCTTGCATTATTGTATAATCAGTCTTGCATTAATTCTGTTTGAAGTGCTGAATGATGTAATTCAAAAGTCTTAAAAAAAGAAATCGTAGGTAAATAAACGTAAGTATTATTTCTGCTCAAAGAGACGAATTCAGTAATACCATTATATGGGAAAAACAAAATCTGAACAGCAAACTAAAATATAGTTCAATGTCTTGAAACATGTCTTAGACTTAGTACATATCGCTAGGGTTGCTGTTCAAAACCAAACTAAAGCAATTGCTGTTGTAGTATACGTACGTTTCAAAATCAGCCATGCATTCCGGGCAGCCTATGCTGAATCGGTTTGTCCAAATTGGAATTGAATGTTGCGTACATAACATAGGTTGCCTTGCCACGGTAAATACCGAATAACCAAGTGCAATTGCTTGGACTCTCCTACAAAGGTTAAGTCGCCATATTTCTAACTTTTCCAAACCTTTTTCAAATTTGCAAATTTGGAGAAGCATTTGTTTTCCTTTTTCTCTTTCAATTTCACTGTTAGAAAGTAATCTTGTTATGCAGTTTGCATATGGATGATCAAAGTGGCCTGTCATCTTTTGTGTGAATTCATCGAGTCTGTCAAATTTTCCGTGGCAGAAAATATCAACCTTCAAATAGATAAAAAATTTGTGAGATTTGCAAAAAAATTAGATAAAATAAAAAATGTAACTTCTGGATTTGTGAGATTTTGCTATGATTCGTACCACCAAATAGCGCAAGAAAACTTCTGGATTTCCAGCATTGCGACAATCGCAGATAAATTCTTGTACGCATGACGTGGGAACCTAGTATAAGCTACGTGGGAGCCCTGCGAAATTGATCCTTTTGAAAAATCCTTGCTCGGCAGATATGAATCTGAACCTTTTGGACCTGTTTTACAAAAAAGAAGTCTACGTTAGGATGTATGAAATGAATCGTTGAGCAGTAAATTAATATTTTTGTGTTGTGGCTTACAATTTCAGCACTTTTTTGCAGTTGTCAATGCTGCTGATTGCAACCAAGAACATGATCTTCATTTGTATTTCCATGCAGAGTGCGTTGAAGGCTTTGTAACCTGTTTTGCTCTTGGACTTTGTTGTAGCAACTTCATGGGTGCGGGATGTTTTTGAGTTGGCATTCATTTTCGAATAACTCTAAAGGTGGGTGGTGGCTGGGAAGTGTTAGGTTGAAGAGAGTAGGTGCTAGGCCTATTTATAGTGTGAGAGGGAAGAAAGTAAATTGTAAATTTTTTTTTTTTTTAATTATTGCTCACGTGAATTAGGAAGAATTAGGGTGTAATTAGTGGTCACTACAATTTCGGTAACAGGTTAAAAATTTACTATAATTAGTGCTCACTACAATTTTGTACATTAATTTTGTATAATCCTAAATATAGTAAATATTTATAAAAGAAGCCTGTTACCGAATTAGTTTGACATTATACAATTCATCTTTGTAATAAATTTCGGCAGTGCTCACTATTTTGTACTATAATTAGTGCTCCCATTTATTTTGAGTGCGGTTAATTTGGAACAGAACTATAGTAATTATTACATAAAATCTTAACATATTTAGAAAATCAATGAAAAGTCAATCACTGATCCTTTAGGCGGAGAGAAAATACCGAAGTCACGTTTCACATTCATTTTATTACCTAATCAATGAAAAGTCAATCACTGATCCTTTATACACTAATTATATTTTAATTTATTTACTATAATTATTGTACATTCATTCTAGCGTTTAATTAGTTGGTTTAAGATTTCTTGTTAACAAAGCAATTGTAGCCAAATGGAATAGTGAGTGGATATGTTTGCATGTGGGCATGGTTCAAAACCCAGTATCCTCAAATTTTTTTTTTAAACTGAAGGTCCATTCAGCTTGCTGACATGGACGATTGAAGTGTGGCTAGGAGCCAAAATTTCCATACTAGGATTAGTGCATACGTGGCATGTGCTAGGATTCAAATAAGAATCTTCTTTTAATATATATATAGATTCAATGTTAAATATTACAAATCCTCGATTCAATTGTTTTTGCCCAGTCAGACCTTTGGCCTAATAGAGCTTAGAGAATCAATTTTAACAGTGAAAAACAAAGTAGACGGACATGGACGGAACCGTTCTTAATTCATCCCTGAATGTTACAGTCTTACAGACCAATACCTGAAACAGGCTTGCGAATTGTAGCATCATGCACCTGTAGTATATGGAAATGGATTGTTTCTACTTTTCTTCGGTACGAGAGTACTAAAACGGTAAATGAGAAACTCTGACTAGAAGTAAGCAAAAACGTTAACTTATACATGAAAAAATGGCGAAGAGAAAATAATGTGTGAATTGTGATGCGGAGATATGTATCGTCTATGACAAGACAAGACCGGCTGATGATATGCTGCGGTAATCCACATAACATAAGACGTACATAATCTTCAATAAACTGCAACAGAATTTGCAGTTAATTCTTTTGTACTAACATTCACCTCCTTGGATTTTAATTCTCCTTTGAAGTGTACACACTTTAGTCCCTCATATATAGTAAAGAATGATATGACAAGTAAAAGGACTATCCTAGTCTAATCTCTAAGCAAGAAGTTTATTAGTCTTTACAGGACAAATTGTGCTTTCTGATTGCTACTTAAAAATACCAAAATAATTCAGTTTGACAAGTTGAGACTTTAACTTCTAAGCTCAAAACAAAGACAACACAGACCAAGAAAGAGACATCTCATCTTACATCAATTTCCTCACTTAACCTTATATCACACTCTATTATGCTACTTTATCTTTCTGTGTTTTTTGTCTTCCTAACCTCCTTTCAAGTTCCAACATCTCAAAACCTATCTTACAAAAACAATGTCTGCACAAAAACCTTGTGAACCATGGATTCAAGATTAGTTCCTTCTTGTTCCATGGTAAGAACCATAAAATGTTCTTCAGCACATAAATTAATACTACATCACCTAGCCATGGGAGACCATCCAATCCACCACACACCAATACCTCCGCCGCCTCCCATACAAACATCAAACATATCGATTCTGTACTACAGTCTTGTTATAGTCGGGACTGCAGCAGTCGTGCTCACTTTGTACAATTTCATCATCCTCAGATGCTGTGTTAGAGTCTCCTCCGGACAATGGTCCAGCCAGGGGATGGACCTTAATACAGAACTCCCCATGAGCCAAAGCTGCAGGAACATGTATAAGAACTGTGTTTATAGCTTCAAGTACAAGAAAGAGGGAGACGAAGATAGCGAGCATGAGTGTGCAGTTTGCTTATCGGTGTTTGAAGAAGGTGAACAGCTTAGCCAATTGCCTAATTGCAGACATTGTTTCCATGCCGATTGTATTGATATGTGGTTGTATTCTCACATGAACTGCCCCCTTTGCCGTACCTCAGTCGAGCCACCACGGTATGAAGTCACCGAGCATTATCGTGAAGGATATTTGGGTTCTGGTCAGAGCAGTCCACTTTGATAGCCTGTCATTTTTTGTACATAATACACAATCATCAGCTTAAAATACAGATGATCACAACATCCAGCTGATATACTGCGTATTGATGAAAATTATTTCATAACTTGTAGCATTTGCAGAAATCTGTACCGTAGAAGAGTGGTGATTAAAAAATGAATAAGAGAATAGACTTTTCATATCTGAATGCCTCTTATCTTTTCTGCTTCAGTTATTTATTTGCCTTCAACATGCTGTAAAGTAACTTGCACACTCTTTCCGTATTTTGAACTTAAACACTGAATTTCTGTCATTTGTGGAGTTTCTATTCAGAGACAGTTTGCCTCCATCATGATGAGATTGCAAGAACTCTCTGTAGCTCAAAAATTATGATAACATCCGTGTCCAGCTAGCATATACTGTATCTCATTTCTTGTGTCAATATGATAAAGTTATCGATTTTGGTTTTGCAAACAATTTCCCATAAAAATCAGCTATGTAAGAACTTTATACAGGATGAAGATACTAAAAC